>RJWH01000596.1:0-462914 GCA_004363575.1 Solenodon paradoxus | reverse complement strand
GAATGATACTTTGAAGATGAGTAGCAGTTTTTATCAGGAAGAACTGGAACAATGAATATAAAATAGTGGAAGCAAAAGTATGACGATGGAAGCTCCTAGGTCCCAAGGGTAATCTCAAGCAGCCGACTTTAGGGTTGGATTGGAATTATTTAATTTTTACTACTACGCAGGGAAAGTTTGGTACTAATTTTTTTGAAGTGTCTTGTAGTTGGCATTTCAGAAGAATGAACTCAGCCATTACAGTTTAACCAGTAATGTGTTTAAAAAATATATAACATTAAGGCTTTTCTGTCCTCTGCTTTTTTCTTGCCTTCTGTAAACGTCAGCCTTGCCTGTTTGCTAATTAACTCCCTGCATGAAAAATCAAGCTGGTGTTTAGCTTCAGCACTTCCAAGCAGAGCTATTGCCAGTTTTGTTTAAAGAGGAATTGTATGCCAACTCCCAGCCCTGCTCAGCTCCCGAGGGTGCAGCGCAGTAATTAACTTGGGGTGTTCTGGCTACTGGAGGATCCATCACAAAGACTGCCAGGAAATAAGCCTTCAAAGAGGTGCCTGGTAATAAATGTCAGGGAGCTGTAGAGAGCTGGATGAGATGTTGAGGTCAGATGCCCTTGACCAGGAGCTTGTGTGGCAACCCCAGGATCAAAGGAGGCTGAGGACTCAGAACACAAAAGCCAAGGGAAACAGCTGAATGAAGCATGCAAGATGGGAAGCTGAGCTTGCTGCAGGGAAACCATCATTAACCAGAGTCACTGTCTGTGCCCGGTGAGTCAGAATGAATAGGGCTGGTGAGACTGTCAATCCACAAACTCAAGGGTGGGGGAAAAGGTCATTCTTCTAATTTTCCTATAACTCAGCTTTAACTGAAATGTGCATCCCCCTGGCTTGCAAGGAATTTAGGTCTAAATCTTCACTGCTTCTCTGGGGTTGCCTCAGGGTTCCCCCAGAACTTTTGCAGGGACAAGGTATTGGGAGGGGTGCCCCTCTGGTCCTTGACACCTGTGTCTACCAGGTGACCCATCAGATAGCCTCAGGTGGTTTATGGGTGCTTGAGGCTGCTGGCTTTCAATGGTCTGTGGTATTACCTGGGGGTACATTCTTCTCAAGGCTGTCCTTGACCCCTCTGCCTCAAGAACCAGATTTTTCTGGGGTCCTGCCGTTCCTCTGTGCCCCACTTCTTGAGTTCCCTGAATATGGATATTAGTTTCCCTGTCCAGGTGGGGGAAATTCTCAGCTATTATTTCCTCAGATAAGAGTTCTGCTCCTTGCTCCCTGGAACCCCTATGATGTGGACGTTGTTTCTCTTGATGTCAACTCATATGTCTCTCATACTGCCTTTGTTTCTTTAAATTCTTTTTTCTCTTTACTCCTCTGTTCAGGTGCTTTCCACTGCCCTATCTTCTAGCCTTGCAGCACCCCCAGCCCTGCCCACCGCCACAGAGGAGGTCATTCTCTGATTCTAGCAGCAACTCTGCTCTTCCTGCTGCTTCCGGTCAAAGCTTCCCCCTTACCTGCTGTGTCCTGAATTCTTTCCCATCTCTGAAACTTAGGCTTTTGGAAAGACTTTGCTCCTGTCTGCTGTTTAACCTGCCACACCTGTCCCCTTCCCAAATGGGGATGTATAAGTAGGCTGATGTCATAAAATACCATGAGATGTGCACATTTGAAGGTCAGGGATTTGGATTTTCTTTCAGCCTTCCTCCCTGACAAGCAGAGAGACCTAGAAGATACCTAGAAGCCTTGCTGTTCCTGACAAAGTCCGGGGAGAGGGAGCGATGAAGGGGCCAAATCGCCAGACCTCTGACCCCGCCTGATCCCACATGCCTCCACTGTATTAATAACTGCCACTTACCGAGGACCCCACACCGTGCCAGGCATTTTTCTAGACCCTTTGCTCACATTGTCTCATTTAATCTTCCAAACTGTGCCATGAGGTAGGCACAGTTATACCTGTTCCACAGGTGTAAGAACCCAGGCTTTGAAAGATAAAGCAACTTTCCCCAAATCATGTCACTAAGGAGTGATGGAGGTTTCCTTCATGTCTGTCAGTACTGATAGTGTATCTTTCATCCTCTTTTGTCAGAAGATGTCTTCCAGCCCCAAAGACAGCCTTTGATTTGGGGTTCTAAACTGCTTTTCTTTATAACAAGTCTGTGCAGAGATGGTTGGGGAAAGGCCCTCTCAGAGATGAGTCCAGTAGACCCTGGATTTTGTTCATATTGGAGTCATCTTGGGCACTCGGCAACCCAAGACATTTAACTGCCTTGAGGAGAGAGATCTGCATAAGCGGGGGGGTCTCAGTGTTCCTGCAGCCCAGTTCTGAGCACGTCAGCAGCACCAGAGACCCTGGTGAGACCCTGGACATCAGGGTCCCGTAAGTGCGGTGTCACACTTATGTGAAGCTAGATGCCTCCTTTAGTTCTGACTCGAGGTGTCTCTTTAGTTACACTCTAGTCCAGGCCCTGCACATGAACTTTGAAAAAGTTGAGAAGATCAAGACAAGCCACCAACTTGGAGAAAACATTTGCAAAATATATGTGTTAAAGGACTGTTATCGACCCAAAATATACAAAGAACTCTTAAAGTTCAACAATAAGAAAACAGCACTATTAAAAAATGGGCAAAAGTCCTGAACTGGAACCTCGCCAAAGAAGATATGCAGATGGTAAATAAGCTTACAAAAGAGGGTAGTGTCATCAGGGAAATGCAAATTAAAACAATGAGATACTCTGCACCTACTAGAATAACTAAAATCCCAAACACTAAAAGCACCAAATTCTGGTGAGGATGTAGAGCAACAAGATTGACCGTTGATTGCTGTGGGAACAGGCACTTTGGAAGACAGCGTGGTGGTTTTTTGTGAAACAAAACCTACTGTTAACATGTAATCTAGCAATTTCACTCCTTTTTAAAAAAAAAAAAGAAAAGGTGCAGATAGGAATGAAGGTGAGCAGGCAGACAGGAAGAGAGAGAGGCAGAAGAAGCACTTTGGTTTTATTTTGTTGTGCACACTGGTTGTTTCCCCTGGCCTCCGGTCTTGAACCTGGGACCTTGGGATGTATGTGGGACTGCTCCCAGGGTCTACTAGATGGCTAGGCCACCAAGAGTGCACCTGCACTCCTTGATATTTACTAAAGGAGTTGAAAATGTTTGTTCACGCATGAAACTGCAGGTGGATGTAGCAGCTTTATTCATAATCGCCAAAACTTGGAAGAATACCAAAGCATCCTTCAGTAGGTGCACAGATAAACAGTGCTACATCCATGCAGTGGTATGTTATACAACACCAAAAAAAAGTGAGGGTATGGAGAAACCTTAAGTGACATTCATTATTAAGGAAAGGAAGCAAATCTGAAAGGGCCACATGCTACTCAGATTCCAACTAGATGGCATTCTACAAAAAAGCAAAACTATGAAGACAGTAAAAAGGTAAGTGGTTGCCAGAGGTTAGACTGAACACAAAGGTTTTTTTTTTTTTTTGTTTTTTTTTTAAACAGATTTTACTTTTTGGAGAAGTTTTAGTTTCACAGCAAAATTGAGAATAAGGTGCAGAGATTTCTCATAGACCCTTTACTCCCATATCATCATTCTCCCCAAAGGGAGGACTTTTATAGCAGTGACACTATTCTCTTTGATGTTGTAATAATGGATAAAACTCACTATACATTTGTCCAGACCTAAAGAATGAACCAAAATGACCAAACCAAAAATGAACCGGACTTTGAGTGATAATGATGTATCAGTGCAGGTTCATAGATTGTATGTAATAAATACACCATTTTCCTGGGGTTGATAACAGTGAGGGAGTCTGTGTGCAGAGAAGCAGGAAATTCATGGGAATTCTCTGTACTTCCTGCTCAATTTTGCTGTGAACCTAAAATTGCTCTAAAAATAAAGTATTTTATTTTTTCTCAAAGGTTGAGAAGTTTGCAAAAAGTGATTGGGAAGGTGTTAGATAAAAGTATTATCCCAGGTAAGAAGAGAGAGGTGAGGGAAGGGTTTGTGTAAGTCACAGGGCCTGTCTGCAGAGGCATTTCTATTCCCTCTACCAAGGTCACAGAGTACTTTCGTGTTGTGCCCTTACCTGCCTTTCTCATCAGACTGGCAGCTGCCTGTATCAAGCAACTCCTCACATGGGTCCTTCAGCAGGCTCTGATTTCTCCTGGGAGCTTCTTTCAAGGTCAGCACATGTTATTGACATTTAGAAGGGACTTTGGACTTGAACTTGATGTTAGAACAGACCTACAATTTACTAACTGTCCTCTTCTGGTGTTAAGGAGCCTCTTTGCAAATAACATTCCTGACCAAGACAAATAACAGGTTGCTAAGGGTGGGAGGAAGTAGCGATGGAGCTAAAGAAAATAACCAAACCTTATTTGATTTGTCCTTCTCCTATAAATCTCATAGGAAGCAAATGAAATGAGAAATAAATTGTCATACACATATAGAATGTACAGTAACATCCTGATACTTCGAGATAAAAATCATCTTTTTTTAAAAAAGATGAATTCTCCAGGAATGTGAAAATTAATGGTTTGTCTAAGAATGTTTATGGAAAATATATTCTTCTCAAATAATTCTTGGAGCTGAAATATGACAACATTTGTCCTTTTCTCAACTTAAAATTACATGGAAATGCTCAAAAGAATCAGTTTTTTTCTAACAGTCAGTCACTTTCCACTTTGTAGAAATAAGCTTTTCTGTTGAAATAATGTCATGTAAAAATAGGATGTGACATAGTCTGAAGTACTATACTGTCTTTCGAAGAACTTGACTTCATATCTCTTAACATGTGTCTTACCTTGAAGTGGGACCCATGGCTTCTTTCTTCTCTTTTCTGATTCCTCCCTTGTGAAAAGTGAATGTCTCTGATGCCTGTCTAATTTATCTGGTTTTAAAGTCTCATAGCTGAAGAGGAAGTTTTGCCTCGGGAGATGAATCATACCTCAAGTCTCCCTTATACTTGACATAGATGATATTTAGATGGTATTTTGGATTTAGAGTTGATGCTGGAATGGATGAAGACATTTGGGCTGTCGGGATGAATTTATTTTACATGGATTTGTGGGTCCAGAGGATAGTGGTATGGGCTGAATTGTGTACCCTGCCGCCCCCAAAACTGTGCAAAGTCACATAATGTATTTGGACATTAGTGAGGTAATTTTTGGGGTTATGTAGATGAACCCTAATCTAGTATGACTGCTGGAAGAGAGTTATGACACAGACTCAGAGAGAGGGAAGACCATGTGAGGTCTTCCTAGCAGGAGGGCAGCCACCTGCAAGTCAAGAAGAGATGCCACAGAAGAAACCAGCCCTGGATGGACTTCTGGCCTCCAGAATTGTGAGAAAATACCTTTCTGTTGTTCAGTCTGTACTTTGTTATGGCAGCTCAAGCAAATGAATACAGTTGGAGAGAATCTGAGACCAGGCTGGAGAAGCACACAGCGACCAGATGTATATCAGATGTGGGTGAAAGGATCACAAACTCCTGCCCTGCTGCATGAGATGCTATCAAAACCTGACCTTGCTCTGTTATCCTGTATTGCACTATACCAAGTCATCCCCCACTTAGTGACTTTAACAACAAGTTTATTGTATTACAGCTCTAGAAATCATAAATCTGAAGTAGGTCTCACTGGGCTAAAATTAGGTGTTGGCGAAATTAATTTTTTTTTTTTTTTTGGAGGCTCTAAAGGAAAGTACGTTTTCTTCTTATTTTTTACCCGACTCCGGGTCTTGAACCTGGGTCCTCAAGCTCTACATGGTCTGCGTCTTAGCCTCCTCAGCCACCTGAGTCACAAGGGTGCACCAAAACCTTTTTCCAGTCTCTAGTGGCAACTTACATTCCTTGATTCCTCTTCCCCACTTCCATCTTCAAAGCCAGCAGAGTAGCATCTTCAAATTTCTGTCTCTGACACCAACTCTCCTACCTCCTGTATTCTCTATGAAGATCCTGTGGTTCTTTGGGGACCACCCAGATAATCCAAGATAATTCATTAATTTACAAGTAGCCAAATAGCAACATGCAATCTTTATTCCTCCTTGTCATGTAACAGTATTTACAGGTTCTGGAAAATAGGATGTGAGCATTTTGGGAAGCCAATATTTCCACACCGGAAAACCAAATGAGATGTTATATATCAACTATATTGTCAGACAACATTGTTTATGGTAAAAAAATATTCCCTACTCGGTAACTTACGTATAGACTTGGAGAAACTCTGAAGTTCAAATACTAATGCTGACACCATACTTTGGGGTTCCCCAAGTTTCACTGATTTTGTAAATCATGGGTGTCCCCTGTGGGAACCTAGAATCTAAGTGTAAGTAATACTGCTGCTATAGGACACGGGTCTTTTGTATAAAGGTAGACCTTGCACTTACAAATGTGGAGCTCATCTCCTTGCACTGTGTACTACTTAGGAGTAAAACAAGTCCTAGATGTTTTCAAAAGAACTATATAAAGTTTTCTGGGACTCCTCAGGAAAGGAACTCCTGAGGCTGTCCTGCTGACAAGCTGAGGCTTCTGTCCTTACCCTTCTGAATAGGTTGATGTGGGTCTAGAATAGTCTGGTGAGCCTGAGTGCTTAGTCAGTCTTTGACATTGTACAGGGCTAAAGTGGTTGGCTTTTATCTAATAGCTAATGAGGAGCTGTGTTAGTCTGAGTAAACTAACAGAATGTCATAACAATACCACAGACAGGATGGCTTACATAACAGCTTTGTTTTGAAGTTTATGTTGAAGTTTAAGACCAAAGCGCTGATAGGCTTGGTTTCTGCTGAGGACTCACTCCCTGACTAGTAGACAACCATCTTTTCACTGTGTCCTTACATGACCTTTTCTCAGAGTGGTGGGGTGAGCAGAAGGGAAAGAGAAGAGATGAGGATAAATAGAGATAAAGAGGAGGAAAGAGGATGGAATGAGAACAGGGAGTAAGAACTAGTGTCTCTCCCTCTTCTTATAAGGGTACCAGTTTTATTTCATGAGGGCCCCATCCTTATGGCTTCATTAATCTTACCTCTTTAAAGACTATCTTTAAATACAGTCATATGGAGGGTCAGGGCTTCAATTTATGAACTTGAGGAGGACACAACTCAAAATCCACACTGGAACTGACCCTCACATATATAAATACTTCTCATTTAGTGCCTTTCCACATACACTGTCAGTGCTCACACAATCTGTTAGTATTCGAAACCAAGAATCAGGGCCAACTAACTTAAGGTTGCTTAGGATATTACTGGTAGGGCTCCTTCTCAAACATGCTAAAATCAGAACAAATGCCTGACAGCATTTGTCTGACATTCAGTTAGGGTCAGTGCTCTGTCCTTAAAAGCTCTTTATAGAAACTAAGTTAACAGACAGACATCCAACTAGACAACATCTACTTATTGACTTCCTGCTATCCTAGACACCACATCTTTAAGAATCTTTGCCAATGGATGACTGCATTTTATCTCTTATCTCTTGCACTGCTCTGGTACTCTGACAGAGACACGTGGCCAGGGTGAGAGGAAAAGGAAAATAACATTCAGTAGCAATTTAAGCAGGAGCATTATCCTAGTACCTTGAAAAGGCAGTGATAAAAAAGCAAAATAGTGGCCAAAGAATGATGAAGACATATGAGAAGGGCTTAGAAGTTACCTCAAAGGAACTCTCAATGGCCAAATCAGAGACAATTTATTTATGAAAATAACTGCTTATAGTAAATTATAGCCCATTGAATAAACAAACCAAATCCCTACTGACACCTTCAATAAATGAATACATTGAAAGTTTGATGAGGAACAGTTTTACTAAGTTCCATGGTATCTTTCCACAGGTACAAGCAAAGTAACTTGAGAGTGGAAACATTTAACAGACACCGCCCTAATTAAGTGATCAGAATAAACATCAGTAATAGGACAACTTGAAATTTGTACCACCTGAGAGAAAACAATTACAAGAATACAGTATGTCTACCCAAGAATAATACCCAAATTTCACAAGGGAATGTAAAGCAAGCCCAGCTCAAGGGACATTCTAAGACATGAGCGCTGCATGCCAACATGTGATTCTGAATTGCTGTAAAAGAAGACACTGGTACCTTTGTTGAAACGTGGAGTCTAAGCATTAGATTGTAGTAGATCAGTGTACACTTCCTGAAGAAAACACCCTTGTTTATAGGAAACAAAATATTCTGGAGCTAATGGAGAATCAGGTTGGCACTCACATTCAAGTGGTTCAGGAATGCATTCTTCGTACTATATTTTCCATAACTGAGATTGTTAACAATTTTTAATGCTGACTGTTTTTAGAATGTAAATAATACCAAAACTCATGAAAAGATGCTCAACATCATTAGGCAAATGCAATTGTGAGCCACAAGGAGGTCCCACATCACACCCGTTTGGGTGATCATAATCTCCCTTCATCAACGTGGAATATAAATGTTGGTGAGGATGTAGAAAAATTGAAAATCTCATGTATTACAGGTGGGAACATAAAATGGTTCAAACCAGATATGTAAACAAATAGAAGTTCAAAGAAGCACTGTTCCCAATAATCAAAAGATGTAAACAACCCAAATGTCCTTCAAAAGATGAATGGATGAAAAATGTGGTCTATCCACACAGTGGAATATTATTCAGCCATAAAAAAAAAAAATGCTGATGCATGCTACAATGTGGAGGAACCTCAAAAAGCCAAACAAAAAGTCACATATTGTATGATTCCATTTACATGAAATGTCTAACTAGGCAAACTCGGAGACAGAAAGAAGGCTGGTTGCTAGGAGGTATGGGGAGAGGGAATGAGAGAACAGCGTAATGGGTAGAGTTTCTTTGGACATGATGGAAATGCACTGGAACTAGATAGAAGTGCGGTCGCACAATGTTGTGAATGTACTCAGTGCTGTGGAATTGTTCAAAATGGTTAATTTTATGTGAGCTCTACCTCAATCATTTTTTTAATTCAGGGATTTCAATGTAGATTTTGTATTATTTAAAAAGAGGAAATGATAAGAGAGAAACTGTAGCTGCCAGCAGCTGGAGTCTTTAGAAATAGTATTTCCTGTGACTGGTCCCAGGGGATAGAAATACCTTATCTTAATTGGACAGCTTGGTTTGTCTGACAAGACTGGTGTTTACCAGCAGTGCACGGATAGGCCATGGCTTTTGAAATCTGCATCAGAGTGGACCACCTGCGTACGGAGAACTGGGCTGGTCCTGTCGGGGAAGGATGAGCCCTCTGGGCAAGAGGCAATGCTTTTAGACTCATGCTAGACCCTGTGCTACTCTGCTCTGCTGTTGAAGCCTGGCCCAAACCCTAACAAGTTGAATGGTGACTGAGAAACTGTAGTGATGGGATAAAGGGGGTCCGACAGGAAGGAGTGGATGGGCACACTGGCAGGAACTCGTTTTCACTCATCAAAGTGCATGAGCCACTATATTTGTTCTGGCGTCTTTGACTACAGAGCATGTGCCGTAGTGTACAGAGTGCAGTAATTCATACAACAGGCCCGTGTGTATGGTTTTCTCTGTAGACAGATGTTTCCCTGAGAACAGACTCCATATTTTACCGAGTGGCAATGACCAACAGCCTCGGTTAAGACTATATTCTCCATTCGAACTGTAATAATTCGGTGTCACTGTTGACACTGTAGCTCATCTGTCACTTCTCCATGCTGCAGAGTTTCATTTTATGAAGCCTAGACAACAATCCTCACAATCTTGTGCCATTGGGTCTATAAGAGATAACTTACTGGTTTTATTGGCAGTAAAGATGTTTACTTCTACAAATCCGAAAATGCAGACTGAAGAACAAAACAACAGATGGGAGATGAGCATAGGGTTTCCCTCTTCTGCCCGGTGCCGCCACGCTGGCTTACGCCAAGGCTCTCACCCGCCCATTCTACCCCTTCCAGGACTTGGACTTCTACAGCCCACTATGAGTCTTGGGTTGAAATCTCCCTCTTCAGCTGAAACTCACTCTGAGCTCCGTCCCTGTCAGTCCACCTGTCTGCTGGGCATGTTCTTTTCAATTTCCCAAAGGCAACTTAAGTTTAACCTGCCTCCCCAGACTCATTACACACTCCTGCAAGCCCCACCTTGGCTCTTCCTAATAAGCATGGTGAAGGGCACAGCATGGTGTCCCTGGCTGTTGGCCTAGGCCCCTTCCTTCCCCACCTCCCCCAGCATTCAGATCCTAATCTTGTCTTCTCCATTCTTCTGTCCTCCTACTAGCTCTTCCTCCACCCCATCTCCCTGCCAGAACTTCAGGGTACAGTCTCTTATCTGAACTCCTAACCTTTCTCCTGGCTTATCTTGTTCACCTCAGATCCATTTTCTGTACTAGCAAGCAGTGATCTTTCTAAAAGGTAAACACAGTCTTACTACTTCTTTGCTTCATTTCCTTCAGTTGATTACAACTGTCTGTTGTACAGTTCTACCCCCTTGGCCTGGCATTCGAGGCCCTTCCTGATCTGACTGCGCCCTCTTGGGCTCCAGGAGTAAAAGCCATGCGGGTATTTCTGAGGTGAGAAGCTTGCTCGGTATCTCTGCCTTTGCATAGGCTGTTTCCTCTGCCTAGAACTCCTATTCCTGGTGAGTTCCTATCTGTCTTCCCAGGATCAGATTAAGTGTGAAGGCCTTCCCAGCCTTCTCCTTACACCCCGCCCGTAAAACAAATGGATTTTCTCCTTTTTGACCCCCTCTGCCCTTTACACACTTCGGTGGTAGTTTCTCGACTTGATAATTGCATTTCTGCTGTTCCATTTTGTCTCCCCACTAAGCGGAGGGCAGAAAGTCATGTTTGAATCATCCTCTCATTTCTTCAGTGCAGTGCTTGACACAGTAAATGTTGAACAAATGAATAATTCATTAATTTGGGGGTTTCAGCACATTTTCTCTACTAATTAGCTATTTAAAAACTTTGGAAAGATAACTGACTGGACCTCATTTGCTATCTCGTTTGTAAAATGAGGAAATTCCCTGGGCACAAGTTATTCATTCTGTCGTATGGATTGCAACTCCGTCCCTGTTCTCATCACCCTAAGATGAATTTCTCTCATACACTCTTGAAATACCACACTGTTCTCAGAGAGGTGTTTCTTATGGGTCTTGCAAAGAATAACAACCAAGAAAAAACTGATTTTTTTTTTTTTTTTTTTTTTTTGGTAGAAATGAGCATAGACTTATAGCCACAGCTTGAGTTCTTGGCTACACTGGGTTGAATTGTATCCCACCCCACCCCAAATTCCTACCTACATGGAGTTGGCTTTATCTGGAAACAGATAAAGTTTGCATAAGTAATCAGTAAAATGAGGTTATACTGGGGTAGGGCAGGCCTTAAAGTCCAGTGGTTGATGTCCTTAGAAGAAGAGGCCAGGCCAGGGAGAGAAGGATAATCGGCAGCTGGAAGCAGAGACTGGAGTGACATGTCTACAAGCCAAGGAATATCAGGGATTATCAGACTAGGAAAAGGAGAGAAAAAAATCCCTCAAAGCCTTCAAAAGGAACGTGGCCCTGCTGACATCCTGATTTTGGATTTCTAGCTTCCTGAGCTAGGAAAACCATAACAGGCTTTAAGTCACAAGTCCTTGGTCCTTTGTTACAGCAACCAAGAAACTAACACAGCAGCCTAGCTGCATAACGTCTCAGTTGCCTCTTCCTCCTCTGCACAGTGGCCTGTCCACGTCAGTAGAGTCATTATATCCTATAAGGAGTCACACACAACTGTGGGCTTTAGTTCTTCTCTGTATTCACTCTGGTCAACATCATGGTGCAGTCTGAATAATTTGAGCACTTAACCCAGTTGCGGAAAAAAGAGTACATGCTGTGTAATGATGTCCAAGCAAGAGAGCACCATCAGATTTGTTAGCGCGTGTTCCGGTCAGTTAGGATTTTCGGCTCAATCTGAGAAGTCAAAGAAATAATCAGGGTGTGTCGGGGTTGGCCAGAGATGAGAGAGGGGAATATTAAGGGTCACCCCCAAAATGGGTCTGGTTACTCACTCTCTTGTTTATTCCTCACGCTCTTGTCAAATGCCCTGAAATATAACAGCTGACCTGCCCACCTTATCTGATATTTTTGCATCAAATAGGAATCAGGTAAGGAGACCCATCATCTGGTGACTGGTTTCTTGCAGGCTCCAGCACGCTCTTGCTCAGGATCCCTTGTCTGTCAAGTCCATTGCAATATGTGCCATGCTAAAAGCTCCTTACTCCTGTGTTATTTAGCATCTATGTGATTAGATGTTATTACATCAGGCAGATGCTATCAGGCAATCAAGATGTAAATTGAGTAATTGAGACCCAAATGGTAAAATGTACCAAGCATGACTCTCACAGTATTTAATTTGCAAAGCAGTTCAAGCAGGATGGTCATGCCCCTGCTGAGTGCTCCCCCTGCAGACACTGAGCCCACGGTTTCTGATGTGACAACACCTGATTATCAACCCCTTCTCTCAGAGATAGGACATTCATCTCCATCCCTCATGACTGAGAAAGCCAAATTTGTCAGTTGAGGCTAAGATACCACTTTATGCTTTCATATGTACCTGTAGAAAGCCTGCGCCTTTTTCTGCTGCAAAAGTTGTTAACTTTTCGGGTGAATTGGAGTCCCTTTTAGGACCCTTATTTTGAAGATACTACAATTCCATTATCTGGAGGGACACTCCAAGATGGCAGTGCAAATGTGAAATCTTGACCATTCAAAACCAGGAGGAGGGAGCTTAAATGATTGCTCTGGGTGCTAGGAGACCCTCTCCTAACTTTGTTGCAAAAGCAGTGGCAAAACTAATCCTTGGACATGGACAATAGAAAGTTACCAGAGGGGACGCGGGGTGAGGGCCAGTGGACAGTGGCGGAGAACTATTAAAAACGTGATGGTAGCCATCGTGTGTTCTATATTTGACGAAAGTGAGCCTGCATATCTAAAATCTGTTTTTTTATAAATCAAAGTTGTCTCAGTCAATAATGTCTGAGAAACACTGTTGTAAACAAAAACAAAACTCAGGGCATTCCTGGATCGATCTTTTCCAGAAATGTGGGTCTAAGTGAGCAGGTCTCCTCGCTGTGACTCTCCTGAGTCCTGAGTGCACTTTGTGCACTTGGACCTTCCAGAAGAGGAGCAAAATAATGGCCATTTCTCCAACTTTGGTGACCAGGCAACCTCTTTATGGAACTGATCGGGAGAATTTGTTGAAGACTTGCCCTCTAAGACCAGGTGCCTATAGATACGAGCTCATCTAGTTAATAAGCATTTTTCTGATTCTTCCCTAGCTGTCCTCATCTCATCTGCAGCATTTAATGCAAGACATTTGCTGGGAGATGGGGAGTGGTCACTGGCTCAGAGGAAGTCTGCCTTTCTTTGAAGAAGCAAGAATGAGAGTAAAGAACATCCCCGTGGGCACACCTGGTTTTAGGACAGAGATTAGCTAACTGACACAGTGTCTGAACGTGGCCTGGGCTTTGGGTTGATCTGGCTGTTTGGGCAGGTGAATGATGTCATTTGGATATGAAGGAGGAGTTATGAGGCTGTTCTGTTTGTTCCCCTCACTCCAGAGTTTCTTGTCTGTCCAGGAGGGCCGGCAGGGAAGATTTCTGGAGTAGACTTTACAGTCACCTACCCAGGGGTTGGGGTGTAGATTCTGCCCCTGAGGGGCAGCCTCTGCCCCACTCAGCAGACCTCCTCTCTAGGATTGTTTGTCTTTCTCCTTCTCTTGGGAGACAGTGTTGGGGCAGGGGACTCCTGCTGTGCCCTCCCTGTCTCCTCCCATCTGGACCCTCCACAGACCAACCAGCAATTGAAATTCTGTGCCAGTGAACATGGGGACTCAAGAACAGAGAATGAAATGATTTAGCAAAAGCAAAAATTAAAATGAATAGATGGAAAAAGGCTTGTTTTGGTGTGTTGTTTTTTTCAGTTGAAGTAAGTGATTACAAAACAAGATGTTTGTGATGCGCAAGTTCACTCTTCATCAAGTATGTTAACACACCATGTCCTCCACCTCTGGCCTGTGGCCCCCACTACCTGGGGAAGGGCTTTCTAACAACAGAGGGGTAAGAAAGCAAAATAAGGAAGGAGAAGCCTCACTACTTTGGGGGAATGGGAAGGTCCAGATGCAACAAATTACCCCAACAGGAAGGAATCATCACACTGGAAACAGCAGGCCCATGGTGTTTTTGAAAATACACTCAGCACAGCTTCAAACCTTCCCTGAAGTCCAAGCCAGATGACTTCATAGCCCATACTAGTGGGGAAAGCAAACTGGACAGTCGGCCCATTCCTGTATGGCTTTTGCTTTTGCTCCAAGTTCACTGGGAGATGGAGGCTGTAAGTCAGGACACTTTTGGAAAACCTTTGGGGAATGAGCCCAGAGGTGACCTTTCTAGACAGGGCTCTTTGTGGGGAGACCCTGGCTTTACAGAAACCTTTAAAGTCATCTGATTGAGTCTTCTTTTCTATGCTACATGCCCCTTGGTTGAAATCGAGTTATTTCTAATTTGTGTGAGGATAATATGCAATGTGTATCAATATGTTAACCATAGTTGCCTCTGGGGAAAGGAGTTTTAATTGGGGGAGAGGCTCATTTTATTTGTCTTTTGCTGTCTACACATTTTTCTTATAACGGACCTCTTTTTAGAATAAGAAAAAAACCTAAACTGTTTCTGTTGTGGGAGGCCCAGCTGGAGCAGGGAGCCTGCGGTTCAGGGGAAGGCGCAGGATGGCCCGTGGCCTTGAGATCTTTCCATTCTGCTGTTTCGGATCTGAGACCTCTCTTCCTGCTGCTAGACCCCCTCCTCCCTTGTGGTCTGCTACTAGAGTCCTGGACTTAAAAAGACAACTGCTGGGCAAGGGCATGTGAGAGCAGAGGGTTGGCGGGACACCTGTTGCACCTGTAACCCATGTCTGGTTGTGCTTGCAGGTGAGCTTCAAAGCAGGAACCCCAAGTCAGCCTCTCATCTGACAACTTCAGTTGCAGCTGCCACCAGCCAGTCCCCCACCCAGGCCTGTCACTGTGCCACCTCTTGGCAGGTAAGGAAGTGAGGTATCCTGTGTGTGAGTGGGTTCTCTCAGAGACCCGGCAGCACTGCCAGCAGCGGGGTGGGGGCAGGTGGTCTGGGATAAGGTTGGGCTGTCAGGATCATTGATCACTTTCTTCCTGTCCCCCGCTCATGCCCTCCATAGCAGATGCAGGGCCCTTCTGAAGTCTTTGTGCATATTCTCTACCACCTCTCGTTATTCCCGATGTGAGTGGATGTGCTCTACTGGGGAGCCGGGAGAGGAGAGCGGTGGATTCTTGGTCCTTGGCTGGGAAATCATGCTGTGTGCTCCTGCTTAGGAACTAAGAATGCTTATTATTCAGGCAAGCATTCTCGTTCAGCAAGTCACTGTGACAAGAGTGCGTGTCGACAACAGTCCCACTACCACCATCCTGCAGTCTAAGATGGTTGGTCCCTTCAGGCCCGGGCTTCTATGCTCACCGGCAGCAGCAATATTTCAGGCATGTCCCAGGGAGACAGAGTACAGCACTCTGCCAGTGGAATCTTAACAACAGCTCACGGGATCAGTTATGTTAAGGAGGATGACTAAAAAGGCCCCAGGACATCCATTTGCCCAGAAATTCTAAACACTATGTCCCGAGTCAGGTCAAATCAGCAGCATTGTGCATTGAACCATCTTGCACTGGTTCCCCAACATGATTGTGTTTACTGAGTTATGCACCCCAAAGTACAACCCATCGGCACGGCCCTCCGAAGCCTGCTATGTGTGATGTTCCTGTGGGCTTCAGAGAAGGGGCAGGGACCATGGCAGGGACAGAGCCCTTTGTCCCTTTTACCTCATCTTCTGAAAATAGAGTCGTTAGTGGTTCACCAGTATCCAGTGTATGTGTTTAGCTTTGATCTTTTACCCCTTTGTCCCTACTTTCATTTTTCTTCTTGAATCAAAGCAGTGGTGCCTGCACACACCTGTGTGCAGAAGTTCATCAGCTCACTTCGTGGCATCTGGAGAGTTTTGAAAGGGCTGAGATGTTGTTCAAGTAAGAGGTGCCTAGCCAAGTAGGGAAGGGAGGGCCCCAGAAACTTTCCCATGGGATCTCTTTTAAAAGACTCAGTTGTCCGTAGCTCCAGGTAGCAAAAATCATTTTCTTCTACCTTCCACAGGGGTTGACTCCACCCTGTCACCTCACTCCCATGTTAGGTACTAAGAGCTCTGTAAAATTAAGTTATTTAACCTTTCTGAATATGTTTCCCCATTTGAAAAATAAGGGGATTGAACCTGTATCTACAAGTTCCCTTCCAATATTAGCATTCAGTGACTTAGTACCCAGCTACTCAAAGTGTGATCCATGGACCAGCAGTAATTGGGAATGTGTTAGAAATGCAGGATTTTGCACCATAATGCAACATACTCAGTGATGACCTGCATCTTAGCAAGCTCCTCAGTGATTCACATGCCCATTAAATTTTTTAAAGTAGTGATTTAGAGAGTCTTGAAGTTACATGGAACACCCTGCCAGATAGTTTGGTGGACCCAAAGGAATAACAAAGTAGAGCCGATTTACAGCCAGCCACTGTTCTCCACCTTTGGTATGTGCCAGAATCATCTTGGGAGTTTGTCAAGATCTGTGGGATCACAGTCTGTGCTATGGGAAACAGGTCACTTGGAGTGAGCGCGTGGACATGCACCCCTGAAGTGGCTTATAGGTCACTGATGCCAATAAGAGTGCCATCTTATACATGTGTTCAGGGAGAGCAGAGGGGCTGCAGGGACGGGGAGGGGAGCCACTTTTATCATCTGCAAAGTGTACAGTGCTGTCTAGCCTTCCTGCAGAATCTCGCATTTAGTTACTTATGGGGCCTTTAATGGAAATCTGCTCTACCTCCTTCTGAGCAAGAGTGGAAATAGGGGCAGGAGAAGAGGGCTTTCTTTTGTCGTTTTTTTTTTTTTTAAGATGACAGAAAAGACAAAATGTATTTTCATTCGCTGAGGAAAAGGAACCCAGAGACACTAACATCACAGGAGAAGAGGGGTGAATGTAGGGCAGAGCCTCCGCCACATGGGAAGTATTAGCCTTGAAGGAGGAGAAGCTTTCAGCATCTGTGTATCAGACATACAGCCGTAAACTGTGAGGATCTATTCTCTCAGTATTGAGGTTCAGCTCCTCCTGGATCCCTGCAGCTCAGCGCCCCAGGCAGTTTCTCTTGAGTCTCCTGACTGTGCCCTGGGTCCATCCCCGAGGCTCCATGTAGCCGGACTCTGTGCAGACAAAAATGGGGCTTCTCCTCTCCTGCCTCAAGCAGGAAGACAACCCTTCCTACATGTTTCCTACAGACTTACCCCAACCCGTGTGCAATTGATTAGGACAAACTCACATGCTCTCACCCTCTGCAGGGAGGTGGGAAAGTGAGAGTGCCATCTTCAGCCTTGCTGGCAGGGACAGTGGGGCAGGAAGCCCTGTGAGATGCACCAGCAGCTGCCCGGGGCCTGGGAGTTGCTGCACTGAGCAGATGTCAGGATGGGTGTAGACACAGAAACTCCAGGAGGAAGGCAGAGGAGAGAAGGAGGATTCTGCCCTCATGGCCTTTCTCTCTATTCAGTGGGAACTGAGGTCATCCACTAAAGATGAGTGGGCTGGCAGTGAGGGAATGATGAAACCTGATGGAGGACAAAGGAACAGATGGCTGGGGGGCAGGGGCGAGATTGTTATGCTTTGAGGACCCTCCAAGGCAGGCTTGTGATGTCTGACGGACCTGCCCCCACATTGCAGGGAAAGGGACTTCTCCAGCAGTCCTTTGTGTGACAGGCAAGGGGAAGGAGTTGGGTGGATGCAGTGTCAGGCTTTAGGAATAGAGGAAAGCGATGAGTCTTGGGAGAGAGTGATGGCAACATCGGGTCATATTGGTTCTACTGAATGTGGAGCTGAGTGACCTGGAAAGGCTCTCATTTAGGAGACGACCATGGAGGATGTCACACTTTGAGGTCAACGAGGAGTAAGCGAGTAAGAGGAGAGACCCGAGAGTGTGATCAGAGGTGATGCTGGAACCCAGGAGCACAGCCCTACAGGTTGTGGACACAGGCAGTGAGACAGAGGTGATGGAGGGGCTGACAGAGGATGTGGGAGGGATGAGAGTCCCGAAAGGAGGACAGTCTCACTCCTGGTGCTAGGACCCCCCAGAGGTAGGGTCCCCACTCCACCAGCTTATT
This sequence comes from Solenodon paradoxus, assembly GCA_004363575.1. Classification (NCBI taxonomy): domain Eukaryota; kingdom Metazoa; phylum Chordata; class Mammalia; order Eulipotyphla; family Solenodontidae; genus Solenodon; species Solenodon paradoxus. The sequence continues at coordinate 444,723 of RJWH01000596.1, read as the reverse complement.
ATCTGCTGGACATAAGAAGCAAAACATCGCGGTTGCTTTTTCTATTATTAAGTATTCAGCCAGAGTTCTCTTCCTGTGTGGCAGAATGGAGTATGTTGGAAACGTACCCTTTTTGGTGTACCCTGGTTGCCTAGCAGATAAGGCCACTGGATGCGGTCCACACGCATCCCAAGGACCCAGGTTCAAGAACAGGGCTGGGGGGAGAACAACCAGGGTGAATGAAATAAAAATAAATGTATGTTTTTTCTCAAATGTACCCTTCTTGTGAAAAGGGGAGAACAAGAAAACAGCTGAGGCGGATCTGGCCATTCCAAATACAGCCTGACTCGGGCTGGGAGGAAGTGGGCAGGAGGGAGAAGGAGGGCAGTTCTTGGGGTCTGCCATGGCTCTGGTTCTGCTGGTAATATTTTCTGTACATTCACACCCACACTTACACACATGCACACATAGTGCAGAGTCTCGCGCCTCTCCTTTGCCCTTCCCCGTGTCCTTCTTTCTTCACTCCTTCTGATCCTAAGCTCAGCTTCCTTCTCCTCCGCCCTCTCTGTCCTGGCACCACCACCCCGGCTCCTAAAAGCCCAAGGGAAGAGGCTCTGGGTTCCAGAATGTGAGGGGAGGGTCAAGATCTGAGGGCAACGATTCTAGGAGGAGGGTTGGGAACTAGACTGTGTCTCCCGATTTCTTTTGTGTGGACTCATAAATGCACACATGTGCAGATGGACGGCCACTCAAAACGCAGACTGGGACAGGGCTTGCACCTCAGGCGCACACGCACCAGGACACACACAGACTTGAACAAACAAGAAATGCAAGCACATCTCTGCACAGAGCAGGGTTAGGTGCCTGCTCCTGCAGGTTCCCAGGCTTCGGTTACTCATGAGTCTCCCGCTCTTCTTGTTAACTAAAAGTTCCCAGTCAAGACAGGAACTTACAGCTGTTAAGTGCTGATGTAGGAGGCTGATGGATATTTTATAACAGAGAACTTATTTTATTAAAAGTTGCCCAGGAATAAATGAAGCTGTCATCATGCCAGAGAGTTAGTGCGTACATGACAAAACCAGAGTGTGTCCTCCACACGGAGTCGTGGCTCAGCCTCTCACACCTCACTGTGCGCCATTGAAAGTCATTGTCATCTCCGTGACCTTCCCCGACTCTCAGACTTGAATGATTGTGCCTCCTCTGAGTAGTTTCTTGTTAGATGGGGTCACTGTAGTCTATGACATATGCTTTCTTTTGAGACAGTCAACATTACAGTGGTCTTTTTTCAGTCATGTAGTATCATTACAGGTTGGGTCTGGGAGATTTTCTTCTAGAAAAAGAAGTCTGTGGTTAGGGGAGGGGGAGAGAGAGAGAGAGAGAGAGAGAGAGAGTGTGTGTGTGTGTGTGTGTGTGTGTGTGTGTTTAAAAACAAACTTCCAATATCAAGTCTGTAAACTTTTGGAATGACAGTTCTTTCGTTCATGAGAATCATGTGCCTAGAGCTGCCTGTGAGACAGTGAAAAGAATCTTTGGGCTTCAAAGCTTTGAGTTGGGGTTTTGGATCCACATATTTTGGTGGTGGGACATTTGACCATTGGCTTAATTTCTCTGAGTTTTTCACTTTCTTTATGAAAATTAACATTGTTTTGCCAATCATAGGGAAAAGGAGGAACAAATGGCTTGTAATGCTTTCTTGGTAAGAAAGCCGTGCACAAATATCAAGGTGTTCTGAGGCTGTTGGAGAGGGAGAGTAACTCTGGGATTGTGTCGCCTTCCACTCCCTCTACCCAAGCTGAGAAAGTCTTTCCAAACAGAAACGGACTGTCGGGATCCTATCGTTCATTTCTGTCTCTTCTCCCAGGCAGGTTTGCTCCCAGCTGTTTTCTGGCTTGAGCAGAAAAGCTGTAGGAGGTAGAAGGGAGAAAGTTGAGGTGGGTTGTGCCTTATCTTTGGAACAGCCTTCCAATCCTTTAACGTGGGTGTTTTCAGAGGCAGCGGCATGAAGGAGGGCATGTCCAATAACAGCACTACCAGCATCTCCCAAGCCAGGAAGGCCGTGGAGCAGCTGAAGATGGAAGCCTGTATGGACCGGGTGAAGGTCAGTACACACCAGCCACCATCCCCTCCGACCCAAACCCAGCTCAGAACATTCCTTCCGCTTCCAAAGCAGCCTATGAGCGTTATTAATCATCCAGCAGAACAGGCAGCCAACCTTGGCAGCTGTAACATTTACAAACGAATATTTGCCTCTGAGTTTCGAGTGTGCCCCAGGATTCAAATGACATAAAACACACAGTGTGCATGAATTCCGTAAGGAGTTGCCAAAAATAGACTCATATTTGTCTCAGCTCTATTTAGCTCTGTTGTCATGCCAGTAAGCAAGAAAGAGTTTAACAATAAGATCCATCATAGTTTTTCTGCCTGATCCAGTGACTTCGAGGTTAGACATCGAATATTTTGACAGGAACGCCGTTGAGAGTGAAGCATTGGACCATACGCCATGTTTGTCAAATGTTCCTTTGGGGAAAGTGAAGAAAGGTGCCAGTCACTTCCCACTGTGTTCATTTCACTGATGAGAGTAGCTTTCTTCATGCTGGGATTGCTGAAGCAAGAGGAAGTCACCTATTATCCAAATGCCACTTAGAAGCGAGTAGGAAACCAGGCAAAGCATGTGACTCTGAAATGCAGTTTGAGTTCATTGGCTGTAATAGAGTTGGAACCCCATTAGGAATCTGACACAGGAAACGCAAGTCCAGTGAGTCTGTGGTCTTTGGGGACACAAATTCAAGAGATCTTACCCAGGCACCTGGGATTAAAAGGTAGAATCTACGGGACAAAGGGGAGCTTGAAAGCCTTCTGTTGGCAGGGAGAGCAGTCCCTTCAGGAGATTCCCATCCCTGAGACTGTCCCACGGGCTGGAGTTATGGCCACACAATACAGCTCCTGCCTCCATAGAGACAGTTATTCCCTTCCCCTAGGATCTGGAGAATGAACTATCAAAGGAGGCATTAAACATGCACAGAAAGTGTTGTGTCGGCATAGAAGGCAAGGAAGAAATGCGGTATTACTGATTTCTATAAGTGACCAGCATTATTCCAGTGTCTAAATCTTGGATATACTGATACCACCAGTGGATTATCAGTCCTCGATCTCTAGGCTAGAGAAGGGAGAATGATACTCAACCATTCTAAAGCAGGGAGAATTTCCAGTAACATAGAAATGAATGTAAGACGTGTTGCTGAGAGGAAGGGAGCTACAGTGAGACTGGCTCTCTTGATAAAAGTTCCTGAACATCTCTGCATGAGGCATGGTGCTGGGATCTAAGCACTTATGGAATGCTCCCTGCCACATCGCTCAGAGAAGACTTCTTGGAGTTGTGAGCTAGGAGCTAGTTCTGAGGTGACACTAGAGAAGAAAAGATTCGTGTGAACTACTGTGGCTTAGATGAAGCAGTTGGACTTGACAGAGGAACTGCAGGTTTTGCAGGAAGGCTCTTTGGACAACTTGGGGGTTGTTGTGTACACAGGTACAGATCATAAAACTGTTGTGTGTGAAGCCCAGGCCATCAGGCCAACAACCCCATCAGCAGAAGAAATTTGTCAGAAGTTAGGAGGTAGTTGCAGCTATAGAAGTGATCGAAGGAGGCAAAGCAGGGAAGAAAGCAGGTGTAGTGTGGAGTAGAGAGCAAAAGTGGGATTGGAGAGGCAAATTTGCCAAGAAACTGAACAGAATGTAGCAGGTAAATGTGGCAGACACTGGGGAGAAAGAAGTTAGAACCCATTGCCACGCTCCACAGCAGGAGGACTGGAGACAGTGGGAACCAGTTTTGGTCTGAGGATGGTTGCCGTGCCAGGGGGTTCTGCTTTGACAAGGAAGAGAAATTCTGCAGCAGCACATCCTGACCAATGACAGTCCCCATCTCAGGGGTTATTGTGGAGACCATATGTCCCAGCAGATGAAAGGTTCTTAAAGGATCACTACATACAATTTCTAAAAGTAGGAGAGACACACTCCTGGTGGAATAGTGGTTAGTTCCACCCCTCCAGCCAAGCGCTGCCAACATGCATCCCAAGGACCCGGGTTCACATGCTGGGGCTGGGGAGAACAAGCAAAATCAACTAAATGCAAATTAATAAAACATGTTTCTTCCTCCTCTCTCTTCCTGCCTGCCTAATCACCTTAATTCCTGCCTGCACCTTTATTAAAAGAAAAAAACTCCTAATTTGACTCAGAGTCAAATTCCTTGTTCAGATGGTAAGAAATTCAGAGAGATAGGCTCCTGTGGTGACTGCCTTGTGGAAATGTGGGTCCCTGACCCTGGGCCTCCATCTTCGGACTTGGCTTCCAGGGAGCAGGCTAGATTTGAGTTTGGCAGAGTTGACAGTTTTGTCCTTGAAGAGAGGTGACCCTGAGGGAACCATGTGCCTGCCGTAACTGCACAATCACATGTGTTCTGTCTTGTTTTTTCCTGGCTCATACAAGCTTAAACATTTAATTTATTTTTTAATTGTGGTGAGGTACATCTGACATATAATTCATCACTAGTCATTTTTAGTCTGCAAGTTGCAATATAGTGGAGCCACCGACATTCATCTCCACAGCTTTTTCATTATCCCAAAAAGAAACTCTGCTCACTCAACACTTGCTCTCCATTCCTGCCCTCCGCCCAGCCTCCAGCCCTAGCATTCTCTATGATAATTTCTGTCTCTGTCAATTTGACTATTTTAAGTACCTCATCCATCTTAGTGGAAATCATATATCTATCCTTCTCTCTCCTTGTCCTGACATATTTCACTTAGTGTATGTCTTCAAGGTTCATTCATGTTTTAGCACATGTCAGAATTTCATTCTTTTTATGGCTAAATAATTTTCCATGGTGTGTAACTTCTACATTTCCATTCATTTGTTGATGAACCCTTGGTTGTTCCCACTTTTGGCTAGTCTGAGTAATGTTGCTATGACCCAGTGTTTGAGTCCCTACCTTCCATTCTTTTGGATATACCCGGAAGTGGAATTGCTGGATCATAAAGAAATTTTGATGAACTTTTTGAGGAGTCACCATACTGCTTTCTACAGTAGCTGCATCAATTTACATTGTCCCCAGCAATGCACAGCATTCCATTTTCTCTACATCCTTGTCAATACTTGTTCTGTTTTCTAATAGTCTTCCTACTGGCTGTGAAGCTCACACATGGTTTTTGAATACTAGATATCCCTTGCTTCAGGGCATAGTGTGGTTTTAAAGGAACCTCTACTTAATGCAACTTTTGCCAAAACAAAAACCAAAAAAAAACCTGTGGATTGATGTCACCTAGACAGACAATAAGAGCAGAATATGGAAAGAGAGGAAAGGCATCAAAGACACTCTACATCAACTGTGTTAAGGATGTTGAGGAGCAAGGAAAGAGAAAGAGTCATCAGGGAGACGTGGCCTTTCCTAGGGTAGATGAGGGGTCACTGCAGGAGAGGAAGAAGGAAAGAGGGAACCTGGACAGTAAATGTCAGAGAGAAGCACGTGGAAGAGGAGGAGCTCTTGTAAATGGTGATGGGAATGCAGGTCCAGATGAAGGCAAACTAGGACAGGCTAACTGTGTGGAGGTTGCAGAGGAGGGCACTGTGCAGTGCCTTTCACTGGGCGACAGGGGAGAACGAGCTGGAGGGAAAACAGCTGGAGTCTCCATGGAAGAAATAATTGCATTTACGAGCCCCACAGAGCTGACTCCCAGGTGGAAAACACGACAGATGGGGACCCAGAGGACAGCCGGGCTAGGGCAGGTATTGAGTGTAAAACTGGAAAGGAACCCTGTCGCTAGCCTGGCATGTGGCCTGTGCAGATCCCACCTCCGGGCTTTGTAGTTGACTGTGCTGGGAGAGTCAAGGAGGAAGGAAGGAGCAAAAGGATGGTATTTGCGGTGCCTAAGATTCAAGGGCAAGCCTGTTGAGTAGGAGAAAAGAGAAAAAACCTGCGTTAAGTCAGTGTTTGGTTTTCAAAGCTAAAAAAAAAAAAAAAATAGCAGTAGTGTGAACCCAGATAGGTTTGGGCAGTTCATGGAGGGAAGGTGTAGCCAAAATATCGACTGTTATCTTGAAGTCCTGTTTGTCCTCCCAAAACATCATTTGTACAGAAACTCTAGTACCAATGCGACTTTGTTCCAGGTGTTGGAGGTCGTGCAGAAGAGAGGCGTTATACCGCATAGCCCACAGCCAGACCGCAAATCCACTCACTGCTGGGCGCAGAGAGCCTCTCAGCACCCTTTCCTCCCTGCTTTCAGGCGTTTACTGTTCATTGAGTTCCTCTCCCATTCAGTTCTCTCCCCACTTGACTGCCCACCTGTCCCCAGCATTCATGTGACTCTTCTCCATCTACCGGAAGGCTCTTCCAGGCACCTCTTTGAGAGCTTATCACCTGCTGAAAAACCCGTGTTCTCCTTGCTGTCAGAAGCACAAGGAAGATTCAGCAGAGAACCTGCGCGGCCACCCACAAAGCAAAAAACATGGAAAATACTACTCAGATTACTAGAAAAGAAATAAAGGGCACACAAGAGATGACTCAGTCTTCAGGGAAAAATAGATCAATTTAGCTTCACTCTCTTTCTCACCTCTTAGAGGCTGAAGAAACATAAAATTCTATCAGGAAAGTAAATATCTGACATTGATCATCAAACAGGGAAAACTTGTTGACAATTATGGCAGATAGTTGTTGAGCAAAGTATAAGAGGCTTATGCGGAGAAATAGTCTTAAGACCTGGCCTTTACAGTGCAAGAGAAATGTCCAGCTCCAGAGATGGTGGTGTCCTATGGGAGAGGCATAGAGGTCCAGAGCAGGTCAGGATGCCTGCTCCCCAGAGGGATTCCAAAACCCGCCTCTCAGTGTGGCACTTCTCAGGGTATTATGGTCTCCTGCTACAGAGGAAAGGGACATTGCTCACATTGGGTCAGTTCCATGAACTGACTTGGTAGGCCCTGGAGATAGACTCCTTGAGCAAACCAGTAACTCTTATCCATAGACCGGGAAACTGCTGACCAACTTGACAAGGAAAATAGGTCAGCGTTACACCCAGTCTCTCAGTCACCCTACAGCCTCTGGTAGACACATTTCAACATTTGCGGGATGTCTAACAATTCCTAAAAGGGCCGCCACGAGCTTGTTTAATTTTGTCAGCACAGCTTGATTTTCTGATTGTTGACAGGAAAAGAATGTCAGCTGATGAATGCATTAAAAGTTAATGCCTTTGGCACACTCTCTTGGCTCAGATGGCTGAGACACTGGCATGCAAACTACATAAAGTCCAAGGACCCAGGTTCAAGCCCCAGGATGAGGGTGAAAAAACAAAACAAAATGAACAACTAAATAAAAATGTTTTTTTTTTCCCTTCTCCTCCTCTTCCTTCCTTAAATTCATCTTCCTTCCTGTCCTTTCCTTTCTTCCTCTCTTAAAAAAACATAATAATCAAAAAGCTTATGGTGAGAGATGGCAGCAGAAGTGGGCATTTATACTTGAGTTATTCCTGCAAGGCTTGTCTTAGAGTAAAGAAAAATAATGATAATTGTTCACAGGTCCTTTCCATAAAAGTTAAGACACATGTGGAGAAAACAGTTTGAAAAGGGGGGAAAATTTTTATTTACTCTTTGATATTGAAGTTTTATAATTTGGCATTTAAAAGAAGAGAGAATATAGATGCACCCTAGTGGAGTAGTGGTTTGGTCAACCTCCTCTAAAGGAACAAGCCTACATACCCTGGGTTTGAGCCCTGATCCCAGGAGGAAAAACACCAGTGTGAACAATGAAATGAAAATAAAATAAGATGTTTCTTCCTCCTCTCTTTTCCTGCCTGCCTGCCTACTCGCCTTCATTCCTGCCTGTACTTTTCCTTAAAAAAAAAAAAAAAAAAAAAAAAGCAAAAAGAATACATGCTAAAAATTTTTCAGTCATGAAATGCAAGGATATAAAAATTGAGTTTATGTGTATTCAGAGTATATCTTACATAGACTCTGCTTACTCTGTTTAGAAAAGTTTTCAAGTCATAAGCATATGAGTTACTTATCTAACCATGTAGCACACAACTCCTCAAAGAGGTAGAGCATCCAGTAGCTTACGGTATGTGAGAAAGCAGGTATCCTTATTTGAGGGCTGTAATTCTTGTTTTGAAAATAATGTTATTTCTCTGTCCATAAAAAAGTACTCATTTATATTTTAGAAATATTTGGAAAATATAGAAAAACATAAAGAAGAAAATTTAAATGATCTACATTTTCATATTTTCCATCTAGTTGTTCATATCTTTTCTTTCTATAAAATTATGGTTATAATTCACATTTATTGCCTTTTGCAACCAGGTTTATCTATGAGCAGTGTTATATATTCACATCAGTAAGTAGTCTCCTAAAATGACATTTTAATCTCTTTTTTCATCATAATTTAACTGATCTCTTATCCTTGAGCATTTCCATTATTTCCACTTTTTCATTATTATATTTTAAAGCAATGCAGGGAACACACTGGTAGATAAAATTTGTAAATATCTGATTGTTTCTTTAGGATAAGTTCTTCCTAACTGAAAATTGCTTGGTCAAAGTCTATATTCTAAAGTATTTGAGTTAGTAGCAAATTTCCTTGTGAAAAGTGGTACCAGTGTTTACTTTTATCAGTAATGTATGTGTCTGTTTCCACAAACTCTTGCCAACACCATTCTCTAAGCTATAGCAATTTGATAGGTAGTAGACAGCAGTCATAATAATTGTTAGCATTTACTGAGTGCTTAACACTCTGCTGTTCTGAACTATTTATATTCACTCAGTTCTCTTAACAGTTCTATGAAGTAGGCACTAGTAACATTCCCATTTTACAGAGGAGGAAACTGAGGTGTGTAGCAATTAAGTAATTTGCCCCAAGACTGTGAAGATAGACAGTGGTGACAGGACAGAGATAGGAAACCAGGGAGTCTGGCCCCTGAGTCTCTACTTTTCACATATGTGCCACATCATTTCTTGACTGCTGTTACCTCATGATTTTTTTAAAGGAAGGGTGCAGGCAGGAAGAGAGGGGAGGAAGAAATTTTAATTTATTTTTATTTAGTTGTCCATCTTGCTTGTACGCCTGGCCCCAGGTCTCGAACCTGGGTCCTTGGGATATTTGTGAACTTTGTCCAGTGGCCTTATCCGCTAGACACTAGAGCACACCACATACCTTATGACTGAACATATATTTCATTGACTCTTACTGTGGCTAACCTAATTTCTTATGCTAAATTCTTTTGTGAATTGCCTGTTCTGATCCTTGGTCCAGTTTGCTTTTGTAGTTCTTTTTCTAACTGGTTAGTATGCATTTCTTGCATATTATGTGTTACAAATAGTTCTCCCAGTTTCTTGTTTGTCAATTAATTAGTCTTGATTATTTTTGATGTACCAGTGTTTTAAACGTTTATAGTTAAAGCTATCATTATTTCCTTGTAGATTCCTTCACTGTGTCTAAGCTTCCCCATGCGAAAATTATAGATAAACATTCACCGATATGAAATGTGGTAACTCTATTTCTGCTCTCTGAAATTTTAGCTGATGCTAACCACTCCAGTGTTTCTAATCTTATCACTGAATACTCACTCCATTATTAACTTTTCTACCTACCGTGCTAATATTATTGGTCTCCAGTATTCTATCCCTAGCCTATTTCTCCTTTAATCCTTCAGGGTCTACTGGTCTGTTTAGGTAAACTCATATACCCCTGTGACTTTTTTATATATCTGTATCTGCAGCTCAACCCTGTGAGATTTTGTTTGGTATCTCTAGGGGCCCACTGATCAATGCCCCAAAAGGTTAAAATTAGCATATCTAAAGTCAACTCTTTATTTCATTGGGTTTTTGTTTTTTTTTTTAAATATTTGTGTCTTACTTGATTATACCACCATCCACCTAGACTCTCAAACCAGAAACTCTCATCCTACACCTCTAGCATATTTCCAAATCCTACCGATTTTACTTCCTGAACACTCCTGAGATCTAGTCCATCATCTCCATCCTCAGTATTGCCTGGCCATCCGCAGATGCTCTGGATGGTTTATCCGCATCTAGTCTTGTCCCCCAGAGCCAATCCATTCCCTTTCTCTAAATTAGTCTTAGATAAGTCTGGGTGCTCCCTGGTAGCTAAGAGGTTAAGCCTGTGCCTGGGGTGTAGTTCACACACTGTCCACATTCAAGGCCTGGGATGGAAAGTGGGGGTAACTAAAATGAATAACCAAATAAAATGCTTCTTCCTTCTCTTTCTTCCTGCCTGCCTGCCCCCTGCCTGCCCTCATTCCTGTCTGTCTTCCTTCCTCTTAAAAAATAATCCTGACTGCATTCCTCTACTTAAAACTCTGCAGTGGGTAAAATATGAGCTCCTTAGCATGACATCAAGACTCTTGATTAAGCTCACTCATTATATTTGGGAATTATTAATATTCCTTCTGCCTTATCTCTGTTCTCCATTTTATATGTCTACACACATAATTTGCTGCAAATAACAGAAGCCAACCCTGGCTGAGTAAATATAAAAGGAATTTATGAAAGGGATTTTGAATAGCTCATAGAATTGTTGAAAGAGCTAAAGAACCAGGCTTAGGACTCAGCTTCTGGGAATAGTGCAGACTAGACTGATGAGGGAAACACTCAATCATGACCAAGCACTGCATTCTACGATTTATACCATTGCCACCTTAGCAGGAGCTCCCAGTCCTGTCCCGCTTAGTCATTAGTTGAAGTCTGGCACTTACCTGTCTCATAGACAGAACCAGTTACACCCAAGTTGCAAGGGATTCTGGGAAAGTTAGTATTTATCAATTTTCATCCTGTTAAGAGAAGTAATCTTTTCCCCATGCTGGGATTCAAAGTAAATAATTTCTCAAAGTACAGAAAGGGTTCAGTTGCTAGGGGCGCGATGCATGACAACCATTCACTGTAGCTAATTTTCTCATATTTCATAGGTATGAATCGGTAGAGACAATTTCATTCCTAAAGTTGATTAATAGATTTTAAGCATATTAAATTTATAAGGATAACACTTTTATATTATTGGAGGACAACAACTAAAATAAAGGCCATAGAATAAACTAGAAAATAAAAGAGACTAAAACTTTTTAAAGCAAAAATCAAAAAACAGGAAGCATACCAAATATATCTGTCTTAGCTATAGTGCTAAGTGGAAAACTAATTTAGACTTTCATATTTAATTTTGAAATCAGAATATATTTTGCATTGGCTATACCTAATAAAATTAAGTGATTCAGACTGAAGTAAAAAGATAGGCAAAAATATACCAGATATATACAATATGTATAAGATCTATATGAGAAAAACTCTAAAACTCTTGAAAAAAAACCAAAGAAGTTCTAAATAAATCAAGAGATGATTCATTTTTGTGACTAAGAGGACTCAATATCTTTAAGATGTCAGTTCTTCCCAACATGGTTATAGATTCAACGCAGTAATGATCAAAATCGCAGCAAGTTATCTTGCAGTATTGAGAAAATCACTCTATGTGCAGAGGCAAATAGACCAAAATAGTCAACACAGTGTTGAAGGAGAAGATGAGATTGGAAGATGGACACTCCCCAACTTCAACCATAAAGCTACAGAATAAAGGCTGTGGTATTGCCAAAAGAGTGGACAAATAGATCATTGAAACAGAATAGAGAACCCAGAAATAGATCCACATAAATACAGTTAACTGAGTTTTGACAAAAAAGCAAATACAAAACACCAAACAGGACTGGCATTAAACATCCATAGGCGGCACTGAATCTAGACACACACCTAACAGCTTTCACAAATACTAACTCAAAATGAATCATAGAGTTTCTGTAAAAGGCACAGCTATACAACTTCTATAAGATAACCCAGGAGAAACTCTCACTAGCTTTGGCTTTGGCTTTATATTTTTAGCTATAGCAGGAAGAGCACAATCCACAAAAGAAAAAATTGATGATCTGGACTTCATTCAAATGTAAAACTCTGAGGAAGACACTGTGGAAGGGATAAAAAGACACACGGCCAACCAGGAGAAAGCCTTTGCAGAATATAGATTTGATAAAGATCTGGTATCCAAAGCATACAAAATTAAGCAATGAGAAACAATTCCATTAAAAAAACAGACAAAAGACCTGAACAAGCACTTCATCAAAGAAGCTATACAGACAGCAAAGAAGTATATGAAGAGATGCTTAGGATCATGTGTCAATGGAGAATTAGAAATTAAAATAGCAATGATATACCTCTATGTACCTGTTAGAATGACTGAAATTTTAAAAAAATCACTTTCAAATGCTGACAAGGATATAAAACAGTAGGAGCTCTCATTGATTGCTGGTCAGAATGCAAAATGATATAGCTACTTTGGAAGGCAGTTCTTACAAAACAAACATTAGTCTTACCATATAATCCAATTATATAAAAAATACACAAAGCAAAATATGAGGAAATGTCAGGAAGATGGGCAGGAGTCTAGTGTGTCTTTCCTAGTCCTTGGTGAATCAACCAGACAAAAGAAAGAGGAAGAATATATTAATAATAAAATTTTTTAAACGTTGGTCTGATGGATATACCATTCATATAATATCTTTATCTGGAAAATACCAAGAACACTTCTATAAGGACCATTCATGAAATACTTCTAATACATTCTGAAAAGTAGCTGTGGTTTATGCCACATCTTTGGCCACATCACAGTAAAATTTAATGGTGTCACTGGTAGGGAATACATGTCAGCCTCAGTAACCCTTTTTCTGAAAGGAGGTGAAAGCATCTTTATTTTATTTTTACTTAGTTCTTCACACCCGTTACCCCCGGCCCCTCAGGCCTGGGACTTGAACCCAGGGGTATAATGCCTGCTCCTTTGGAGGAGATTGACCTCAATGCTGCTCCACCAGGGTGTGCCCATCTCTTTTTAGAGACACACAGTCCTGTTGTATTAGGGTCCCACCCTTATGATCTCCTTTAATTGTGATTACCTCTCTGAAGGCCCCTTCTCCATATACATTCACATGGTGGCTTCAACATTTGGGTTTGGGGGCACATTCAGTCCAGAACTTGGATCACGGATTTAAAAATAATGAAAGTACTAGGAAAATCATTGAGCCCTGATGGAGTAGCAATTGGGTCACCACCTCCAAGCAAGCACAGGTCACATACATCCCAAGAACCCGAATTCACACCCCCAGGTGGGGGAGGGGTGATGGGAGGGAGGGAACAACCAAGATGAACAACCTAATAAAAATAAATTAAATGCTTGTTCCTCTTCTCTCTTCCTGCCTGCTTGCTCATCTTCATTCCTACCTGTATCTTTCCTTTAAAAAAAAACAGTACTAGGAAATAGGAGCAAATATTTTTACATAACACGAGTTTAGAAAGACCAAGCATATCACAAAAGCCATAGTTCATAAAGTAAAATTTTAATTATATTTTTAAAAACCTGTGTGATAAAAATGTTCTGGTCAGCAAAGTAAGAAAAGCACTTGCTACCTCAGTAGCAAAAGGTTGATTTCTCTAAAATTCAATTTTTCTGAAGTCAATACAAAAAAAGCCCCCTGCATCTTTTTTTTTAATTAAACAAACATGAATACACAATTTAAATATGAGAAATGAGCTTTGTCCTGGTGACTCAGTTGGCTGAGACACTGGCGTGTAAACCATGTAAAGTCCAAGAATGTAGGCTTGTGACCTGAGGCCAGGGTGAAAACCCAAAATGAAGCAAATAAATACACAATGCTTCTTCCTCCTCTCTCTTCCTCCCTCCCTGCCTGCCTGCTTTCTTTCCTGCCTGCCTACTTTCCTCTCTTTAAAAACACAGGGTTAGTATAAACGGTCAAATACAAATAAATTCACGAAGAGACATTTACCGTCAATAAATAATAAAAGAATGTTTCTCAGAACACCACTGAAATGCACTTGGAAATAAAAATAAGATCCAGACTATCGATGCTTATAATCTCTGCTTAAATTCACTGTCATCCATGGACTGTGAAGTAAAGTGAGCCATCGCTTTGATGAGTGAACTGGAAACTGACTCAGTCTTCCCAGAGGGTAGTTTGCGACATGTATCCAAGTGTTCATCGTACTTATTCTTTCATCCTGAATTCCCATTTCTAGGAATTTACCCAAAGGAGACAATCTCACAAATGATTAAAAGTACTAAGAATTTCATCAGAGCACTATTATAATGTGAAAACAAACAAACAAGCAAACATTATATTGTTTGACTATCCAGTAATAGGGATTGGTTAAGTAAGTTATAGACAGTGTGACACTAAATTATCATTGAAAATTATGTGTGAAGGGAGGGGGAAAAAGCATATCACAGATTATGTGATAGTGTACTTAGAAAGATGGATAGTAAGATATCTCCAAAGATGTCCACAAAATGTTATCTCCAGTTGCCAGGATTTCTGGGTTTTTTTCTTTTTTAAAGAGGAGAAGGAGAAGGAGAAGCATTTTTATTTCTTTATATGTGATAATTTGTTTTTTTCCCCTGGACCTCGGTCTCAGACTCAGGTCCTTTGACTTTACATAGTCCACAGCCACTGTCTCAGTCGCATGAGCCACCAGGGTAGAACTTCAGTTGATTTTTCCTTCCACTTTTGTACTTTTGGGGGGTAGTTTTACAAGGATTATTTTTGTAAAGTCAAAAAGCTATTTCAAAAATAAAATTCACCCTGGGAATCCCTTCCTCTACAGGTGCACTACCCGCCTGGGGCAGGGAGGACCTGCTGCCTCCCTCCCCTGAACTCCTTGCCGCCCTGCAGGGTGATGGTATTGGTGGGAAGCAGGAGGGGATCCTGTCAGGTGACCACTAGTGCAGTAAACAGAAAAAGGAACTCTTTTGTTTCTTTCCACAGAGGATATCCCACACACTGTGAATCGAAGCAGCTTGTGTTTCAAACCCAAGGAGTGTTTGTTATTGTCATTTAAATTAAACAAATTGAGTTGTCTGCTTGTACACTATCCATCCTGTTTAGAATCTGTCTTCCTCCCTAATATGACTACATACATTTGTATGTAAACACAGTGCATACAAATTATAAATCGTATTCCAGAATAACATGTAAGCTAAATTCCAGTTATCTTTACTCCCTCAGCATAGATAATCCTAGCCTTTAACAGTGTCAAATGGTGAGAGTCCAGAAGTTTACTGAAACAGTCCTCTGGGCACCAACATTTTGGCTCTTATTTCACATTTGTATTGAACCAGGGGTCTTTTTCCTCAGAATTCTAGCAAATATGGCTTTAACACGTGTTACCCTTATTTTTTTCTACCACTTCTTGTGAAACATAGCAGCCCTGACAGTTTCTTAATTCTTTTAAAAGAACAAAGTATGGTATTTTACGGTTTTATTTTTCTGGAAGATAAAACACAATACTCTTGAGTTTCTGAAGCCAAAGCAGAAAATGCTGAAACCAAAGCGAGTCGTTAAAAAAATAAGATAAGGTTCAGACATCAAGGTGTTCCCTATGGAGACCTGAAAAGTCAAGAAATCTGAGAAATCATCATTTTCTTATAAGTGACAGATTTTTAAAAGGGAGGACTACAATTAAGATGACAAATTATTTGCCAGTCAAAAGATATTTCTAAGAGAAAATAAAAGGTGTGGCATAGGACCAGCGAGGAGTCCAGGGGCATGGCTCATCAATTTCTGTCTAGAAAATACTCTGTAATGACCCTTTCTAACTTCACCTTCTGCTGGGTGAGCAATGTAGGTTTAAGCCTTGTCTTCATTTTCTCATCTCCTACCAGAAACACTCATAGCTCTTGCTCAGATCTTTAGAAACTAAATGATTCAGATGATAACTTCCTACAACCACATTTAGAAATTCAAAGAAAGGATGTACACGAGCAATTCTAGAACAGATAAAAGGAGGAAAATCTTTGAATTAAATCAAAGCGCAGAACATGTGTAGTAGAACAAGATGATGAAAGGTGCATTTGAGAAAGAAAAGGGGCTCTTCTACCTCAAGGTGATGTTTTGATTAGGGGCACCATGGCCATCAAATTGTCTTGATGATTTCTGAGAAACGTATTCATGTCTATTTCTCAAACATCCTTTCTGCCCTAAGAGAAAGTACCCAAATGAATAAGAGTTTATTTAACAGCATCTGTTAGTCATTTTGTCACAAGCCAGCAGGTGTTGCTCTTCCCATTTACAAGAGTAAAAACTAAGGGCCAAGTGTCGTCCTGCCCAGGATGACACTCGTGACTGAGCTCACTCGTGCTGAGTGCAGCTCAGTCAGGGGCACTATTTCCTGACTCACGAGCCTGGGCTGCTTCTATAAGTGAGGCTACTAGCTTTCTAAAATACCTCTAGAGCCAGAACTCTGCGTCTTATATTCATCTTTCACCTCTAAGTAAGTCCTAGCAACCTCTTGCGTGCCTCATTAGTTTCCGCTACCAAATACATTCATTACTCTGGGTGTATTTGTGAGAGGACTGCATTGTTGCATCCTTTGTGGCTGTTGGGATATATCAAAACTGAGAGGTTGAAGAGTCATAAAAGACAGGACAGTCATACAGAACCTGCCGAAACGGTTTGGTTAAATCAAGGTCCGGAGAGGATCTGGGCCAATCATTCTAAACAAGTTAAGCGAGGGCTTTGCTATTCCTGTGGTGAAGGCCATGTAATAACAGCTTTTGCTCAGGTTAAGGTGGAGATATTACATCCCTCTTTAAAACATCTTAGATTTCTCTCTCAATGTGTACTGAATGTTGGATGTTTAAAAAAAAAAAAAACCCTTTATGCTGATGATCGTAAAGATCAGCTACTCTACTGTTAGAGACATTTGATGTCCGAGCTCAGAGAGACACATTTATATTACTCATTTCTTCACACACACCCCCAGCCCACTCTGGTTTCCTCCGGATGGAACCTTACCTGCTCCCAGCTTATTGCTGTGTGGCCTAAGAGCCACCAGGTAGGCAGAAGCCTGTCCCCATGCGGACCATTAGTCAATGATTGGGAGTTGCCAATATGAATCTAGATCAATACAAAGTTGTTTTGGGATTCACTAGAATTCGCGGGTCATAGTCAGCTCATAGACTTAAACAGCGGACGTCCTTTTCTCACCATTCTGTAGGCACGTCAGGCTCTGGTGCCATCTCTCTTCCTGGTTTACAGATTGTTACCTTCTTGTGACCTCACATAGTGCGGAGAGAGACACTCTCCCTCTCATTTCTGTTTCTCTCTCTCTCTTATTAATTAAGAATGAGTCCTTCAAATATATATTTTAAGAACTTATTTGAAGGCATCTTCTTCATATTTCTTAATCTGCCATTGTTTTACTTGATGGCTTGGAGTTATTGCCTAATTTAAATTATTTTATATTTTTAGACCTTCTCCCACTTTCTACCAATCTTCATAGATTTGTCCCATGTCATAAGAAACGTACTGCTTTGCTGCATGTTATTTGAGGAGTGTATGCATCTCATATATTTTCTTATAAGGATACTAATCCCATTCATGAAGGTTCCATCTACATTAATAATTACCTCGGAAGTCCCCACCTCCAAATACCCTTACATTGGAGATTTAGACTTCAGTGTATGAATTTTGAGAGGACACAAACATTCAGTCATAGGTTTGTAATATGAAACCTATGATATTGCCCTTGGAATTGGTGTATTGATCTCAAATATTTCCCAAGGATTCACCTTGCAGTGTTTGCTTAGAATTCAGAGGGAGGTGTCACTCTGTAACGGCATGGTTTCCACAAGGGATTATTGGCATCTGATTTCCTCTTTTGGAATGTACACCAAGTTTAACCTTGGAAAAGATCCCATTGTACCCATGGGGGTTCCAACCTGTCTGCGCCCTCAACTAGAATCCTGCTTTGTTTTCTTGGGGTGGAGGGAGGCACAAGCAGAGCTATCAAAAGATGCTTGTAATTGATTCGAAGTTGTATTGTTAAATAGAATAGGATTGCTGAGAAATAGGTGTGAGTCGCTTTACTTTAGATGCCGAGGATAAATGCAGTGGTTGTCACAGCCAGAGCAGTAATTATGCCATCTATCTTGTCGTGGAATGTGACTATAGTAATTGCAACATTTTCCCCCATCATTGAAGCTTGTAATTATAGTGCAACTAACGGGGATTATGTGCTAACTTGGGCTCTTTTAATCACCTCTTTTACTCTGAAATGTAATGGTAAAATTCCACAGTTGTTCCCGGGCTGCCGATTCTTTTCACCATCTGTTATCCTGTGACTGTTAGCAGTTCAATACTAAGGAGAGGAGGCAGAGTTGTTCTGAAAGACTTTGGGTAAAGCTCAGTTTAGGCTCAACAATGAAGTATAAACAGTAAGGGAGTTTTACATTTCCAACCAGATACAATTTTCTCCTTGAAAGCAAATCGTCTATTTTTATGTTTCAAAGATGGCAGATGTTTTATGGGAGTTGGCAGTGCATTTTATATGTGTTGAAGGAAACTTTCAACCATAAAAATCAATCTAGGACCAATTAAGAAAAGCTTCCTACTCATCCTAAGGGGCAGGCTTAGGTTAATTAATACCTGGATATGAAACTATGTCAGAGCGTCACCTTTCGTGTGTACAGCTCATTAAGATTTCATCACATGTATTTATCTTTTCAGATCACCTCACAACAAACCTCAAGGATTATCCAAGTTACTTTGGTTATATAGGAATAAAAGGACATTGGACACTATAGAGAAAGGGGACCAAGGTGAAAAATTCCCTTGATTCTTTTGCTGTAAAATGACTTACACTCTTTGAGACCATCCTTTACCATGTTTTTCAATAATCAGAGTTCACCTAGGAAATTAATACTGCATGAGTTCAACCCCGATCCACACAGTTAAATGACACCATGTCATTGATTACTTGGTGCGAATACTGACTTCGTTGCACAGTCATTCCTGTTGGATAGGTGCACAGATGGTTCTCAAAAATCCTGAGCTCCTAAGCAAACATCTGTGATCCTAAAACAACAAGAACAAAAGGAGACAATGTAAGAGCTGCTTTTTGTCTTGAAAGAAAAATTTTGGCATCAAGTCACAGTATCACCTTTGGAGGTGAGAGGAAGATCCTAGATTAGGCCTGCTGAAAACTAGCAAGGCCAGACATTGAGCATATTTATTATGGTGTAGACACAGAGCTGCGAGAGAAGCAGATGCATCCGTGCGAGACAGGAACTCGGCTCAGCCCCATCTCTCTTATGAGCAGCCTTCTCCAGTGCCTTGGCTTGATACCCTTGATGACCTCCCAGTGAAGTGCCCCCTTGAGGTTGTTCTTAGGAAGTTACACAAATCAAACCCACCCAGATGGAGGCTGATAAGCATCTGAAACAGTAAACTGATCAAGAGAAGGGGGTCTGTAATTATAATTTAGCAATCTTTATGTGGACCAGATGCATCTTGGTGTTAAAGATAAACTGAGGCACACTGAAAATTTGCAGAAGTTTATTTCAGCATATATTCAAATCAGGCATTCAACCAACTGGGCAGGGTTTCAATAGAGAAGACACTAAAGCCAAGTCATTATTTGGTTATAGCTTAAGCGGTTGCCTAATTTGGGAAAGTCTAGTGAGTGTGATTAATCTTCACTCCGTTGGATTTTTTTTTCTTCCCCTGGCTTCAGGTCACAAATGTAGGTTTTTTAACTTTACATGGCCTGTATCTTAGTCTCTGAGCCCCAGGGCTGTGCCTCAGATTTGGTTTTCTGCTTGTTGTATTGTTACTTTTTCCTTTTTGAGATTTGAGTGCTATGTTGACTTTAGCTAAGGTTGTTGATTAGCTTACAGAGGCTACAAAGGTGTCAGAGCCACTTCATCTAATATCTCCTGGCCTAATGGACAGTGTGTAGATAAAAAGGACTGGCCACCTGCAGCTGAGTGGGACAAGAGTCTTGAAGGCAACAGTGACAGTGCCCATTCAAGCACTACCCAGGGTTCGGGGGAGAGAAATGAGGCAAGTGAGGGTGAGCAAGACACACTGATGAGATGCTGGGTCATCCAGAAAGATTTCATGGAGAGAGCTGTGAGTCAGGATCACACAGCAAGTTTATTAAAAGCAGAAACAGTGAGTTGACGTGCCCTGCGGGCCGGGAAAGTTACGTCAAGGGAGTGCACATGTGTGTATGACCAGTGCTGCTGCTTCTTACTCAGGCAAGACAGACTCTTGCATGAGAGGTGGGGGCTTCTTTCTTCCTGGGTGTGTCCAGGTTCAAGTTGCTAAGGTGGGGTGCTTGCTCTTTGGGGTCTTTGCTCTTAGAAGTCCAAGATTTTGCCTGTTAGTTTTCTACTCACGCATCTGCATACTGCTGTATAGATTTTAAGCTATGCTGCCCCTGCATCAAGAAGGCAAGTCCCAGCTGACAAGACTTACTTATTAGGATTTCCTTGACAAGATTGTCCCTAGATGTGTTGTTTCATTTGGGGGGAAGTTCCTGGGGAAGTTCTCTCCTGGGGTGATTTGTAGGATTCTAGCCACTGTCAAAGTGAAGTCAGAAAAATATCTATAAAATGTTGAAAGATCCACAGTGAAGAGATTTTAAAACCATAGGAAATGTGTGCTTTGTGTGATTTGTGTGCATTGAAACATTTCCAATATTTTTTTCACTCATTTGGGGATGTTTTTATCATTCTGGAGATTTAGACATTGAATGTACCACAAGGATTTCATTTGACTGACATATGCTTACCTCTGTTTATAGCCTCTAATAAGTACTTGCAGGCAGAACAACCTAACTGGCGAGATGAGTTCATGCACAGGCCATTCATTTGCCAGGCACATGACACAGACCCCCAGTGAACCAAGCTGGTGACTTTGTCTTCCTCTTAGCAAGTGCTTCTCTGCACCCTGCCCTCTCCTACCCTGCTCCTCATAAACTCCTGGACTTGAGCTAGGGGAAAGCTCAGCGTACACTTACTGTGTGATGGCAGGCTTCGGATAAACCTGGAAGGAAAGTGGAAAGGAGAGAGTTCTCTGATCACAAGTTCCTCAGGGGAGGGCTCTCTGAATTAAAACATCTGTTATAATACATGGCTTATGTGTGTGTTAAATAAATGTGCTTTTATTATGTGTTCTATTGAGGATGATAAAGTGTCTCTCTAGCTCGCCATGAGAATGGATTGCAATCAAACAACAAATAACACAAGCACACTACTTTGGCCAGCACTCTGCTCTATTCATCTAGAAATGGTTTAGCAGAGTAATTGGGAAGCTGGCCTGGAGCCTCCACTCTCCACGCAGTGTAGAGTGAGAGAAGGATGTCTGGACCTGACTGCAGGCCTCTCATTCCTCTCTAGATGGTGGTCTGCCCTCCTGGGGCAACATCTCTCTCCTCAGAGGCTTTGCACACACCTTCTCTCCAGGCTGACGATGACCTTGTTATTGGCCATGCACACAGCGCAGCCTGACCTTGGACTTGTCCCCTCTGCCTGAATCTTTCTGCGTTGGACCCACTGCAAGCTGGCCCTTAACTCATCGCTGTGCTGTGTCCCCCAGGTTTCCCAGGCAGCAGCAGACCTCCTGGCGTACTGTGAAGCCCACATGCGGGAAGACCCTCTCATCATACCAGTGCCTGCCTCAGAAAATCCCTTCCGAGAGAAGAAGTTCTTTTGTACCATTCTCTGACTTGGCTTGTGAAGAAAATGTCTCTTTTCTGTCAGTAAATTCCCTGTAGGACTGCATGCTTTTAGCTTGAGGGCGGAGGGTGCACTCTCCCCACTCCTCACCCAGCCAGCAACGCTGGGGCCTGTCTTTTCATTGACTTTCTTCACTGCATTCCACTTGACTTGTTCTTTTCATTATTAGCAACGACAACATTTTTCTAGCCCCATAACAAATGTGCCAAGTCAAAATGAGTATGAATTTAAGGGTTTCTATTTTTTAAGCATCAATTCTCAAGTTTAAATTCATCAGGTTAATATATTTGGGTGGATAATTAACTGAAAAGAAAATCTGTACCCAGTCATCCTCCATTTATTCAATGTCATATCAGAACATTTTAACCAACTGAAATATGTGGATTATTCCCTTCTTGGAAAAAGCAGTTCTGGAAGTTCTCTGCCTTCTGTTTTTCCATCTTCCTTTTGAAAAAGACATAACCCACAGTATCTAACTGTTTTCTTAACGTGTCTCCCTGGGGCCTGTGTAATAATGTGGCTCAGGCTCTAGTGGAGGGCCCACACCCTGCTTTCCCATGATTGTCACTGACCCCTTTGGAGATGACTCTTCTACAGTTGTAGATGTTGGATGGATATTGTAGCAAACTTAACTGAGTAAGAGGACATCATGATAGCTGTCTCTTTATGACTCCAAGTGGGCCAGCCAGCGGTACCATCTTCCCCCTCCATTTACCACCTGTTCCTGCTCCTTCCTTTTCTGGCTCTGTAGTTCTAACAGGGGCTCCATTACTAAGGGGGCACCTGGGCCCTGTGGGGATTCACCAGGATGGTGCCCCAGAGCAGTTCACAGTGTTACCCACTAACTTCAGCATTGATACCTAGTTAGTCCTCCAACAATAAATAAGTGCTACAGAGTATGTCTGTTTAGGGAGCAAAACTGCGGTCTGTTGAGTGGTATTTCATTTCCCCAAGGTTGTAGATAGTAAGCAGGAAAATGAGGACTTGAGGGCAGACAGTCCAGCCCAGGGCCCTCCCTGACCCCTGAGCTATTCTATCCTCCAGGTCTGTTTGCAGGTAGGTAGACCTGCAAACTACCTGAGCACAGGCTGTGAAGCACTGAGGCGATGGCCCACTCAACATTCATCTGTGCCAGGAATGGGCTCTTTGGGCCCAGATTCTGGAAGCTCATGGAACATGATACATAGACAACCCTGTGAAAGACTAAACAGCTTTTGTTTTTTCTGAGACAAACTTGCAGCACTGCCTAAAACAAACATATCACACCAGTGATGAAAGAAGGGGATAAACCATGGGGGCAGAGACCTCTTTGTTCTATTATGTTTGGAAACTGGCTCTGACAGCAGCTTACTGTGGAATACAGAGCAAACCACTGTGTGCGTGAAATGTTCTCACCTGCAAATTGGGAGAACGGTAACTACCCCTCCTTCCTGCCTGTCTAGGAGGACATAGAGAGGTGCTACATCGATGAAAGCTCCGATTACCATTAAAACAAACAAATGTACTCAATACCAAGTATGATATGGGGACGAATACATGACTTGAAAGATACCTTGGTTCCATGGGCAGGATCATGTAAAACTGCCAACAAGGAGGCAAATGTAATCTTCAGATCAATTAATGACTAGCCACCCTTGGAAATTATTGTAGTGCATTTTTATTCCTTGCTTCTTTGGTTGAAACCCATTCTTCATTTTATTAAAGCTCACCGGTGTTGTGAGGAAGCTGTGTGCCCGCCTCGAGCAGGATCGTATGCTGTGTGTGATAATAAGCCCTCCAGTCCTTCTCTGCTGGTTTATCAGCATCTCTTCACTCTGTAGTCCATGTCAGCACCATTAACCTGACCAAGCAAAGCACAATCCAGAAAAACACCTCAGAGAAAGTGGGACAACGCAGAAAACAGCTAAACCAGGGCAAGAAAAAAATGAGCTTCTAGTCTTTCACCAAACTTTCTCCTTTCGTTTTTATTTTTATTGTCCCTGTGTTCTGCCTCCTTTTTTTTTTCACTTCTTTCTTTTTCCCTTTCCTCCTCTCTTTACATTTCTCCATGAAAGGATTTTGGTCTTTTGACTACATTTCCTTCCATCTGATGGCATTTTGTGCAGTTAGCCCCTTCTAGTGTTCCTGAACTCAATGCCGTCTTCTTAAAGGTGAGTTCATGGCTGTGAGCTACAGAGACATGAGTGCGTGCCCCTCACCCCCTCCTAGCAATCATTGGAAGATGAATGAAGTGGAGTATGCCTATGGTAGACAGTTATCATTTTGTGTTTCCAGTTTGGCTTTCCAGCATCTGATCCCTTCTTCCTACAGAGGGGAGAGAGAATCACCCTTAACAAATTTAACGTGCATGCAGAAGTAGGGAGAGCTTCCCTGTCTCTCAGGTACACTCCCCTTTTCTAGCGTCAGAGTGACCATGGAGTGGCAAGGACTGAAGTGAATTACTTAGCTATTTTGCTTGGGATTGTGATCCCAGAACAAGTGACACAGAAATTAAGAGATGTCGAGATTCATTTTACCAGTTCTGGGGTGGTTCAGGGGTGGCAGTAGCCCGACAGGGCAGGTGGGTAGACTGGCACACTGCAGGGATGGTGCGTTCACAGGTAACAATGCCCAAGGATGTCATTGTCCTCACTAGGCTGTCTCAGTCTCCCACTTCATCTTCCTCGGTCTCCCTTCTAACTTTCAGTTCTTTGCACATCCAAGTTCCATTCAATAAATTCTTCACTCTTCCATGAACTAGCCTGGATTGAGTGTATGTTGTATGACCTGATAGCTCTGTATACCCAACAAACATCAAAGTATGTATATTCTCCAAAAGAAATGTACTAGAATGTTCATAGAAGTGCAATTCATTATAGGCCCAAACTGGAAAGCACCTAAGTGCTCATGTTGAATGGATACACAGATTAGGGTATATTCACACAGTGGAATCCTATACAGTGAGAATGAATGACTCTACAGCTATACACCACAGCATGGTATGAGTCTCACCAGATAGGTCAAGTATGTACTTTATGATTCCATTGATCAAGTGAGAAACCCAGCAAAGTCATATATATTGTTGCAAGTAGGAAAGTGTATTTCTTGTGAAGGGATGGAGCACAAGGGGAAGTGTGGGAACGTGCAGTTGCTTGATTTGCTGACTAGTTACCTGGGTGTGTGCAGATTGTGAACATTCTTTGTGCTGTATACTTTGTGTACTTTTCTGTATGTATGTTATACTTCAATAAAAATTTGGTTTTGTGGCTAGCAATCAAGAATCTTACTGTTATTTTTTTTCTTTTTTTTGCACTTTACTCAAGATTTTACTCATTTGGGGGTATAACATCATAAATGGGACATTTAAGAGTATATTTAAGAACATTTTGGAATAAGAAATCCTTACAATTACAATTTTCCAGACAGAATATAGCCTTTCAGGGCTATACAGATTGTTCCCTGTAAACAGGATATGTGAATGCCATGCTGTGGAAGTTGAGTCTTTTGGGAAACAGGAATTCTCCTAGGAGTTCCCACTTGGATCAGCCTCTCGGGAAACAAAGAAGGTAACATCCTCTCAGTGTCTCCAGCCTCCTGACCATCAGGAATGAATGGAGGCGATTCCTGCCACAAAACCCTGTGATCAGGTTATCCATTGTGTAGATACACTCAGGCAAACATGGTTTCGTTGACTCTACTCCCACTCCCGGAGGCTCAGAGCCCTCTTGTAAATGTCTGATGTTTTCCGAGGGTCCCTGGTGATGTCGCCTTTGCTTTTAGCCACCACATGGCCTCTGCCATTCTCCTTGTAGCTCTGATGTGTGGGAATCCCAGGATGATCTTCACGCTGGGACTCCTGCTACATAAGTCAAAAGGTCTATTTGATTCTGAGCACCAGCCCCCACGGACCTGAACAATGAACCTGTGACTTGTCAGCAGACTCCCTCTGGAGGAGCCATGGGAGGGAAACAAACCAAAGGTCAGAAGGAATTCTGTTCTGGTGACTGCTCAGATTTTAGATGAAAATAATAGTTTTAATGACGATAACAACTAACATTTTGACCTGAGAGGAATATCGACTGTGGTAATCGATTAGATAGAATCTATTTGCACTTCCATTTCCTTCAGGGTGAGAAGACACTAACCCCAGGTGTTCCTAAATGACGCTCCACACCCTGCCCCCGAATTTCAGCTACTTCTCCGGGGTGCACGGCCCTCTACCCTGTTCAGGATAAACAGCAAGAGTAGCAGTGGTAGAGGGTAAGCTGGTGTCTTCCCAGTTTCAGTGCTTCTGGAAATAAGTATGGGTGAGCTCATGTCAATACCCACTAGCCAGAAACTGATCCCATTCGATTTCTAATTGTTGTAGCTAAAAATAATTTACAAATTTATAAAACTGTCAAGCCCATGGATGGTTATTAACCAAATGCGGTGTTGATATCACTTTTCTTCAAAGATTCATAAAGTGACCTCCAAGGCCCTGCCTGACCCCTACTTACTCTAGTCGCTTTCACAACTCACTCTCCCTCAAAACTCTGTGATCCGATCCTTTTGTGGTTCATAAGCTCGAGGATGGGATGGGTGCTCACGTTCCCATGTGAGATATGCCTCCCTCAAACCTTGTCACAATAGCACATTACCCATCTGACATGAAACAAAGAATAACAAGAACTCTATCCCCACAGGCTGTATTGTAAACCTACCTCATTAGACCTATTCCCTGCTGCCTCAGGGTCTTTGTATCTGCTGCTTCCTCTGCCTAGCGTGTTCCTCGTTCCTCCCTTTGCTAGGTCTGCATCATTTTTTAGAGCTCAATTCAAGCGTCATGGAGGTTCAAGTTTCCCTGACTTCTCTGACCAAATCAATCTGTTTATCGACTCCAACTGCACTGCGACATTCTTTATGGCACTAGTCATTACTGCAGTTGCATATGTGATTACTCTGTGATGGTCTGCCTGCCACCACACTACACTATAAACTCCATGAAGACATGGGCTCTGGTTTTCTGCACCACTGGATCCTCAGCACCTAACACATCACCTGGCATATGGTAAGCATCAGTCAGTGTTGACAAGTCACTACTAGTTCTCTTTTGACCTTAAGTGCTTCTTAGGGTTTTCTCTTCAATCTGTTAACTAGTGTGAACAAACCCTCCAAAGACCCTATGAAATAGTCATCGTTAAATAACAAAAATCAACCAAGTTAATTGTAAAGGTCTAATTAGCTTTATTAAATGATCCATGAATCAGGCAGCATCCTACCTAGTAAAAAAAAATGATGTTCAAAAACAACAAAATGAAACATTTTTATAGGCAGGAAGCAGACAAGACAAATGAAGAGGGAATTATTTCTGGTTTAGGTAACACAAATTACCAAAAAAAAAGAAAAAAAAGCTACTAGGAAACCAGGAAGCTCATGCTTTAAAGCATGGTCACCTCTTCTGGCCATTTAAAAGTCATAAAGCACCTGCATGCTATAAATTCACCTGCATATGCTGTGCAGCCAAATGCTGGTTTAATTGTGGTAATTAAGACCAGGGGAGGGCTGCTTCTCCGTAAGCAATGAAAGAAGAGCTTGAAGAGGAAAAACATTGTCCCATATAGCAGGAAGCTAACATTAATCAGTTTAGTTCACTCCTAATGTTCATTGTTTAGAGTAGTGGGTATTGAAGCATCACTGAGAAAGTGACGTATTATTACCATGGCCAGGTATGTGTACGAGCATTTGCTGACTTTCCAAATCATTTGGTAAAATTCTTATTTATGTGACAGTTTTTATTCTATTTTTATTCAATTTTGTTTTAAATTTTGCTTTTAAGTTAAGTTAGACTTCTTTCAACTCAATAACCAATCCCTGGGGCTAAATAAAGTAAGCGATTGTCTCTAATGAAGTCAGTGCTCTGTAGCTGATGCCGGCCATTATAATACCTGATTCCTGATCAAATAATTTGTGGTTTCATCTTAGCCCTTCCTGGTCTCTAACACTCAGAACAGATTAACTTTGGCACATCTTGCTTTAGTTAAAATTCCATAGGAACGAGAAAATGCAAGAGAAAAAGAAGGGTCCAGCCTGGTAGACAAATAGTGACTGAATCGGAAGACTGAAAAACTCAGAATAGTATAGAGCCTGAGCTTTGGAGTCAGAGGGACTCAAGATCAAATCCTGGCTTTGCCACTTGCTGTGCCAGTGCTTTACGCTTTCGTTTCCTCATCAAGTAAAGTGAGGATCAACATCTATTTCATATGGGTGCTCGTGAGGATTCAGTGAAATAAACTATGCTTTTTAGCATTGCCTGGGATGTGACCCATGCTTGGTAAGTAAGGACTCTTAACCTTTTTAACAATTATTGTGGAAACAAGATTTAGAACTTAAAATACAATTTCGTCATTTGCCAAAGATGCTTCACAAGAAGAGAAGGGAAAACATCAAAATTACAGACTTTTGAGACACATGAATACAACTAGGACCCCATATTCCAGATCTGCCTTCTAGAGAAGGGACCCCATGAAAATGCAGGGAAGACAGGACTCTCCATAGTCAGTCATGGATGGGTGGTCAAGTCCATTTTACGAACGTCAATATCACTATTTAAGGGAGTGATAATACTTACTTGAAAGAGGTCAATACATTTGGTAAAACATTCAGGGTTTTTGAAGAAATGACAGCACTTATCCAAGAAAGTAGGCCGTTAGGGTTTCTTTGATGGCTGGAACTTTTGCTCTAACGACTTCTAAGGGATGCTGTCTCTTTGTGGTGAGCTGCTGGCTCTGTTATCATCTGCTTTTCACCTCTAACGATTTAGAAGGAATACACACGGGACCCAGATACTCAGGGAGGGTTCCCGACGCTACAACACCGGGTCATGTAGAGAACTGAGGAATGACTGGAAAGAAAGGTCACCTTCCACCCTGCCTGAATCGAACATAAATATGGCTGTAGGAAGTCTCCGGGGATTCTGCCAGGGAGAGTCAATGTACACAGCTCAGGTTGCGTGGCAGTGTCCAAACACAAATTGTTTCTTTATTGTTGTAGTCGTATGTTGAAGTTCTAACTGCCAGTGCCTCACAATGTGACTGTATTTCAAGATAGGGTCTTTACAGAGGTAATACAGTTAAAATAAGATGATGACGGTGGGTCCTGCTCCAAGATGACTGGAGTCCTCACAAAAGGGATTATTACACAGAGACGGATGAAGAAAAGACACGAGGAGAAGTCCATGTAAAAGGCATGGAAACAGGCCTCAGGAAGAACCAACCCTGCTGACACCTTGATCTTGGACTCCTACCCTCCAGAGCTGTCATTTTAAAAAGCCTGTTGTTTGAACCACCCAGTCCGTGGTACTTTGTTGTGACTGTCCTGGAAACTAACACATTCTTCAAGCCCTTCTATAGCGCTTATCAGGTGTCAGTCCACCTTCTAATCACTGGGAATACCACGTTATTGATCCTTTTAACAACCTCGTGAGTATTAGGATTAAACTCATTTAAAAGATGGCCAAAGGAGGCACGAAGAGATCATATGACCTGTCAAAGTCACCTGATGGGAAAGAACAAAGCTGAAACCCAGACAGTAGCCAGAGATTAAGATCTTAACCATGTCACTGCCCTCAGAGCAAGTGGGAAAGGGATGATACCCAGGGTTCAAGAAAAACAAAGACAACTGAAGATGGGTCAGGGGAGTGTTGAGGTATTTGGCAGGTGATGCTGAAGTATCCAAGCAAGTGGTCAATTGCCGTAGAGGACAGGAGACATGGGATGAAAAACCTTTTAAATGTAAAATCACTTTGTAAACAATGATTATTAGAATGGCCAATTTACTTCTTGTATTTTTTCTGTGAATGACTTCCTTGTGTAATGACAATAAATACATGAGGAGTCAGTGTCTCTGGGTGACAGTTTGGGGTGATGGTTCCCCCAAAACTGTTCATCCACTGACCCTGCTTGTTTTCTACTTTGGTCTTTTTCTTTCTTTATCTTTCTCAATCCTTCACGGCCCCTCCCTTCAAGTCCGTTCCCTGGGAACCAGCCGGACAAATACTTTTTTTTTAAAATCATGAAGACCCATAGAAAAGAAGTCCCTCCAAACCTGTTGAGAATAAATGAAGGACTCATTTAAAAATACATTGAGTTTAAGCTTTACCAGGATAGCATTTATATGTATCACACATAAGTGATTCATTCATTGGTGAGCACGGTAAGTCAGATATTTATTATATAGATGATATAGGAGGTGCTCACATATAAGAGCAATATGTTACCAAGAGCTGTTTATTCACCAAAGTCTTTGTTAATGTGCATATAATTAATGTGAATTTTCAGCATGTTTTATTTCAAAACGGCTACTTAATTTTTTTAGAACATGTTTGTTTACTGAACTACCAAATGCTATAATAAATTATCTTTAAGTTTTTGCCTTAGTTCAAAGAAGAGAAATAGAGAATCCAAAGAAGAAATTCCTCTGAGCCAAATGAAATGTATATAATGAAAGTAGCCAATGCTAGATCTAGAAATTTTCTTTTCTAACGTTTCACAGTGTCTGCCTCATAAACATGAGACCACACGTTTCCTTTCAGTTATGAGCCAGTTGTTTTAAGACTCCACTTAACCCAAAAGTGGCTTAGCATGTGTCCTCTGGAAGCTAATTGTTCTCCTTGAATCATATAGAGTTCCTCATGGACAGTAAAATGAAAGGTCAGCAAGAGGCCCTAAAGTGCTCCTGGAAGCCAAACCAAAAAGAAGAGAACCCAGTGTCTTTTAATTTGTAGTTCACTGTTCTTAAAAAAACTGATATTCACCACCAGCCTCTTTGTATATAGCATGTAATTGTTATTACAGCAGAGAATCATTGTTTTTTTTTTAGACCAGGGAATTTAACGTTTCAGGAGATGCTGTGCTGTGTCAACCTCACTGGCGCAGTCCCTCTTTGCAAATCTGAAGTAGCTACCGCTTTACCACCCCCTTGTCCCTTTGGACCACACGGGCCTTCTTCCTGCTCCTTGCACTCGTATGAAGCCCACTCCTCGCATTTATTTGTCTGGATTTGGCTGACCCAGTCTTCTTACTGTGAGGTCTGAGGACTGTTCTGGCGTCTCTGAGAGACTGCATGTTTTCCCCAGTTCTTACCCTCTCTGTATCCATGCTCTTCATATGTGACTGAGCTCCTCACACTGGAAGTGGTGTGTGTTCACCATGCCATTAACTGAGCTTGGCCTGTGAGCCTCATCCTGAAGAGAACTCATGTGTTTTTGCTCAACTTTTTTGTGCTTTTACCTCTGCCATAGGTGGCCCTGCCTAAAGCAGTGACTGTCCTTTTAGACAAGGGAGGCAGGGCCACCTGGACCTACTCATCCCATAGCAGTCACTCCAGCCAACTGAGGACCCTGAGCAAGAATGAACACTGAGTTTTCATGTGGTTTGTTATGCAACAGTAGATGACTATACAGCTCTCTATCATTTCCATTCCTCTACATTCGTAGAAGAAAGAAAACTAACATTTTCTGAGCACTTGCTGGTGCTAAATACTTTTACATAAAATATTCTATTTACTTTTTTCAAAAATCATGTTAGGTAGTCATTTTTCATATTCTATAGACTAAAGAAATTGGACTTAGAGAAATTAAGTAGCTTATCTGAAGTTGTAATTTTAGTAAGTGACAAGAGTAAGGGTTTCAAACCAGGTCTTCTGACCTCATGAACAATACTGTTTCCACTGCTGAATAACTTATCAACAGATGATTTTGCTGGAGTATCTGATTGCCAGTTCCACAGAAGATAATTACAGGGTTTTTTATCCCAATGTCTATTCATCAGGGGAAAGAAATATTCACCTTGTTGTGTATTAACTAGAAGAAAAACTGTTTAATAGTATGTACAAGTGGAATCTGGCACCAATACTAGAGAGAAAATTCATCCTAATACTTATGCCAATATGGATGATGAAACCTAACTATTTGGAATTACCCTTTGATCTTTTAAGATCAAAATACCAACTTCTCCCACTTTGAATGGCTCTAAGATATTCTTGTTGAATTAATATAATGTCATTTTGGAAATCTAATGCTATCCTCTCTGCTAGCATTTGAAATTATTTCTTATAAAATAGTTCTTTGTTTCATCATAAGGTTTCTCTATACACTTTGGTCAACAAGCTTTATTCTGGCAGTGTATTTTTGGCAAATACAAGAACAATGTTAATTTTTAACCAGCAAGAGACTAAAGTGTGGGAGAAATTTGTGTTTCTTTTTCTTTGATCTCCTAACAGCAAGATTCCTAACATATCTTAAGATGTAGAATGAACAAGGAAGAACAAGATTAAAGAAATCAGAAGAGAGAAGGGGACAAAAGAATCTCTTCCTGTAAGTATAAGTTCAAATCACTTTAAAGAGAATTAAGTTACGGAATTCTGCAAGTTGTAAAGTGTGTAGTTGTGAAGAACGATCATGAAAAATCCATCATGTTAAATACATAAAATAGTTAAAAGGAATATTAAGGAGCAGATCTTAATACAAGCTTTCAGATGAGCAAAAGTGGGAAGGTCTGGAATTTCTTGTTAAAAAAGATTTTGTAAAGACTCAAAGTGAACTGTATGGAGTGAAGACACTTAATCACTAATGAGAAAGAGACCAAATTTAACCTAGATTTTTAAAACTTCCTTGCTAGGAAAACCTATCTTATATTTTAAGTTTTAATTTTTTTTGGACCCCTACAATTGTAATATGGAAAAAAACTTTCCTGTCACAGAGCAAATTACTTTAGCAGTGTTTAATGTTTCTGAGCTTCCCAGAATGTTTTGATTCTTCCAGGTCCTTCTAATTGCCCTCTTTGCTTTTAACAAACCTCACCTTAATTCATTTTAAACCAGCCTTAATTCTTTTTACTCAGGCCTCTTGGTTTTCTTTGTCATCTGTATCTGCTGGTAGGTGTAATGGGGTTTTCTTTACTTTAATCAGCCCCTGGGGCACAGCTCAAAGAGACATTCCACCCAACTGAAACCTGAAACCCAATCTGTGGAGGTTTTAGGGCTGCCAGTCAAATGCATTAAAGCATCCTGGGCAGAAGTTCAAATGAAGGCCCTGGAGCAGTCTCTGAATGTGGGGACAAGGGGATGGAGAGAGTGTGATAACCGTGGTTTATTTAGGAATGGTTTTTCTGAGCAACATTGGAAGGCTAGCTCATTACTGATATTTCTATTTAACAATAAATGTTTCTTCCCACCCCCAACCCCCCAACCCTGACCCTATGTCAGGAACCTGTGTCCTTGGGTCATTCATGGCCTGCACCTTAGTCACCTGAATCGCCTGTGCCACAAGCTGCTTCAAAGGTTTCTTTCTTTCTTCTTATTTTTAATGAAGGGTGCAGGCAGGGGCAGGCAGGAATGAAGATGAGCACGCAGGCAGGAAGAGAGAGGAGGAGGAAGTATTTTTATTTTATTTTTTAAGTTCTTCACTCCTGGGATGGGGACTAGAACCCAGGGGTATGTGGCCTGTGCTTCTTTAGAGACAACTGACCTAACCACTGCTCCCCCAGAGTGCGCCAGTGGTTTTCTTAAAGGAGAAATTATGCAGCAGCGCTTGCACAGCTGCCAGTTATTCATTCGGGGGGAAACCTAATTGTGCAGATCATGAAGCCACGGAGCTATGTAGGTGTGACTGTCCACCTGGTGGTAACAATATAACCTGAGCTTAATTAGTTCTAAAGAAAATGAACAGCCTTTTCTATGTCTTGAGTCTGCTTGTTCTTTGTGTGCCTTCCTCACTAAGTGGAAACTCCTGAAGACAAGAACATAGTGTGTTTTGCTCTCATTTGTAATCTCAGCGCCCAGGCATATCAGGGTGCATAATATATTAAAAGCGAGAAAGAAAAAAATGGAAGAAAGTAAGGAAGGAGGGACACAGGAGGAAGAGAAAGAAAATTCTAGTCTGGCAAAATTTTATGACCGATGAGCTTTGCTTCTATGGTGCAATCATTACCCATTTTCTTTTTGACATTTCCAGTGATCTTAATCATTTTAGCACCCACCTCCTACCAGCCTTCCTCCACACTCTCATCATTCCTTAGACTCACTATAAACTCTAACCATTGGAATGTGCAAGGACTGAGCAGTCAACCAGCTAATGATAAATTAGTCTATGATAAAAGAATGTCAGGGGGACCTCTAGTAGTAAGTGTATCTCGGAGAGTCTTACAGAGAACAGGACACTTGTTTGCTGTCAAAGCCATCAGTGACTGTAGTCCTGCACATTCCACACTGGCCAAAGGCTGTGTCTCAGCAACTATGACCTCTGTAAAGCAGCAAGGTACAGGTTGGGCACACTCCTCCAGGACTGAGACCGCCACCGATGACATTTTATATGATTGAGAATATGGATTGCTTTTAGCATTTTCTTTAAGCTGAAGAGACAATGGAGGACGTAACAGGATAATATAGTTTATTAACTGAAATAAAAGGCCGAAGGAGTTTTTCTTTTGGTCCTAATCCAGATGTTGCAAATAAAACAAAACCAAAAAATCCTTTGTCCCCAAATTCCCTTGTAGTGAAACTTAACCCTGTATCGAGAAGTGCCTGGACAACTGAGATCTGATATGTAATGCTGAAAAACTACTAAATTAAGGTATGTCCAATCCTTTTTGTTTTGTCGTAAATAGTTAGAATTAGTTTTTATTTCATTTTTTTAAAAGGACTATTCCTTTTGTTTTCATTACTAATATAATTTTCGGGGTGATAGATTTGGGGAGAGGAAGGGCTCTGGGGTTGAAAGAATAAAAATGATAAAATAAATTTCTTTTCCTTAATCTTTGTGACACATTTTCTAAGGATTCAGATTGCACATGTCTAATTTTAGTCTGGACGTCTTCATATTCATGTTTAGAAAGCACAAACTAACATTTATAGACTTTATCCATGTTTTCCCATTTGATATTTAAAACAGCTCACTGAAGTATATGCAGTTTTTACTTTCATTTCACAGATTAGGAATCTGAGACCTAGGAGTTTAGGGACTGTCCTCAAGGTTACATAGCTAATACATGCAAATCTGGGTTTTGAACACCAAGTTTTAACTTTTATGATGCTAGATTCTGACAAGATTGACTGAATATTATGTACTCTTTCATGTTACTATTCTGAAGTTCTAAAAATGTTTTACCTTTTGATTCTAGTCTTAACTTTAATAACAATAATTTTTGTATCATTTGTAATAGTTTTAAAATATTTATAATCTTCAATGGCAAGCTCATCCATACCTATCAAAATTGGACATGATTAGAAATGTATATTCACAAATAAGGAATGTGTGCATATGGTAGCTCATGTGCTGAAAACAAAGTGGCAGAATTAATAGAAATTATTCTGTATTAGGTAGAAGAAAGTTCATCACATGACTCAGTGTGAAAACAACAGTTAACAAAATGTATAGTAGCTCAAGTATTTCCTTTGTGAGAAAATAAGAGTTGCTTTTTTCATAAAAAGGTAGAAAATAAATTTTCCTAAAGTAAAATCTAAACTGAGATCTCCATCTGTTGAACATACACCAGTGGCGAAGCTAATCTTTACCGAGCGCTTGTTTGTCCTCCCTCTCCTACCTCCCCCATCACCGCCAAAATGACCAGCTTTTCACTGCCACCTACTGTTAGAAAATGTAAGAGCCTGCTAAGTGCGGAGGAAAGACCTGCATCTAGAACCTGCGCTATGGATAAAGTAACCAGCCATATGTCCTGACTTACAGGAATTCCCTGTTGTCTTAGCGTCTATACAATTTAGAATGTGTCCTGTCCCCTTTTACTCTCAAATTTCCAATTCAGATGATTACTTAGATGGCCATCTGCTTCTTTCCATACATTATTTAAAATAACGCTAGTGTTCTCGCTCCCACCTAAATGCATATGCCCTTCAATCTGAGCCCACCTCCCAGGGTCAGTCTTTCTTTATACTGAATCTTCTTGAAAAATAATTCATACACTATTCACTTCATTACATTTTATTCTTTCCTCAACTCATGGTGCTCTCTATTCTACCGTTAACTGATCCTCAAAACTGCTAGTTACCTGCTATTAAAACAGTAGACATTCTTCTGTGTTTGCCTCAGTCTGTTTGAGATGCTTAACAAAGTGCCAGGGGTTGGGTGACTTATAAGATATAGAAATTTATGTCATAATTCTGGACGTCGGAGGTCTGAGGTGAAGGTGCCAGCATGGCTAGGTTCTGGTGAGAGCCCTCTGCCAGGTTGTACATTATTAACTTCTTGTAGAAGTCAGTAAAAGAGAATGAGAGAACTCTCTGTTCTCTTCTTATAAGGGAACATGAGAACTCCACCCTCAAGACTTAATTGCCTCCCCCGAAAGTTCCCTACCTTTAAAAACCATCACAGTGGGAATTAGATTTCAACCTATGAACTTTGGGGGAACACATTCAGTCCTTAAATCTTTACCTTGCTTCATATATTAATAGCAGTGTACAGTTGCTTGTTCTCCCTCCCCATCTCATTTTTTGTCTTCTGTGTCCCATTCTCCTATTTTTCCCTGTATTCCAGCTCCTTCTCAGCGCTCTTTGTACAATCATGTGTCACTTAACATGTTAACAACAGAGCATATATATGATGGTGACCCCAATAGGCTATAGAACCTAGGTATATAATAGGCTATAGCATCCTAGGTTTGTGTATTTATCGTCTATGATGCTTGTACGATGACAAAAATCACTTAGTGATATACTTCTGAGAATGTATCCCCATAGTTAAGTGACATCTGACTAATTCTTTCTTCCTCTGCTTTGCTCTGTACACTATCCCTTGGTAACCACATCCTTTTTTAAAATGCTAGGGTAGGTGAGATGACACAGAAATATACTGAAGGCAGACACATCGATACAATGCCCTTGTGAATAAAGAACCTTAAAATAATATTTTAAAAGGAAGTCCTCTGAAATGTGATGTGCCAATATTATTTTACTGGAGAAATAGAAACTTATATATCCAATACTAGGAGACCAGGTAAGAAATTATAACGTGGACAAATGTTTAAATTAAAATGATAGTTATATTTTCTAAGACTCCTAATTTAATGTGAAAATGATCACATTATATGTTGGGTGAACATAAATGGATATGAATTGGTATTTACAATATGAACGCAAATATATGAAAAAGTCAAAAAGAAAAACACTGACCTGTATTTGGTGTTAATTTCTTTTTAATTCTATATTTTCCAAATCCTTTTTCAAATCATTTATTACAACTGCAGTCAGAAAAAACCTTCTCTGGAGACTTCATGATAAAATCCAAATTTCTGTGTGTAGTATATAATCATGGTCTCACCTCTGCCTCTGGTTCACATTCTCAACATTCCCCAGTCATAACTTTCTTAAGGTTTTACCAAATTGTGTTTCCTAGTTGCCATGCCCTCCCTATCTTGTGTTTACTTTTTTATGATTACTATTTTTGCCCTGGGTATTCTTGAGTGCCCTTCCCACTTTTTGGTCTTGAAGGGTATCTTTGATTCCACATCCCCTACCATTTTGAAAGGAGAGCCTCCTCTGAGGCACTTTGAGGTGGATTCCTGCTGCTTTGTGCCAACACAACAGTCTATGATTCCTTTGTCATAGCACTTATCACACTGAACTGCAATCAGGGTGACCAACAATCCTGTTGCCTCCCCTAAAGCTAATTACCTGTTAACTTGTTCACCTCTTAGACTGTGAGCACCTTAACTCTACAAACTGTTCATATCACCTCTGCATTTTTTTAATGTTTATTCTGTTATCCACAATTTGTCTCAGGATCTTTTTACCCACCTTAATCCTGAGTTTATTAAGGGATAGTAGACAATGAGTAAATAGGAGCATCACTGGTCCTGTCGGTAGGTGATAGAGGTAGCTCCTTCTGTGGTAAGACCTGAAGATGCTAAAGTTAATTCAAAATTATTTCTGTTATAAGCCTGTTGGAGTGCCAATGAAATTTCCTCTGTAAGTTAAAGCATTTTGGTAACTGGAAGAAACAACATCTTAATTAGTTAAATTTCAGGATGGTTTTGCTATTTTCCCTTTAGTGCTCAAGTGTAACTTTGAAGTTGTTTAAATACTGTATTTAATTCTATAATCTGTTTTATTTTAGTCCCATATTCCCAATTCCCCCACCCTTCTCTACTTTTCATATTTTCTATAGCACTTATCACCTTCAACATGCTGAAAAAATGTGCTTCTTAATATATTTCTTTATATATATATATACATATATATATGCATTTATATACACATACATATATATAGTCTACAGTATGTCCCCACTTCTAACAACTCCAGACAGGGATCTTTGTTTTATTCTTCAATTTATCCCAAGTCCATACAAGTGCCTGGCACATAATAGATGCTCAATTAAGTATTTGTTGACTGCATGGATCTGCCTAAAGTAGAGAGATGATTGTTTTGGGAGGTTAACTCATAATTCTTTAATCACAAAAATGACACTTTCAGGTTATCAACTAAGGCCTTTTACTACCTTTCTTGAAGATTAAAAAAAACAGGGCACCCATAGTAACAATTACCTTAATGACTTTTTTAGCTGAAATGCAGAAAACAAGTCAGCATCATTTCTAAATTAAAAAAAAAGACTTTGTGGATTAGTCTCCTTTCCTGTGGGTTAGGAATTTGGGTGCTAAATTCTGGTTAGTGTTCTGAAAAAAGGGGCATGCAGATTTCAGTGACAAATATTTGTACAAGAGTCACAATGACCACAACTTGCTATCTCCTTGTTTGCCAGAGATGGAAAATTTGTTCCTTCTTATCTTCAGGGTATTTAGGGGCCATGCAGCCCATGCAGAGGTGCAAAAGAATCCCCAAACTTTTGAAACAGCAGCAGTTTTCAAAAGTGCATAATCTACTGCTGTAGCTGGTCTGTAAAGTGATCCCTAATTAGCCTTGCGTTCTGGTATTCACACCCTTGTGTGGTCACTCTGACAGTGAATCAGGGCTGGTCTGTGTGACCAATAGAATATTGCAGAAGTGACAGTGAGTTTCTTCCAAAAATACATCATAACAGACAAAGCAACATCTCCACTGGTTGCTTGGGTCTCAAGCTTCTGGAGAATCCAGCTCTCCTGGTGTCAGGACACTAAAGCAGCTCCTTAGAGAGATCCCTGCGAGAGGAACTTAAAAAGGCCAAAAGGCAGCATCAACTTGCCAGTCATATAAGTGAGCCACCGGGCACGTGAACACTCCAGACCCGTCAAGTCTTCCGAAGCCCACAGCCCCAATTGACACCAGTTTCCAAGTCTTTGGGTGCCCCTGAACCAGAATTTAGCTCTCAAATTCCTAATCCACAGAAATTATGGGAGATAATAATTAGTGTTGTTTTAAGAGACTGGGAATTTCTTTACATAGCTAATATACAAATCCTTCTAAAGGAAAACATTGGGAAAACATAGTATTTTGATTATACTTAAGACAAACATACAGTATAAATTCCTTAGGCTTATAGCTTTTATACAACTATTAAAAACAAAACAGATTTTAAAGTTACAGTACAAACATCACAAAAGAATTTAGTAAAAAGCACTTTTAATAGATGGTTGTTTTATTGAAATTAAACCTCCACTTCACGAGACTATCCTACTGACACGCCTGACACGCTTCTCCTGCGCTGTTCCGTTCCTTGAGTAAATTACCTTTTTTTTTTTTTCCTCCTTCTGACGCCTGTTTGAAGTGGATTTTGGGCGGCTTTCGATCAAGACTTTGCTCAACCAGAAGTTAGCTTCGGTTTCCACAACTTGTGAAAACTTCAAAACAAACCTCATGAGCCAGGCGCTAATCTATCTTCATCCTTTCCTCCACCGTTTTAACAACAGTGCCCCGATCTCTAGCCCCTTCACCCACTGAAAAGCGCTCTCGGGCGTTGGGACGCCTGCGGGCCAGGCGGGGTCAAGCCCCGGGGTCGCAGCTGCACTAAGCTGGGAAGCATTTTTATCTCTAAGGAGCCGGCAAAAGCCGGCCGCCCCGGCCCTCGGAGCCCGCATTCTCGGCTCTCACCGCTCCCGGCGCTGCGATGTCTGCGCCCGTTCCAAGCCCAACTTGACAGCCAGTTTGAAACCTGGGCACGTGGCGCTTTACCCTCGATGGGACCGCCGCGGTCGTACTCCACGGGTTGATCCCCTGGGAGCGGTCTGACTCATCCTGAGTTCCTAGAG
This sequence comes from Solenodon paradoxus, assembly GCA_004363575.1. NCBI lineage: Eukaryota > Metazoa > Chordata > Mammalia > Eulipotyphla > Solenodontidae > Solenodon > Solenodon paradoxus. The sequence goes on along the minus strand of RJWH01000596.1, from coordinate 404,973 downwards.
GCCAGAAGCTGGCAAAAAGCCGGGTACACACTGCACCAGAAGTAATACTTGATGATTCACCGCTGAAGACACGGGCATTGGCTGCCTCGTGGGCTCTTCGGGCCAAGGAGACGTCAGCAGAATTCCACCTCCCACAGAAGAAAGCGCTCGGCAAAAAGGAGCTCTGCGTGACTTAAACTAGAGTCACGCCTTTAAATTTGAGGCAGCAGACAACCTTGGCCTCAGCCGTGTCTCCCTCGGGGAGCTTGGACGGGCTCCCAACACCGGGACCCCGGCACTACCTCCCCTCAGCCGAGGGGTGGCGGTAGTGGGGCGAGAAGGGTTGCGCATGCTCCATGTAGGGCCTCCGTGCTTACCGAGTGACGGAAGCGATTCATGGTATTATGGGAAATGTGTTTCTCAACGCTCGGAATTGCTAACGTGCCCCGAGTCTAGTCCCAGAGCGGGACTTCAACTCCCGGCCGGTCGGCAGAGGCGGGAGGGCACGCGAGGAAGGGGCGGGGCGAGTGCGATGAAAGGTGGGCGGGGCCGGGGAGACCTAGCGGGGGGCGGGGCTGTGTGGGGCTGAGTCGGGCTGAGGCGCTGCCGCCGCCCGCGGTCTGAAGAACCCGAGGCGCGGAGCCAGAAGCTGGGAAGAGCTTAGACCCCGGAGGCGCGAGGGCGGGCCGGCCCAGAGTGGTCTCGCAGGCGTCACCGCCGCTCCTCGGCCTCCTCACTTGCTGGTCTCCTCCCTCTCCGCCGGGACGCGGGAGAGCCCGGCGCGCGGCGGGGGCGCGAGGTGGAGTAGGCGGGGGCGGCCAATGCGAAACTGGCTGGTGCTGCTGTGCCCGTGTGTGCTCGGGGCCGCGCTGCACCTCTGGCTGCGGCTGCGCTCCCCGCCGTCTGCCCACGCCTCCGGGGGTGGCCCGGCAGGTGAGGTTCTGGGGCCGGGCGACGGACGGGGAAGGTGGCGGCTCCGAGCCTCGGGAGGCATCCTTCTCGGAGCTCCGCCGGGAGTCCTGGAATGGAGGGGGGTTGCCAACACGATGGTCCCCAGACGAAACTAACAGCCCTTCTCCTCCTCGGGCGCTTTTCTCTCTCCGGTCCTGGCCACGTCTCACCGCCCCTCCCCGCCCGGCTTCCCTCTGTGGCCACAAAGCCGGTGTCCGCCACTGCGAGTCCTTCGGCTGCCCCTCAGGCCTGGTCGGAGTTGTCCGGCGCCTGCCCAGGGGGCAAAACCTCGTGCCCTTCAGCCGAGAGCGGCTGCTGGTCACGCACGGGTTTGGGCGACCAGGGTTGCTTTCTTCCTCCCCAAGTTGTTAGTCTTACTCGGGCAAGACTCTGAGGACCTAGTGTCAGGGATACTGTTCGTGCGACTTTTAGAAGAAGGTGGCTGGGTTTGCTTTAAAGGAATAACTTTGCCTAAGAATGTTCTTTGAAAACTCTCATGGAAATCGGCCGAACAAATCTAGACATGCGAAGAGGGCATGGCTTAGAGTGGCGTATGTGCCTCTGAGTTCGGCTTGCAAAGCCTCCCATTTGCTCTAAAACTTACTCTCGTGGGAATATTCTTGTTTACTTCACAGCCGAATAAGAATGTTTTGCCCATAGTAGGTATCCCTTGATTTAAGGTCTCCCTGTTTGTTTTTTAAGAACTTGCCCTAGGACATAAAAAAGGAACCTAGGAGGCTGTTTTAAAGATGAGGTAATAGTCATTTTGCTTTAAACTCGTAGGGAACTGTTTTCTTCCCACGTCCCCAGAACAGCTGTTTTCTTATCCAGAGGTCTTTAACATTTGAATTGCATTATTTGCAATCCAAAGACTGCTCTGTGCCTTAACTTGAAAGTAGGAAGTATAGAAACTAATTTGGCCACTTCGGAGCAATCTCATTGCTATAATTGGGGTTCTTTATTCTAGTAACAGTCTTTTAAAACCTTTTCTTATTAAACAACAAGCTTTTCGAAAAGGCTATTTTTATGAACTGTGTAAACTGAAAATACTCTAAGTATTACTGTGCATTTAGCCTGTTAACAGGTTAGGATTTTGTTTTTTTCTAAAGTTTTTTAGGATTTTGTAAGCTGACCTTAGGAAAGGGTGCTAGTCATTTAATATGGTTTATAAAATCTGTTGGGTTTGTATTTTACAGATTTCTTTTATTTTTTGTATGCTGAGTGAGCTTTATTGGAACTTACTCGCAGAATGTCCTTAGGATATTTATGACCTTAACAGCCTTTTGGGGTTCAACAAACAAACTAAAAACCCTGTTTTCAAGCTCAAAACTTTGTTGGTCTACCTAGCAGTTTCTCAGGTTGAGATATTTTCCCCACTCCCTTAGTGTTTAGGTGATGCCTTATCTGCCCTCCAGAGAGACCAGGTTAGAGTAAGGAGACTAGGAAGTAGACCTTTAAGAAAGGTACTGGCTATAATTGAGGAGACCAGTACTAGTTACATAAATTAACTTTGATTATAGATGAATATTGTACATCTAGTCAAATAATACATATATTAATCTAAGTGAAACTTGACAAATTTCTAACTTGCTTTTTTTCATTTTTGGTGCTTCAAAACTAAAAACATCTTGATTGCTGAAATATCTTTGAGTTCCTTTTCCCCTTATTTTGCCACCATGATTAAAACATTTGGGCATTTTTACATTTCAACTCTTTAATCCAAAAGTGAGAGAGAAAACTCAATATTTTGTTAATTATTTTTCCCTTGATTTAGCATTTTAAGATTTTTTGTTGTTCTCTCCTGCTTCTGTCTGTGGTTGTGGCAGCATTTTTTGAAAGGGAAATTTACCTCCCTGAATATTAAAAAAAAAAAAAAAAAAAAAAAGACCCTCTGACTTCCAGTTAATTCCTCAAATATTTGAGAGCCTACTCTTTGCTAACTCCACCTGTAGGTATGGAATCATAGCAGTAATCAAAATAAAGTTCTTGCCTGCAGGTAGTTTACAGTTTAGAGGGAAGGCAGAACATAGGAAATAATTATTAAATATTATAGGGTATATAGTGATAGAATGACAAAAAAGCAGTATAAGAGAACAGAGAATGTTGTGCTGCTATTTTAAATAGAAATTAGAGGTGGCAGTTGAACAGGGACCTGGATGAAGTGAGTCATATATGGTACTATTCTAAAGTAGCGGGTCACCTTAAACAGCTGAAACAAAGAAAGCTGTGAAGAAGAAGCAGGTCTCCTAAAATTCAATAGGCTAGGAGTGCCAAGAAGAGCAAACCCAAGGAGACTACCATTGGACTAGGAAATATAAATAATATCTTGATTATAATACATAAATTTATGGATAACACCTTAGCAGGAATTATTTAACAGTTAATTTAGAAAAGAAGAAGACATATCAAAAGAAGACTTTCCAGGATATTTGGAAAGAAGGAAACCAAAGAGAGAAGAAAGAAACATCCGTCTGCAAATGCTTAGAGTGCTAGGTGGTGTGCTAGATACATATATATAGTCCCTGCTCTCAAAATGCTCAGAGTATGTCGAATGGAAATGAAATGGGGCAAGTAGAAGGTCAAAGACAAATTGAGCTGGCTTTGCAATTTTCCCTAGGGCTAGTTCTTTCAAAATAATCCCTACATGCTAATCTTGCCTTTGTGCTTCAGCTTTGTTATTTATAAAATGATGAGTTTATAGGATTATTATAAAGGTTCAATTAATAAAACACCCAGAACAGTGCCTGATTCATAATTAAACACTCGATGAATTTTGAGAGTAGTACTATATAGTGGTGCCTATGTTAGTGAGGTGTTTTGGGATATATATATATATATACATATATATATACATATACATATATATATATACATATATATATACATATATATATGAAATTGGTAAGGACACACTCAATAGTGTGTACGCTGATTGTCATCAGTAAATCTATGATGAATTTGTATGTTTCCCCGGTTTTCAAGATTTCTACCTGTTTGAGATAATGTCATCTGCGTATGCACATAACAGTGGAAATTTTGCTCTGATCTTTTAAGAATCCTTGGTAAAGTTTAGTAAATTAGTTGATGTTCACTCTCAGTGCACTCTTGCTGCTTTGATTCAAACTTGACTCCTAGCGATATTGAACATTTTGTTCATATATTCATTGGCTATTTGCATTTCTTCTTCAGTGAATGATCTTTATCTTTTTGTCTCATGTTTATTTCTTAGTTGCTTTTGGTTTGGTTTTTCCTATTTCCAGACATCAGAAACAAATTAAATGCCCTATATTTGCAACATATATTAGAGGGTGGTGAAGATGTTGAGCCAAATATTGGTAAAGGGAACTAGAACTTGGGCAACATTCTTACACAGGTATTTCTTGAGCAATCGGTTTGGGTTTGGTTTTGTTCAGTTTTGTTTAAAGGTACAGGCAGGAATGAAGGCAAGCGGAGGCAGGTGGGAAAAAGAGGTGGAAGAAACACTTTTATTATTTTAGTTGTTCATCTTGGCTGTTCTCTTTGGCCTCAGGACCTGGGTCTTTTGGTTGTGTGTGCTGCACCTGTGGAGGTGGCCAAGTTACTCCACCAGGGCAGGCCAGTTAGGGTTTTATTCCGTGTAGCATAGTGAGTAGTCAGTCTGTTGGACTGGTTGATGTTGATGATATGTGGTAGAAGAAAGCTATTTTTCTTATTTCTAACTTCAGTAATATCTGGAAGTAGAAGCTCTCTCTAAAAGGCCAAATCTGCCACCCTCCTCTGTGATGAGAAATGCATGTGAAGTAAAGCAGTTCAACCGAAGCAGCTTAAATGTGGATTAGATGCAGGGAGGATTGACAGTGGCAGAGTGGGATGGAATAAAATCAAAAAGTCCTTTACAGCCATAATCCATGAGATTTGCATGTACCACAAGGTTACCTTCATGTTTGTTTATTTTTAGAAAAATGTTGTTTGGTAGTGTTATGGAGAGGTTCTGGAGAATCCACTTAAGGATAATTTTGTAATGGTCCAGGTGAAAGATAAGAGTCTGAATTGAAGCATAGTGGCTAGAATTAATGCTGAGAAAGATTAATTTGAGAAATTTTCCATGAAGACTTCGTCATCAAGAAAAGATTGAATTGTGTTCCACAGAATCCATTTCTAAGAGATTTATTTTGATTATCAAAAAATAAGGAAGTGAAAAAAAACAATTTAAAAAATAAGTAATGATCGTTGGCATTTACTATTTTTGTGTAGAAGTCTTGTTTTCTGATGTCAAATGAAGCATATAGGTTAAATGTGATTTTTTTGTTCTACAGCTTTTTAATCTCTTGAGAAGACATTTTGAAACATGAAATAGAGGACCTAAAGATTTTTTTTTTCATTTTTCTCTGATTAAGACATGAGGTACAAGGGGTTTAAATAACTCCACCACAACCCTTCCCCCCCAAAAAAAAAGTCAGGCAGGAAGAAAGTAAGAGAGAAGAGGAGGAAACACTTTTGTTTTCATTTTTGGTTATCCCTCCCACCCCCATTGCCCATCCCGAGTCTTGAAATAGGTCCCTGGGTTTTATGTGATCTGTGCCCCAGCACCAGTGACTGGCTTAGCACCTGTGCCACCAGGGCAGGCCTTAAATAACTTCTTGCTAATATACAGCATGTCAGCTGTGGAATCAGTGTCAAATATGTCAGATTACTGCATTTGCCTCACCCCGTCACCAGAATGTACTTACTATTAATATTTCTCTATTAAGAAAGGGGAGAAATGGGCATATTGTCAGCTTTACATATTCATTTAACTTATTTTCCAAATAAGACTCAAAATCAGTTCCAGAATCAATACAACTTTGGTTGTATAGTTATCTTTATGCAAAAAATATTTCCTAGGCTGTGAATTTAAAAAAATTAATATGCTGGCTTGCCCTGGTGGCCAGCAGTTTAAACCATGCACAGTCCACATAAGTCCCAGTTTCCTAGGTTCAAGACCCAAGGCCTGGGGAAATAACAATGATGAACAACAGAGTAAAATAAAGTGCTTCTTCCTCCTCTCTCTTTCTGTCTCCCTGTCCTCGACTTCTTTCCTGCCTGTATCATTCCTTTAAAAAAAAAAGTATACTAACCAGCATTTTCAGTGGTTCGATTGTCACTAATTCACTACTTGAACTGGTGTTATGGATAAAGATTAGAATTTAGACTCAGATGAGCTACATTACAGTATATACTATAGAATAGAACAGCAATGAGAAGTGGACTTAGATTGCTTGGGATTACATTTTAGCCTAATCATTTGCTAGCTGTTCCATTTATGGGAAGTTTATGAATTTTCTGTGCCTGTTGCCTCATTTTTGAATAAGGAGCCTAATAGTACCTGCCTCATAGGGTTGTGAGCATTAAATGATATTTTACATGTAAAGTATTAAAATGATTCAAAGCACTTAGAACCTAGTAAATGTTCAATAAATGTGGCCTATTGCTAAGCAAGCTTAATTGATTAAATTCAGGTTTACATTAAAGATAAATTTTGTGTTTAGGTGTGTCCTGGTGGGATAGTAGTAGGGTCAGTCACCTCCAAAAGAGCACAGGCCATGTAGCCTTGGGTTTGAGTCCTGAGTCTGGGGGAAACAACCAGTGTGAACAAATAAATAAAAATAGAAAATAGAATGCTTAAAAAATTTAATTTATCTTTACAGGAATTCATTTCGATACAAGGTTTGTGATAGAGTGAAATAAGTATTTCTGTTCATTTAGAATTGAAAAACCTGTTTAGAAACCTGTATTGTGGAACACCAGATATCTACACAGAAATTCCTCTAATTATTTCAATATAATATCCTTAAATTATCCTACTAGAAGAAACTGCCCAGCTTTTTTTGTTGTTTTTGTTATTTTAATTGATCCTTTTTGTTGTCTTTTGACCGAATACCTAGATTGTATGGCATATGAAAACATTATATATTTAATATAGTAAAGATCTTTGACCTTTGACTATTTTTGAAACAGTTTGGATCAATTCCCACTACTGATAAAACAGATGAAACAGATCCCTCATAAGAAGCTATATATGAGCTTGTAGCTCTCAAGCTTTGAAGCTAGTGATAAAAAAAAAAAAAGGCTTTTCCTTCTGTCTCCTAAGGACAAATTTTTAAAAATGCAATCTGGTTCATTAGACATGATAGTTTAAAAAAAAATTGCTTGATTTGTCACTTGGTTTTTTTGGATTTTTTTTACTAGAAATGTTACCTCCCCTCCTCCATTCTTTAGAATATTTAGCAAATGATAAAAAGTTTATTCACTATAGACCATGTTGGCATAAATAAGAGTTATGATGGCATGCTAGTCCTACCTCATCTAAACTAATACCAATATTCGACATTAATTTGAAAGCACATTTTTTGTTGTTGTTGCCTTCTATTGCCTGGTACCAAACCAGGATCTTTATAAATATCTCATTTAATTTTTACAACTCTGTAAGGAGTAATTTTTTACCCGTTAAGGAAACTGAGGCTCGAAAATTAAAAACTTTTATAGCTAATATAAAAGAGATAGTAGTCTGTGACTTAATTAACTCTTACTGCCTACTGTTTTATAGCTTATGCCACATTTCCTTTCCAAATTGATTCTTACTATATAAATATCTTGTTTGCTTTGAAGAATTTAAATACATATGTGAGCATGAATACATTCAGTATGGAAGACAAAAAGACTACACCGTACTGCTAGTAATGATTATCTCTGAGGTGAGTTTATGGGTGCTTTAAAAAAACTGGAGGGTGTGCCCTGGTGGAGTAACAGTTAGGTCAATAACCTTCGAAGGAGTGCAGGCCACATACTTCTGGATATGAGTCCTGGGTCTGGAGTGAAGACAACTAAATAAAAAGATACTTCTGCCGCATCTCCCTGCCTGTCTACCTACTTGACTTCATTCCTGCCTCTGTACCTTTCCTTTAAAAAAAATTTTTTTTTATATTTACTTGTATTTTCCACAAACATGCACATATGATATTTTGTAATAAGTACTTGTTATATGTTGAACTTAGCAGTAATATAGATGTAACATTTCTTATTTATTGCTGCTTATTTCTAGATCATTTGGCCTTATTTCCTCAGTGGAAATCTAGTCATTACGATGTGGTAGTTGGTGTGTTGTCAGCTCGTAATAACCATGAACTTCGAAATGTGATAAGAAGCACCTGGCTGAAGCATTTAATACAACATCCAATATTAAGTCAACGGTAGGTTTTCAGAGTTGGCATCTTGCCTGATTTTCTGAAAAAGAGTTCTGAAAAACCTCTTGAATACTCAGAGAAATGAATTCAAACATTTGGCCTCTTTTCCTGGGAGAAATGGCTATTTTATTTTGCTTTCCATCACATGAAATGGGCCCCATAAGTAAATTTAACCAAGGTTTTAAACTGAAAAAGAATTGGAGGAGAATATATTCATTGGTGGTTAACATAACTAGTATGTCTAGATATCTAATTTGTGTTTTACAGGCGGTTTTGCCTTTATGGGGCATAGTGGTGTGGTTTGATTTAGAATAGCAATTCTTAGAAAGTTCTAGTCCAGAATAGTTCTCCTCTTAGGCATTTGTGTCTAAATATCCTTTTTACTAACTTTATAGAGAAACACTTTATTTTTTTTTAATTCTGTAGTATATTTTGTGTGATTTGTAATGTGCATAATATGTCACGCTATTTTTCCAGATTACACGTCTGTGAATTTTGATAGCACATCTGTTGATATTTGATGGCTCAGTATTGATTAGGAGCCTTAGTTTTCTCAGTGAGCAGGCTCTGATGATGATGTAGTGAGGGACAAATGGAAACAAAGCATGGAAGGTTGGACTCCTAGTTATGCGAAGACTCTCAGTTGATAAACAGAGAAGACCCTCTCAGGATTGCATTAAATGGTGTGCTTTTGACTGAGAAGTTATACAAGTAAATTGAGTTGTGAATCTTCTTATAACCAGCAGTGAACATTTATAGATATCCTGTGTTATTGATAACAGCTCGCATTCTCTTTTAAGAGGGGTTTATTTGGTTCATGATTACAGTAATAGGAGCTATTACCCAAGAAACTAAAGGCTTCATAATCATCACTACTATCAAAGCCTCCTCTGAAACCTGTTCTTTCTCTGCTCTTCTGTCTCAGAAAATAATGACTCTTCTCTGCCAGTCAATGAGACCGACCAAAAACCTTGGTGTTTGTGTTGTAAATGGGAGAATAAGTTTCAGTTGTGGAGTCTCTAAGAATCATTCCAGCACAGCCACAAATTATACTGGGAGAGGACTATGAAATTACAGGAATTATATGCACAGGTCCTAGAGAAGGAGACACAGTGACAGGGGGTATTAGAGGAGTGTTTAGGAAGTATGACTACATTATATATATAACACAGCACAAATAACATTAAATATACTGTTACGTCTGTTGTCTTCTACTAAATCTCAAACTCCCAAAAGACCCTAGCTATATTATATCTATGATTGTAGTCTACCATACATAATATACTACTTGTATACATAACATAATTAATTACAGAACTGACAATGAATTTATTAACAAGGCTTGTGATTAAATAAGGTCATCAAAATATATATGGAGTCTGGCTTATTTCTCAGTTAAATGCAAGATTTGAAAGTAAGTCATAAGTACAGAAGTCAGATACTTTCTTTTACTAATGGCCAGTTAAGGCAGAATACCTTCATAAGTTAACATTTAGAATAAAAGTAAAAACAAATGAATAAATTTGCTATTTACATTATTGTAGATAATTGCCAAATTAATTTTTTAAACTATCTTAAATATTCTTACTAGAGTCACAAATTACTCTGCCCAAGATGTTGTCTTTGACTAGTAACCTTTTTTTTTTTTCTTTCTTCAGCTAGCCAATCTTTATTTTTAAAAAAACACCAAAGCTTACTAAATTTAAAGCAAGTATACTGTGAGGCATTCCCTGGTGAAGAAACGATTAGGTCAGTCTCCTCTGAAGGAGTGCAGGGCACATACCCTTGGAATCGAGTCCTGGGCCTAGGGAAAATAACCAGTGTGAACAGCTAAATGAAAATAAAAATAAAATGTTTTGTCTTCCTCTCTCTTCCTGCCTGCACCTTTCTTTTAAAAAAAAGAAAAAATCTGTGAGAGCAAATAAATTATCAGTGAATGTTTGAATGTTAATTTTATTCAATACACTTTGTTTTCAGTCATTCATTCAGTATCCTTACTCTGTGCCAAGTTAGATTCTAGGTACTAGGAACACATTAGTGAAAAAAGCTTGAAGCCTCTATCTCATGAGACTTATATCTAGTGGGGAAAGATAATAACTATTATAAAGAAAAATAAAGCTAAGTAAGGAAGAGAGAGATGGAATAGGGATGAGGTGGTACTTAATATGAGGCTGTCTGCATCACTGAGCCTTAGAAAAGTCAAGTAGTTACGGATTGAAGAGTATATGCGGATTTAGCAGATCAGTGGTTACATTGGGAAATGGTGGGTATTGAAGCTGTAATTTGTTTTATAAAATGAGTGGGAAATGAGAAACTAGAGGCTGCAATTTTAGTTAATTATAGTAGGACTTCACTGTAAAGGAAAGGCTGGGGACAAAGAACAATAGGTAAAATTAAGTTAATGTCAAGACTTCGTGTTATCTCTACTGTGTAGGGAATGAACCATGGGTTACAGGTAACCAGTGAAGCAAGGCTTAGAAGAGGACCTCCTGTTGGATAGAAAGACTAATCTTTAGCAAAAAGAACACCTTCTAAAATAGAAGAAAGCAAACAAGATTATAGATATAGACATATTCTTAGGTATGGGCTTAAGACACTGACTTTATCATAATTTGCATTTAGAGTTGAGCATTTGCTGGTGTAGCCAGGTAAAATGTGTACAGACTTGCTTTAATATAGTATGCAATTGAGGGCTTACACATGAATCACTTAGTACTTAACAACTTTTGGTTTGCTTATTCCCCCTTTTTGCTAGACTAGAAGAATAAAATTAGAACTAATCCTAATAAATACTTGTGTCTCAGAGTAAAAACTCTGAAAAGGGTGTGAGGAAACATGCATGTGCAACGTGAAGATCAATAACTGATGCTAATGCCAACACATCTCTCAGTGTGCTTGTGAAGTTCATAATAGGTGCTCATGGCTGTGAAGTGCCTGTGGAAGACAGGGAAGATCCTTATTCCTGCAAACTACTCAACATCACGAATCCAGGTTAGTATCTTTCCTCAGCCCCATGACTACTACATGCAAATTTGTGCTGAAAAGTTGCTAAACCAAATAGTACAGTGTTCTGTTTTTAGTAGTCACGAATTGAGTTTTCATCAAAATTTGTCTTTCATCCTTTTTTGACAGATTGACTATTTACTCTGGGTATTTATGAGGAGTCTTTACATATATATATAGTTTCAGGATCCAATTGAGATTATTTTTTAGTATGATTCAAATGCATCTGGAAAGTCTTTATGCATAGACAAATCCAGAATTACTGAATTTTGAACTTCTAGAACTGCTGACTTAGCCTGCCTGTTGATTTATAGTTGCCTTGGTAAGTCAACTTTTTTGTAGAATTATTGTGTAAGTTCCTGCAAAAGAAACAGTAAAAATTAAAAAAAATAACGTAAGTAGTGTTTTTTATTCTTTACAACTAAAAAATTGTGTGAGTTCTGAAGAATAAGCAAGGTTGACTAGGTTCTCTGTTACTAAGAAATGGATTTTAGGAAGTTGATAATTCTTTAACTGTTTTTACTTATTAACATTTCCTATTATGTTTAACTGATTCTGAAAGTGATTAAGCTTGTCAGAAATTTTAAAGTGCTGATTATGACTTCTGATATTTTAAAATTCATGTAACCTGTGTAATTATATTCACCTTGCTTTTGGAGGCAGCAATAGTGTAGCGCTTAGGAATGTGGGCTCTGGAGTCGGGCTCTGTGACTTTAAATCTATGCTCTACCATTTTCTAAGCAGTATGATCTTCAATCAGCTGTTTAAAATACCCCCTCTGTGCTTCAGTTTCATCATTTGTAAACTGGGGGTAAAAATCCTTATCTCATAGGGATTGACATAAGGATGCATTAAGTTGGAGTATATAAAACATTCACAACAGTTCCTGGGACATTGTGTGTGCATAATGTTTTTTAACTATCTTTTAACTTTTAATTTTGAATTTTGAATTGCAGCTTCACAGGAACTTTAAAATATAGTGCTGGTGAGGTTCTTTGTACTCTTACCCATTTTCTCCTCTTGGTGATATCCTACATAGCTAATGTATATCAAAAGAAGATTGACCTTAGCTCAGTGTAGGTGTATAGCTGCTGTTATATACAGATTCATGTAACCACTACTGCATTCAAGATAGTGAACATCACCACAAAATTTTTTTTTTTATTTAAGGAAAGCTGCAGGCAGGTATGAAGGCAAGCAGGAAGAGAGAGGAGGAAGAAGCACTCTATTGTTTTTTGCTTTATTTAGTTGTTTATCTTGCCCACTCTTCCAGACCTCAGGACACGCATCCAGGTCCCCAGGATGTGTGTGCATTTTGCCAACCGAAGATAGCCAGACTGGTAGCCACCAGCGGGTACCCATGCAACTCTTTGTAGTGATGAACATGCGCCTCATCCCTACTCCCTAAAAATCACTTATTTAGTCTCTTCCCTGTATCATTTTGAGTATTACATAAATGGTACTATACAGTTGTGACCTTTGGAGACTGACATTTTTTATTAACATAATGTCCTTGAGACCCATTCAGGTTGTGTGTATTGCTAAATCTTTTTATTGCTGAGTAGGCTTCATGGGTGAATGTACCCCACTTTGCCTAACTACTCACCTATTGAAGGATATTTACGTTTTAATATTGTTATTTTAAAGAACCTGCTTTTTTATAAAGTTGAGTTTTGATCAGCTTATTTGATAAGTTGTACCATATTTTAAGATCGACATTGTATAGCAGAGGTTTCTTAGGATGTCTATGAATTTAGTTTAATGAGGTAAGTGAAATAGCAGACTTTAAAGAGTGGAGCATTCCATTAATAGAAAATTTTCACATGCATAATATCTAGGTTAAATTTTAAAAAATCGATTTAAGCTAATATCGACCCTGCTTTTGTCTTCTTGATGATTCGGTGGCATTTAGGCTTATTTCAGTACCTTAAAACCATCCTAGACTTGTATGGTTTTGATTAATATATTATCAAAGCAGCAAGATTTCCTGGTCCAGGTAGTTTGAAGTTGCTGGTATCTTTTTTTTTTAGATAGAAAATATGTCGTTATGTTATAATGTGCTTAACATATTGCCTTTAATAGATGTGCTTTTACTTTGTCTTTTATTTACTGAATATATTAAAGAGAAAAACACATATCATCTAGTATATTTCGAGTCTGGGCGCTTCAGTCATTGCTTGCCCAGCCCATCCCAGAATCATAACCTGATTTATTCTAATTGATAGGTATCATCAATTCTGCTAAATCACATTTTATTGAGTATCTACTAAATATAAAATAGCATTCTAGGAATTCTAAGGTGGGGATTCAAGTGATCTACTAGGAATAGAATTTCTGTTTAATAAAAAAAGTAGTCTTTATTAATACTGAATATTGAATGACAACATATGTGTGTATATGTATGCATGTATTATATATTTTGTAAAAAAAATGTGTATACAAATTTTTTATTGATGAAGTTCTATGGTTCAAGCAGAGTTGGAAAGCCACAACCCTAAAAGGTACAAAGAACTTTGAAATACTTTTTTAAGTAGGTTTTTATATTATTTCTCAAAGTGGCACTGGTGTTCTCAGCCATGTTAACTGCTTCTTATCTGTCTTGATTCATTTATAGTAATTGAATAAAATGATTTGAAAAGAGCTGATTTGGGCTTTGATTAGACAACTGGGGAGTGGAAAGAACAATGAATTTGGAATCACTAAATCTGGATTTGACTCATAGCTCTGAGATTTTCTGTGACTTTGGCAAATTACTTGTTGTCTCTGAGCTTCAGTTTCTTAATCTGTAACCTGGAGATAACACCTCAACCATGCAGATGTATGATGGGACCTATGGCAGGTCTTCAAATATTCAGCCACGGCTTGGATTTTTTTTTCTCATTAATTAAATTGTGTTGAATGAAAAGATAGTGTTCTAAGACCTGATGTCATGATACATCTTTTTGCTTACAGTTAGTTTCTAAGAGCTTACTCAGGTCATTAAATGAAAACTTAGTTGGTCTAAAACACTGTGTTTTATCTGTTTACTGTTTATTCGTTATTCTATAACAAGAGTTTTTCAGTGTTGTTTGACATCATCTCAGTTACTTATGTACTGTTATGATTGCCTGACATCACAAATACTTTAAATTGCCCAAGAAGTAGCATTTCTGGAATTTGTAAAGCAAGACCAAGTTTTCTCATTATTTATGACTATAGTCATTACTGTTTTAATATCCCTATCTGTCCAACCTTTCCTAATATGCCTTTGAATTTGATATTCCTCTGGCATTTATATATACACATGTACACATTTTTATGTGAAAATCAGTTAAGTAGTTCAAGTAATTAAATGTTTTACTTAGATGTGACTGAAAACTTTGTTCTTAAATTTCAAAGTTTTTCCCTAGAAAGCAGCCACATTTTTTAAGCATTTTTAAAAATCACTGCCACTTGTGAAAGAATTATGTACAAATATATTTAGATTTTGCTGTCAAGCCCACTTCGTTTCTTCATCTTAGTAAAATAAAAGATTATATTTGTTGGAGTATGTGAAACTTGTTTTCATTACTTCCTTAGTTTTGAATCAGGAAATTGAGGCATTCACTCTTTCTGAAGAGACTTCATCGGCACTCTCTGAGGACCAAGTTGTCAGTGTGAGCTTTCGCGTTCTCTACCCGATTGTTATTACCAGTCTCGGGGTGTTTTATGATGCCAACAATGTGGGTTTCCAAAGGAACATCACTGTCAAGCTTTATCAAGCAGAACAGGAGGTATGCTTTGTATAAAGTATTTCACATTTTTCTTTTTCAAAATCATCAGTTTTTCACCCCATGGCTTTGTAATAGGCTGAGAGACTACATAATTCTGACTGGGCAATTTCTGCCTTTCTTCCCTTATTGATTGGATAACATTATCATGTAACATATTATAATGCTGCTTTGGAGAGAATATACCAGTGAATAAATGTGTTATATCTAGAAAAAAAAGGTAGAAACAGACTGGAGATTCCTTAAAATCTCCTAAAGCCTAACAAATTTAAAAAATGTCTAGTGAATATAAAAAGCTTGGAATTTTCAGGTAAAAGCAAGTTTTATCTCTTTCTTTCAGCCCTAAAAAATCAGTCATTAAAATACAAAGCTAACAGCTACTTCAAAACTTTTTTAAAATAAGAATGTAAAGGAAATAAAAGTTTAAAACAAGTGGTATTACCCTGTTCCTAATATTTGGGGAACATTTGATATTTTCACAGAATATCTGAAGGACTATAACAAGGAATGGTGTTTGATCTGTTCCTGGATTTTAAACTAGAGAAATCTTGAAAGAATTATATAATGAACACCCTTATATCTATCAGCTAAATTAGATAATAGTTAATATTTTGCTGTATTTGCAGCAAAGACCCTTTGGATCAATTTCTCTAAATTGTCCTGTGTGCATTCATTTTTCTCTGGTCTTAACTTTAATTATAATCACAGCTTTAAATCAATCCTATCTGCTGGTTAGCGGTGGTTAAACCTACCACTGGCCATCCATAGTCTACATATATCCCCAAGACCCAGGGCCAGGGGGAATAATGATGATATACAACTAAAATGAAAAATAAAAGTGCTTCTTCCTCCTCTCTCTTCTGCCTTCCTACTTGCCTTCATTCCTGCCTACACCTTTTCTTCTAAAAAAAAAAATCCTCTCTGTTTATTCTAATATTTGAGTCATCTTGGAGTCTGTCTTTATTGTAATTGTTCCTCCTGAGTATGGAAAACATTTTCTCTAGATTTGTATTCCTTAAATAGTTTCATGTTTCATATTCCTTAAATAGTACTGATTTTTTTAAGCAGGGAGTTAAATTGACTGGACACAGCAATGATCAGCAGCCGAAATCTATTCCATACTTTTTACTGAGATGGACTGCTTAGATTCTGCATTGAATATGTAGTTCATGAGTCAGCTAACAGATATGGGCAGAACTAGATGAAGAATTTAGGATCTGACTCTTACCTTTCTGAGGTTTCCTTCTCACTTTTTAGCTGATGTATTTATGCCATCTCTGTCCTTTAACTTTTCAACCAGATTGCAGTTTTTAATTCAGCTTTTTAGTTGCCCCTTGAGTATGCCTTCAAAGAGCCACTAAAGATAATGTGAGAGGGGCATACGCCGTACCTTTCTCTTCTACCCAGTATTGGTTTTCCTCCAGTTTCTGCCTGTTTCATTTGCATTCCAGTTCCTTTAGATAAATTTTTAATGTTTTGTCTGGTGTTCATAATTGTTATCTCTAGGAAATTGGTCTGATATTAGATGCAAACATTATGATTACAATGAGAAGAATTTTATCAAGTTATTCCAATATAAGAGTTCATATGTTACTGTGGTTTGAAGTTTCATTGATGCTGGAGCTCAAATAGGTGATTGAAAGAGCAATACTCTGAATTGCACTGTTATCCTTATCTGGAAATTAAAATTAAATTGAATTTTTTTCTATACTTAATTGTCTCAATGTATAATTTAGTTTCTTCATAATGTTTGAATTATCAATCAAGTAGTTTGTTTCAGACATACAGTGTTGATTTAACTTTCAGTTGCTTTTTTTTTTTGAAAGAGGCGGAAAAAGCATTTTATTGAAGGATATGTGGCCTGTGTTCCTTCGGAAGCAACTGACTAGTCGATACTCCACTAGAGTACGCCTTGGTTGCCCTATTGTTAGCCAAGAAGTTTTCTTTCAGGAAGGCCTAACTTAAGGTTGATGTTAATGGTTCACAAGTAGTTAAAATGTAAAAGTAATAGTTTTACATTGATAAGAACCGGTTTTAATGAAAAAAATATCTGGTGTGCCCTGGTGGAGTAGCAGTTAGGTCCACGGCCTCTGGCTGACACAGTTCACATGCATCCCAAGGACCTGGGCTGTGGCAACAGCCAAGATGTACAACTAAAATAAAAATAAATAAAATGCTTCTTCCTCCACTCCCTGCTTTCTTACCTACTCACCTTCATTCCTGCCTTTACCTTTTCTTTTTAAAAAAAATAGTGGAGGGAGTATGCCCTGGTGTAGCAGCGATAGGTCAGTCACCTCCCTAAGGAGCAAGCTACATACCCCTGGGTTTGAGTACTTGGTCTGGGGAAAACAGCTAGTTTGAACAACTAAATAAAAATAAAGATGCTTTGTCCTCCTTTCTCTTCATGCTTATCTGCCTCCTTACCTTCATTCCTACCTGCGTCTTTCCTTAAAAAAAAAAAAGAATATAATTCATTAAAACCTCTAATAATTTTGAACTTCTGCATGCTCTTTGTAGCTTTAATAGACATATCACCTATGGTAAATTGGTAGATAATGTAATGAGAATTATTCTTATATATTTTTTGTTGTTTGTCTTTTCTTCTAAAGATTATTTTTAAAGAGTTATTCCTGAGTGCTTCTAATCTGTGGTCTTTCAGTTTATTCTTAACCCTTTGGTATTAAGCCTAATAAACTGACCAATTTAACAATCTCTCACTTCTAAAGTTCCTTTCAAGATTTTTTTGTTGTTTTGTTTTTTTAAAGCTTATATAGCGTATATTGTTTTTGAACGTCAAACAACTTTGGTTATCTTAAATATATTTATTTAATAACCACAGTTGCACTAGAAAACCCAAATGATGCCTAAACCACAGGAGAACAATGTTAGTAAACATAATTGGTGCCACTGAGGAGTTAGCTAATCAAGATGTAAGATGTTTGAAAATCGGTTGCATGTGTAGTATCTAACATGAGTATTCTTGTCTTTTTTTCTCCTCTAATTTGTAGGAGGCCCTCTTTATTGCTCGCTTTAGTCCTCCGAGCTGTGGTGTGCAGGTGAACAAGCTGTGGTACAAGCCTGTGGAACAGTTCATCTTACCAGAGGTATGGAGCGTAATGAAGAGACTGTAGTACATTCCTTCATAGGCCTGGGCGTGTGCTTTCAGAGGTAGGCCCTTGATAACTTTCTCTACCACAACAGGACTCTAGAGTGGTAGATGAGGCTACCAACTATGGATGTACTGAAACAGAGCACTTTGCATTGACCCTCCACTGGACTTTATGGTGCATCTAAGATTCTAAAACCACGTTTAAAAATTAACATTGCATATTACCATGATTTATTTAGTGTACTAGAGAATGCATGATTTTTAATGATAAAGAATAGTAATAGGTGTGAATTGATGCACCAGATACAGATACATATCAGTAAATCAACAGTTTATGTAAAGCATGGGAATGGGGAGGCGGGTTTTTTGTTTTTGTTTTTTGGTGGAGGTTGGGTAAAGATAGGATAACAGCAAAGAGTTAGGCCACATTTCCAAGATAAATAAAACTCTTAAGTTGTGGGTGATGCCTGATAACAGAACTGTCATCTTCTGAGTAACTCTGGGTGCAATTTTAAATAGCTATGAGTAGCATCGTACCTGCCAAATGCCCTTATCAGTTCAGGAGTTAAGCACAGTATGATTGCAGAGTATTGCGTAGTTAGGCAAGAACAGGTTATGTCTTCATCATACAGCCTGTTTCAATCTATTCTGAGTACATTCCTGAAACTCAGTGCTGTGGAGTAATAGGGCTCACTTTCCCAGACATCTCTGGGAGTCACTTTAAATGAAGTACAACGTTCATCCTGTGACAGCAGAGCTGAGTTAACATGGGAAGCTTGACCAGCCCTACTGATGAGCCCAGACACGTTTTTTCCAACACCAGTCTTGTGGAGCGCTGTTCACCTTCACGCAACAACAGAATCACACACTTTATAATATGTGTGGATCTTTGGAGTTGAGTATGTTAAAACACATTAGGAAAGAATCCAGTTCATTACGTGTGAAAAAGACTATAGTAAATATCCTTATATCTTTTTTGTGTAAATAATTGGACCTTTTCAGAGGATGAATTGATTTGAACTTCATACACATTTTTAAGGCTTGTGATTTCTTTCTGGAAGGCAATTTAGCAGTTTGCATCAGTTTGAATAACCATCAGCATCTGTATGAATAGAATATCTGTTTTCCTATGACCTTATTTTTGTTTTTAGAAGCATTATATTATATTTCTATTTAGTTGTTCACACTGGTTGTTCCCCCTGGCCCTGGGACACTAACCTGGGTCCTTGGGATATATGTGGACTGTGCTTGGCCACAGGCGGCATACCTAAGCACTACTCCTCCAGGATGTACCTTTCATATTTGAACTTTTTTCTTGTTAAATGAAGAACGTACCATCAGAGAATTCTCTTTTAATTAAGAGCAGTAGCTCAACAAAGTAGTACTGGCCAAGTGTTGGATTTCAGTTTTTGAAGAAAGCCATACTTCAGTTTGTTTATTCATTTACTCAGAAAACATTTATTGAGAACTTAGTATGTGTCAAGCACTGGGACAGTATGAGGATACAGTGTGACAGCCCTTGCCTTTAAAGTAGCTTATATCCTAGCGAAGAGAACAGCAAACACTAATACACTACTTACTGGTGAGGGGCACACTTGTAAGCAGTTTTCCCACATTAACAGATTGGTCAGCTCCTTACCATTAAAGCAAGTCACCAGTGAGAGTCCTACCTTTCTGCTCAGAACTAGCATGGACAGAATCTAATGCAGACTTAGTGCTGTTCCAAAGCAAGAATGATGTTATTCTGTGGAGACCAGGAGTACTAGCATTGTGTTAAAGTCTTTCCAGAAAGCTCTGAAGCCTGACAGAGGGTTGATTTTCACAAGAGACATGTGAGGATTGGCATGAGTAGGAAAGAAAAGCGATGTACCTGGGAGTAAACAAAATGAGGGCACTTTCGGGTGCAAGCACCTGAGTGGGTGTCTGTGAGTGCGCATGAATCCTGCTGTCACTCAGTTGCCTGTTACCTTGTGTAAGATGGTAAGCCTTATTGTGTCTATTCTGGCCTCTTTAAGGTGGTGTGTTATATGACCTAGTTCAGAGGGTTCTTCTATACACTAAA
Organism: Solenodon paradoxus; assembly: GCA_004363575.1. Classification (NCBI taxonomy): domain Eukaryota; kingdom Metazoa; phylum Chordata; class Mammalia; order Eulipotyphla; family Solenodontidae; genus Solenodon; species Solenodon paradoxus. Next base: position 384,918 of record RJWH01000596.1, on the reverse strand, counting down.
TGATTTAATGCAGGTAGACTACTTAGAATATGCTGCCATATGGTAAGCTTTCAGTATATAAATGTATATTATCCTCACCACTGCTGCTACTCATTTGGATTGGGGGCTGAGGGATGGGAGGTGTAAGTTTTGTTCTTCAAGAGCAATATTTCTCCACCGAGACCCCAGACGGTTTGCCTGCCAGGCAATATTTAGCAGTGTCTGGAGACACTTGTAGTTTTCACTGCTGGGTAAGTTGTACCGGCATTCTGCAGGTAGCGGCCAGGGATGCTGCTGAAATCCTGCAGTACACAGGACCACCCGCGCAAGAAAGAATTATCTGCCCCAAAATGTTGATTGTGTTGAGATTGAGAACTTCTTGGAAAAAGAGATCACAGTGTGGAGCAAAGAAGAAGAAAATAAGCTTTAATACTTTAGGCTAATCACAATTTTATGGAGTCTGTTCCTTTATCTTGGTCCGTCTTTTAGAAAGAATTAGAAATTATGGTTAGTCCACATTCCTTTAAAATGTCCTTAGAAAATACATGCTGAAGTATTTAAAGTTGAAATGTCATGATATCTGCATTTTACTTTCAATTGATTCAACAACAAACTTTTATAGCAGAGATAAAACAAATGTGGCCATATGTTAACAATTGATGAGTCTAGGTGATTGGGTATTAATTTCAAATTTTCTTTAGATATGAAAGCTTTTCAAAATAAAAATTGGGCTGGGGGAAGGGGTTACCATCTTTGCCAGTATTCAGATGGTATATCTGGCAGTAGGTACTAATGATGGGAAGTAGTCAGTCAAAACAGTAAGTGACCATTTTAGTTATTAAGGCTTTAAATGCCTATAGCCTTTTGATCTTTATTTCCCTTTAAACTAAATTGACTTTTGATTTTTTCATTACTCTTGAGTAACATTTTTACTTTTAAAACCATGCAGTTATTTAACAGTTATACCTAAAGGGATAGGATTATGTATGATTTTTTTTTTTGGTTATCTATTTCTAAATGTTCTATAGTAAATATATATTAGTTTTATAAAAAGAAAAAATAATTTAAAAATAAAATCTTTTTGTACAGCATCCTATTTCTGTTGAAATGGTGTTTAATTGTATATAGATATTAATTTTTGCTGCATTAAGCCTAATTGAGCTTATAATTACCACAGGAAAAAAATGATTTAGAGATGAGTGGTTTGCTATATGTCTTGAGCAAGAAATGACAGAACAAAAACAGTTTGTTTATTCTCCTTGAGAGATAGAAGTAGATGATTTATTTTTTTCACACTCTATTAGAGTAACAGTCAGCTATATAACTTGTCCAAAAGCAAATGTCTTATAATGTTTTCATTGTGTGACTCACTAAAGCATAATCTCAGTGTGGGACACAAATTTAAATGGCGATTGCTGTGTGTTTCTCTTAAAATATTTATTTCTCTAATTTCATATTTCCCTTAATAGTGCAGTTAAACCTGAAACTAATTTCAATAAAAAGACTATTTTTGTTGCTTCCCTGTGGCTCAGGCAGCAAAGGTATAGGCTATGTAAAGCCCATAAACCTAGATTTGTGACTCAGGACTGGGAACACTCACACACATTCTCATACTATTTTCATTTATCTGAGTCACTAGTCATTATTAGTATGGGTACATTATGGGTACTTAGACATGTTTTTGTAATGAAAGTTGAAATGATGTAGTCATTTTCTCTAATCACAAGAAATTATTAATGATTTCAGTCAAAAACAGTGCTGTATAGGATGTGTCCTTGTTCAGGAAGCTAAGAGAGTGGTGTTCAGACCAGGTAAAATCCCAGTGACCTGGTTTGTGTCCTGGGGCCAGGGTGAAAAATCAGTAATGGATGCTTCTTCCTCCTCTTCCTTTCTGCCTTAAATGCTTCTTTCTTCCTCCAGTGCTTTATCCTCTTCTCCTTTCCTCTCAAAAAAAATTTTTTTTAAGTACTATATATATTTAAGCTACTCTGTTGGTTTGGATGACACTAGAATTAATGACCTGAAAGGAATTGCAGATAACTTGCTTTTATTATGGGGGAATAATTTATGAGCTCATTTTTCCAATCATGCTGTTTTTTAGATTGAAAAGGAGGAGGCAGGGGCACGAAGAAGCATTTTTATTTGGTTCATTTTGGTTACACCCAGCCCCAGCCTTGAACCCGATCCCTTGGGCTTTATATGGTCCACACTCCAGCTGTCTAAGCCTCCTGAGCCACAAGGGCCTACCCCTAGGTTTTAGAAGAAAGTAAAATATATCTAGGGCAAGAAGTTGCTCTTGCCAGGACAAAGATATATGATTAACTCAAAAGAGCCTCACATAGGTTGGGTCCAGGATTTAGCTTTCAGGTCCTAAAAATGACCTTCACATTATTTCACTTAGTAATCATCAGGTAGATTCTCACTGAATTACACTATATAAATTTACAGATCATTGTATTAACCAGAATGCCCACTCATCTTTAATGGTTATTAGCTCACTAGAATGATTTGAATAATCTTGATCCCTAACTAGGAATTTTCTTCCTGATACATCAAGGTATCAAAAACTGAATCTGACCAGTGCTTGGTTGGCACATTGAACTTGATTTATAGCAGTGAGAGGTAGATATATTAGTAAGCTACATATCTCATAGGTAGGATGTGACCAGATTGCTTTGTATCTTCCAATCTCCTTGGGCATTACTAGATTGCCAAAATTTCTCTTAATCCCGTTTTCCTATAGGGGGTCAGTTGATACATTGTTTTAAGATACTGATTTTATAATCAAGTTTCAATCTTTAAATATCCCTGGCCTCAGGTCTTGAACCCAGGTTCATAATTTTACATGGCCTGCACCTTAGCCACCTGAGCCACAGTGGGATACCTAAGATTTAGTCTTAGAGCTTTTCTCAATTATTAGAAACATAATTTCCTTTAAGTAATTAAAAATTAACTAATTAATTGACTAGTTCAGAGAAGTCTTTTCTTTTCGAAGAAAAGTTCAGACAGGCAAGCAGGAAAAGAAAGTAGGAAGAAGCACTTCATTTATTTAGTTGTTCATGTTGGTATGTGAACTGGTATTTTCTGGATGTAGATGAACTTCACCTACTGCAGGTGACTAACCAAACTACTACTCCACCAGCGTCTGCTGAGTCTTTATTTTTTAAATTGAGATACAATTGACATATATAACATATTAGTTTCAAGTATACAACATAATAATTCAGTATTTATGGATATTGTGAAATAATCACAATACATCTAGTTAAAATCCATCACAGTGCCTTTTTTTTATGTGATGAGAATTTTTAATCACAGCAAGTTTCAAAAAATTCAGTAGAATATGAACTATAGTCACCATGCTGCACCTATATATCCCAGAACTTATTTCAACCATTTTACCCAGGTGACCTCTTTCTTCACCCTCCACCCTCATCCTTGCCACCCCACCCACACATCTGGCAACCATACATATGTTTTCTGTACCTATTATTTCATTTTCTGTTGCTTTTTAGATTCTACATATTAGTGAGACATACAGTATTTGTCTTTCACTTACTATAATGCTTTCAAGATCCATCATGCTGTCCAGAATGACAAGATTCCTTTTTTACGACAACTTTCATAATGAAATAATATATAACTTTTTTTTTCATCCATTCATCCATTGATGGACACTTAGGTTACTTCTCTGTCTTAGCTTATTATAAATAATGCTGCAGTGAACATGGAAGTACATCTGTCTTTATAAGTTGTGTCTTTATTTCCTTCACATAAATACCCAGAAGTAACATTGCTAGATCATATGATGATTCTATTTTTTTTTTTTGAGAAATCTCAATACTGTTTTTCCACCAGCAGCGCCCAACCTTCCCTTTTCTCTACGTCCCTGCTAACACATTTTTTCTTGTTCTTAATAGACATTCTAACATTCTAAAGGTAATATCTTATTGTAGTTTTTTGATTTGCATTTCTCTGATGATTAGGAAAGGGTTGAGTACCTTTTCGTAGACCTATTGGCCATCTGTATGTCTTCTTTGGGAAAAAGTCTGTTCAGTTCCTCTTCCCACTTTTTAAATCAGATTGTTTATTTTTACTAATGAGTTGTATGTGTTCTTGATATATTTTGGATATTAACCCCCTTCTTAGAAATGATTTACAAATATTTTCTTCCATTTGGTAGGTTCCCTTTTTATTTTGTTGACAGGTTCCTTTCCTGTGCAGAGCCTTTTAGTTTAATGTAGTCCTGCTTGTTTATTTTTGCTTTTGTTATTTTTGCTTTTTGTATCAAATGTAAAGTTTCATTGCCAAGACCAATATCAAGGAGTTTACCACCTATGTTTTCTTGTAGGAATTTTATGATTTCAGCTCTTACATTCAAGTCTTTAATCCATTTGAGTTAACTTGTATGTGTGGTGTAAGTGATCCAGTTTCTTTTCTTCTTTTTTAAAGGAAAGGTGCAGGCAGGAATGAAGGCGAGTAGGCAGGCAGGCAGGAATAGAGAGGAGGAAGAAGGATTTTATTTTATTTCCTTTTAGTTGTTTACATTGTCTCCCACCCCAGTCTGGGATTTTAAACCAGAGGTAAGTGGACTGAATCCTTTGGAGGCAATTGACTTAACTGCTACTCCAACAGGGTGCACCCAATTTCATTCTTTTGTATGTGACTGTAGAGTTTTCCCAGCATCATTTATTTGAAAGACTGCCCTTTTCCCATTTTATATTCTTGGTTTCTTTGTCAATTCTTTTGACCATATACATATGGATTTATTTATGACCTCTTTATTCTGTTCCATTTTATCTATTTGTTTTTATGCAATACTATAATATTTTGATTCTTGTCACTTGAAATCAGGGAGCGTGATGCCTCCCGATTTCTTTTTCCACCTCAAGATTGCTTTGACAGTTTGGGGATTTTTGTGACTCCATACAAATTTAAATATGATACTAGATTTTGAAAAATGCCATTGAAATTTTGATATGCCATTAACTCTGTAGTAGTATGGACATTTCAACAATATTAATTTTTCCAATCCAGGAACACAGACTATTTCTCCATTTATTTGTGTCTTCTTCAATTCTCTAAGGGCAGTCTTAATTTCTAAATAATAGGTGCTTGTTTCTTCTCACCTAAACTTTTTAATAGCCCCATTACCACTTCCTTACCAGGCTCCATTCTGTTGCCATTCTACTATTGGAGTAACCTAGATTTCTAGAATTGCAGATATGAGTGTGTCATTCTTGTGTTGCAACCTTTAGTTTTTCCGTGGCCTTGAAGGTAAAGGACAGAGTCAATATTAGAGACAATAGAGCCTGTCTCGAGCCAACCACTTACCTCTTCCTGCCTCAGCTGGTGCTGTGCTTCAGCAATAGTGAACTACTTAACGTTTTTCTGAAAATGCAGTGCTGTTTCATATCTCTGCCTTTTGATGTTATTTTATCTGCCCTCCATTTATCTGACTCAAATTCCTTCAAGACTTAGCTTTCCTAGTCATTTGAAATTCTAACACCCTCAAGCAGAATGACTTTCCTTTGTTATTGAGTCTGTCCTGCCATATTATTATTATTGGAAGATGTGAGCTGTTTCATTTTTTATTCTTAATCTTCAAATGCATACCCTCCCATCGCCTGGTACATAGTAGATGCTAAAAAGTTTAAATAATGGCTCATGTCTGAAAGAAAATTGACTTTGTTTTCTTAGTTGTGTACATCTGTAATTAAAATTTCTTTCCTGATTTTTAAAGTATGAAAATATATGTAAGTAATACATATTCATTCATTTGCCACAGAAATCTAGAAAGATTAAAAGACTATGGTACCCATCTATTCCCCAACATACATGTGTGTTTTTTCCTAATCTTTTCCTTCTTTCTTCTGTGTATACATCTATTTGTGAGAATAGATGAAATTTAAAATAAAATTATTTTGAATAGAAACTAGATGACATTTTTAAAAACAGAATTGAGCTTTAACATCAATTACATTCAGTGTATCTAGAGGCCATCTAGAAAAATGTAGAAATAATTACCTATTTGAAAGATTAGAAAAAAATTTAAAGGGGCAGTTTACTTCATTCCTTTAGTGGTAATAAAGCTATATTTTACTGAGCAAAGATACTGTGCTCTAAGCATTACCACCAATTCTCAAAACAGCCCTTTGAGGTAGGTATTTTCTTTATTTTAAAAGGTAGGAAATGATGATAAAAAGTATATCTGCAAGATCTGCTCTGAGGAACCCTAGGGCTACGCACCAGGGGTTTCATAAATAATGAAGACAAGGGATATATTAGCTGGATATAAAGTGACAAAGTGGCATAGGTATCCAGAGTCTTTCTGTATTTTTCTGTGTTTCGGTAGCGAAAGAAGTTTTATTGCTTAAAATAGAGCTTGCAAACCTCTGGTCTAGCTTATTGGGCAAATTCAATTTTGTATTGTTTCTTTATGTGCTGTCTAAATGAGACATTACTATAAAGTACTTTATGTCTGAACTTTAATACATGAAATACTTTTAGACTATTAAAGTTGTATTTTTTAATTTATGCTATGTATCAGAATTCTAACAATTTTTAGTTCAGTAGTATTAAGTAAATATTTTTCAGGGCTTAGTAGGTATCAGGCCATTCTAGGTGCTGGGAATGTAGTAGCTGATAAGACATATAAGATTCCTGTTCTTATGGTGTTTGCATTCTAGTGGGGTTAATTTGACAATTAAAAAACAAAGAAAACAAATACCGTAATGATAAATGGTATTACAAAAATAAGACAGGTTGATGTGACAGAAATTCAAAATTGGCTTCAAGCTCTTGGTGGATATCTCAAAGTTTCTCTGAGGAGATGAAACCTGAGCAGTACTAATGAGGCAGCTGAGCACAGATACTAAAAATGGAAACCATAGAGAAATGAGAAGATACTAGAATTTAAATGTATATCAAACCTTGGAGAAGAGGAGTGTAGCTTTTAAACTCAAAATTTTAACAGTAACAAAGGAAATGCTTACTAGATTTTATAAAACTTAGTGAACTTTTGAATTTAAAAAACGTGTTAAGTGGCAAATAATCTGAAAACATTCTTATATAAAATACACACTAAGATAATTTATTAAGAGTTTACGCAGAAAAATATAAAACAACTAAATGGCAAAGAAACCAGATAAGGCAGTTCCCAGAAGAGACTAAATAATTCATAAATATCACTAGAAATCAAAAGAAACACAAATGAAGTAATTTTAAAAAGTCTACTAAATTAGCTTAAATTTCTTTTTTAAGGGAAAGATGCAGACAGGAATGAAAGTAGTAGGCAAGCAGGCAGGAAGAGAGGAGGAAGAAGCATTCCATCTATTTTATTTAGTTGTTCATCTTTGTTGTTTTCCCAGCTCCGGATCTTGAACCAGGGACCTTGAGATGTATATGAACTGCACCCCTGGTGAACTAAATTGCTAGGCTACCAGAGTGTGTCCTTAAACTTCTTTTACTACTATTTCATACTGGGAAGAGTACAGTGCAACTGGCATTTTAATAAATTGCTAATGACCTTGTAAGTTAGCATAATTTGCTTTTGAAAAGCAGGTTGACATTGGGTACCGAATGCTATGTAAACTCTCTCTTTTTTATCCCAGTAATTTTATCTCTGGGAATTTAAGTAAAAAGCAAAGTATTAGGAAGAGAAAAATTTCACACTAAAACATGCCTTACATTATTTTAATAGATAACTTGGTTATATCCAAGCGTCTGAGAGCAGGGAAAAGATTGAGTGACTCAGGATGCATCCACTCAATGGAATGTTATACATAAATGAAAGATTGGTTGTCACAGCTGCATTAACACAAGGAAATGCTTTTGAAACAATAGAAATGACAAACAGCAGGGGGCAAAATGTCTCTTTGTAGTTGTTTATTTAGATGTGCATGAAAACAAACAAAAAATGACTCAAAGATGGACACCAAAGTATTAGCAATGGTGTGTTAAGATCCGTGGGATAAATTTTTTAACTGATAGGTCTTAGAAATAAATAAGCTTTTCTCCCAAAACTTAAAGCCTCAGTGACAACAATAAAAGTAACTCACCATTATCTTTCTATGAAAGAGCTTTGAAGGTACAATTGTGTGGGAGAGCCAAGACCTGCAAGGCCTGGTGTCAAGAAATCTGCACAAAGTGACAGTAAACGATGGAGGGGGAGTTCTCAGAGTCATTACAGTAAGTCACCTTTTTTTTATTTAAGGTTGGTTAGCATACACTGGCATTTTTTAAAAAGTGAAAGTTTTAAAATTTACTTTTACACTAACCCAAGCAATATGGAATAAATGAATATTGTGTTTTAAAACACGTATACTAGAAAATGTGACTGTCACCATAGTTTAGATGAAAAACTCAAATGTTCTGTGATTTTTGTTATTCCAGCATTAGCAGATACACAGTTTTACCTTAAAATTGGTGCATTTAAAAGGTGTGCTGTTTCCTCATAGGTTTTTGTTGTTAAGAATGTATTTAGAGGAAGAAAGCAATCAGGAATGAAGGCAAGTAGGCAGGCAGGCCAGGAGAGGAGGAAGCAGCATTTATCCCTCCATTCAGTTGTTCATGTTGGTTGTTAGTGTTTTTCTTTTCCATTTTCAAGGCAAGTACCTTTATTTCTTGCTGACTTTTATGTTTATGAAAAATTTAAATATTAAAAAGGTGCTGGAATTCTGTAGTATTGAGTAACAAAGGGAAATAGTTTACTCATGAGTCAAGGACTAGGGTCGTATGTAAAAACTCAAGTGATTTGCTTTGGAACTAAATATATTTGTTGACTAAAAGATAGCTTAAACTCAGGTAACCTTAAAAAAAATGTCAGGCAACTTGATGGCCTATTTTAAATACACAGATAATGGTTATCATCATTAATGCACAAAGTTTCAAGTTTTTTTTTTAAGTCTTGCTCCCTTGCCAGCAAGTGATATCAAAAATGTTTTAACAGCCAAAATAAAAACCAAGCTGTTACCTTATAGATAGAAGTTAATAAACAAAAAAGTATTATCAAGTTCTAAACAAGTCAAAAAACAGAGTATACCGTAAAAAAAAAAAGTGCTCGACTTCTTATGGAACTACAAATTTGGAATCTATAGCATTCACCTTTAGTAATCTCTCTGCTAGTCTTATAATATTGCTTTGTATAGTACAACTCCACTGAGGAAATCTTTTCAAAAGATGAATAGCCAAGAGTAGCTCTCTTGATAGGAAAGTGTGTTATAAACTTGCTGAAACATAGCTGACACTGATCCAGCCTACAGCAGCACAGAGCTCTGGCAGATGTGCCGCACTGGTGTGCATCACAAAGGTCAAACGCCTCACTTTAATTAAGGGATAATTTGTGAGGTGAAGAAGAGGTAAGTCTCTAAAATCAAATCCTCCAATCCTAAGAAGTAAAAATGACTGTTGACACAGTAGTCTCTAGGTACCTTCAACAATATTGATAATCAGTAGGACTCTGAACAAACAGTTCTCTCCATATCAACCTGACTTTAAAATGTACCTATAGAGTGAACCCTTGTGGCTCAGGGGACTAAGACCCTGTTGTGCAGACCATTTAAAGCCCAAATAGCTAGGTACCAGGCCCGAGGCCGTGGTGAGAAGCTAAGAATGAACAACGAAATAAATAAAGATGTTTCTTCCTCCTCTTCCTTTGTTAAATACTTCTTCCTCCTCTCCTGTCCTTCCTCTAAAAAATTAAATATATATATTTAATATGTTATATATGTGTATATATATAAATGTGGTGCCTACATATACTTGAACTCAGGAATTTTCAGTCTTCAAGAAATGAAAGGTAGTAATTTTTTTGAAGTGGTAAGGTAGGATTGTAAAATGCTTTTTGTACTGTTTCGAGATCAAGTTCAAGAATACATTTTATGTAAATTGGAACTCTAACACTATGAACTACTGTGCATACCTGATCTTTATTACAGTAATTAGGTAATAAAAATGAATACTGATGTTATCCTGATAGTAAGTATAGTGCACCAGTATTTTAGATGAATTTATCCACTGTGGAGTCACATTAGGAATTTTGTTAAATCAATTTTAAAATATAAAGAAATGAAACACTGAGCACTTTTCTCACTTCTTTTCAGGCTGGAGAGGGTGCACTGCCTCATGAATTCATGGAAGGCGTGGAAGGAGTTGCAGGTGGTTTCATTTATACTATTCAGGGTAAGTTAGCAGGTTAAAAGTGAAAAAGCATACTGAATTTCGTGGACCTAATTTTAATACATACTTTGATGTAAGTGGTGATATTTTGTCATTTAAGGAAAACCCTGTTATGTAATTCATATACCATATAATTTGCTACTTTAAAGTGTTTAATTCTGTGGTTTTCAATATGTTCAAAGTTCTGCAACCATAGACAGTTTCCAGCACTCCAGAAAGAAATCCTGTATCCATTAACAGTCATTCCTCATTCTTCCCTCTCTTTAGCCCGTCACTAATTAAGTGTAATACACTTTCTAATTTTAAGTATAAGAATTTATTTCTGGACTTTGGATTCTACTTCCTTAGATCTAGATGTCTGTCCTTTATACCAGTTCTACACTGTGTTAATTATGTAGCTTTGCAGTAAGATTTGAAATTGGGAAGTATGAGTCCTCCAACTTCTTTTTCAAGATTGCTTTGGCTATTCTGGGTCTCTTGCATTTCCATATGAATTTTAGAATCAGCTGGTCAGTTTCTGCAAAAAAGCCATCTGTGGTTTTGAAGCAGTTGCATTGAATCTGTAGATCGTGTTGAGGAGTGCTGCCATCTTAACAATAAGTCTCTGGTCCATGAACATGGGATGTCTTTCTATTTATTTAGGTCTTAATAAATTTCTTTTGATGATGTGATTCTCAAAATAGAAGTCCTATACTTTGTCAAACTTATTCTTAAAAGTTTATTATTTTTGCTTGTTAAATGGAATTTAAAAAATTATTTCCAGGTTCATTGCTAATGTAGTAAAATACAATTGATTTTTGTATATAAACCTTGTGTACTTCACTTTGCTGACCTCTTTATTTAGTTGATAGTTTAGTAGGTGCCTTAAGATTTTCTATATATAAGATCATGTCATCTGCAAATACAGTTTTACATTCCTTTCTAATCTGGATTCCTTTTATATCTTGTCTAATTGTCCTGGTTACAGTGTCTTAATACAATGTTGAGTATAAGTGGTGAGAGCAGACAACTTTGTTTTGTTGCTAAGGATTTAGAGAGAAAGTATCCAGTCGTTCACCAGAAAAGTTATTTCATAAAATCAGTGACCTTGGACTTTCTTGGCCCGGTGTGGCTGTGGCTTTGGTCTATCCCAACAGTCAGGCGGATGGCCTTGTAGCTGTAGTGGGCTTCTTTCTGCTTGTCAGTCACATGGGAATACCTTTTTTCCCTGATCCATGCATGGTGCATTTTGACCGCTCCATCTGTCCCTCTGTTGGTGATGGTCCAGTGGACTCAAATGTTCCTTCCTGCTCTGTGTACACTCTCCTACTAATGTGACTATTTAAATGGGGAGTTTCTAATTTCCAGACTCTAGTTTTTTGAATGCTTCTAATATGTCTCATTTCAAGAATGGGTTTATTAGGTAAGGGCTCCTTTAAAACTCAGGGTCAGAGCATGCTCTGGTCACTTTGGCATTATGTCTGTGGTTCTGGCATAGTCCATGTAAAAGTCCACAGACCTGAGTTCCATGACTTTAGGCTGAGAGGAACCACCGAAGTGAACAACTAACTAAATAAAAAATGGTCTTTCTCCTTTCCCTGCCTGCCTGCCTGCCTGCCTGCCTGCATTCCTGCCTCCTTCATTCCTCTTTAAAGGGAAACAAACAAACAAAAAACTTAGGGTCAGAGGCATTTGCTTAAAATTTTCTTTAAAACTCCTAAGGGAGTTTGTTGTGACAGAATTAGAAGTATCTATGTTTGTCTTCTTGAATGATGTTCATTTAAAAAACCTGTATGAATACTGAGTCGTCTCTGTGATCCTTAAAACAAACTATTGTTCATGCTACTAGTCACTTGTCCTGTGCACTGTAGAACAGAACAAGGTGCCCAATGATGCTTCTATCTGACCTTGAAGAGCTCTACAGACTATGGGTTATTGTAAAATAATTAGGTCCCTGCTTCCCTTAGGCGCTCAGTGACTGAGAAAGCAGAGTCATATTCTGAAGAGCAAGTCTTCAGGAACTCCCTTGGTCACTCAGTGTTGAAGACGGGTCAGACCCTTCTATCTGAGGACATTGCATATAGATAGAGGATGCAAATTAACTGGCTTTACAAAAAAATTCTAGCATCTTTATATAGCATTTCTTCAGAATACAGTATTTGTATTCTTACAACACCCCTAAGGATAGGCGGGAGCAGGTATATAGGTTTGCCAACAACTATGTCATTAAAAATCAAAATGTAAGATTAATTCCAGTCCAGAGATTTTTCACTAAACTAAGAGTGCTCTGCCAAGGAAGGTATCAACGTAACTCACAAGAGGCTAGCTAATAGTTTAGCCCTGGGGAAAACTTAGATTAGGCAGTCAGGCCAATTTCCTAACGCAGCTCCCACTAGAGAACTGGGTATTGGTGTAGCATTCCACCTGACTTTAATGGTCTAGCAGTCTCCTTTCTTTCGCCAGTTAATTCAAGTTTGTACCACGAGGAGTCTTTTAAAACTTAAATCGAAGCCCCCTTGAGATTTCTGGCACGAAACTGTTTTACAGGGAGCAGCTACTATACCCTGAACAAATGTTTATCATATTTTTTCTCTTACTGAGGCTAAGGCAATAAGATATGAATGGGGAAAATTCCTTTCAAACAAGAGTGAAATAACTCAAGTTTTAGGGCAAGGAATTAAAATGAATTATCTTATGTAGTGAGTGTATCTGGAAAAATATGAGTAAAAGTTAATTATTTTTTAAAGAGGAGAGAAGGAAGGGAGAGGAAGAAGCAGCATTTTTATGTATTTATTTTTTATGTTTTTTTCCCTGACCCTGGATCTTAAACCCTGGTCCTTGGGCTTTACATGGTCCACAATCCAATTTCTCAGCCACCTGAGCCACAGAGGCCTGCCCCCATATGGTTCTTTTAAATAGCAACCAGACAGATGATCAGTCACCAATGATTTTATGCTCTTATTTTTTCAGATACATGCAGTATAAAACAAGATCTGTCATTTGTTTTTCTAAAAGGCCTGTGTTTAATTTTGTCTCTCACCTTTTTCCTATTTTCCTGTTATTGCATTTGAGAACACTCACTTTCCTTCAAGTGTTAATTTGAATGTGTGTGTGTGTGTGTGTGTGTGTGTGTGTGTGTGTCTTTAAATTAAAATGAAAGGATGCCACAGTAGATTGTAAGAGTTGAAGGGGACCTGTTTCTCTCTGAGGGTAGTCTGTGATCCACTTTCATCAGGGCAAGTTTAAATACGGGGTGCACCTTGGTGGTTCAAGGTTAAGCCTTGCTGGGGTACAGTCCACATACAGTCCAAGGACCCCAGGAAGGTGTGGGGGTGAGAGGGAGAGACAGGGCACACAACTAAAATGAACAACTAAGTAAATGTTTCTTCCTCCTCGCTCTGCCTTCCGGCCTACTGCCTGCTAGTCTTCCTCTTTAAAAAAGTTAAAAATACAGATCCCTGTCATGCCCCCTGCTGAAACTTTAAACTTGGGATCTGTAGTTTAGCAGCATTCTGAGACTTAGTCCAGCTCCTCCTTTTTCTGATAAGAATACTGAGGCCCAGAAATATGTAACTTGTCCAACATTTCAGATAGTGGCAGAAGCAGAAATCTCATCGCCTCCGTCCCAGTCTTTGCATTTCCAGTTGCAAAGAGTGGAGTATTATCTTTTCTTTTTTTTCCCTACCCCTCAGCCATTTTATTTTTCAGAACATTTTCTCAGATTTGGTTGAGATATTTGAGAAAATTCTGCCTTAAATCCACAGTCTGAGAACAACAGTCCCCACACAGATATAACAAATGATTCATTAGCTTGTGAGGTGATAAAACATCATTAGTAATAATTTTATTATGAAATGATAGATAGACCAAAAATAGAGTGATCTAACAAATACCCATGTTCTTATTGCTCAGAATTAACAAATGTTTATACATGATGTCACATTTGCTGCTATTTTTCCCTTAAGAAATAAAATATTACCAGTACAGTTGAAAGCCCCCTTCCCTTTTAGTTCACCCTAACCCAATTCTCCCTTTCCCTTAGGAGAGGATGCTACTCTCCTGAAAGTCAAGTATACCCTTCCCATTCTTATTTTCTACTTTTTACTACATATGTACATATCTTCAGATAACAAGGTTTTTAATTCAGGTATTTTATAATATCAATTAGCAATATACTTTTGCTCATTCAACATTATTTTTCAATACCATTCCTTCTAACATGCAAAATTGGGTAAAGTTCTTTAACCACTGTATTCCATTGTGAGATTGCACTGCAATTTAGCCATTTTCCTCTCCATAGGCATTTAGGTTTGTTCCATTTTTCTCTTAGAAACAATACTGCAGTGAATAGCCCTGTGAACATGTAATGTCTATGAGTAGACTTAATGAGTCTTAACAATATATATCTTTGACCTACCTAGAAACTGATTCACTCTTTTGAGTAAGTGTATCCATCCTCCCACTAGCAATATATGAGGGCTTCCTTTCCCTACCTCTAAATTCCTAACAGCTTGTGGCTCCAGTAATTGCTTTGGGGTAAGAGTTAGTGTACATGTTATAAGTTCTGGGTCTTAAAAGTTTGCAATAGCAATTTTCTCCAGCTCTCAACTTTTCCTTTTTTAGAAGGTGACACGCTCTTACAAAACCTTCATTCTCGCCCTCGAAGACTTACTGATCATGTAAGTCATCTCCATGAGGAAGACGCCTTACTGAAGGAGGAAAGCAGCATTTATGATGATATTGTTTTTGTGGATGTTGTTGATACTTACCGAAATGTTCCTGCCAAGTTACTGAACTTCTATAGATGGTAGGTTGTAAAATGCTGGGTAGCTAGAACTTGGTTTATTGGTTTGTTTTTGTTTTTTGTTTTGTTTTTTGTTTTTATGTAGAAACTATTTACATGGAACCGCTGAGTTTTTGTTTTTTTTTAAGTATGCGCTGGTAGAGTAGCAGTTTGGGCAGCTGCCTCTGGTTGAGTGTAGTCCATGTACATTCCAAGGACCTGAGTTCACATCCTGGGCCTCTGGGCCTGGGGCAAACAACCAGGAAAAAAAAAAAAAAGATACTGCTTTTAAAACAAAAACTGAGGCACCCTAAACATCTGGAATATATCTTGTATCCTGATACTTTGTGAGAACTGACTTTCTAAAATGTTGCCTCTCTTTTATTTAGATGAGCAGATCCATCTGAATCATGTCAGTCTATTAGAAACAAGGCAAAAATTGATGTACTTTGAGTTGCTCCTACTTGCCTTGGTTGTCCAGCCAGTACAAGATGAAAGTGCTGTCTTTTAGAATTGACGTGTTTGAGCTGTGTTCATGCCCACCTCCCTGAATCCCCAATTACAGTCATATTTTCTGGTCCGAATTCTATTCCATTCTCTACCCCACCTTTTAAAAACTATTTGCCCCACTAGTTCCAAAGTGAAATTCAGCAGCCTTTAGCATTATCCACACCCTGGAGTATATCTTGGATCTTATAGTTCTTATATACTTCTTAATAATAGTAACATTAATAATATAATAGTAATGTGATTATTATATATATATTTGTTAATATTATTACTTTGGGATTGCTTAATCTGCAGTTGAGTCCCCTGATACTGTCTATTCTAACTGTAGAATTAAAACCTTTGTATCTATACAGACTAAATCTATTTACATCTTTCATTGTTTTAAACTTTATCATAAGGTGTTTCTTGGTGAGTCCCAGACGCAGGCTCTCCTTTTATCTTTTGCCCTGTGCAGATGGAAAATTATCAAATATTTTATGTACAGGGTGCTCTGGTACTGAGAGGCAGGTGGTCTAGTTAGTTTATAGGAGGTAATGTCTCAGGCCAAGTTAATATAATTTCGGTCATCCTGTGGGTAGAAGGCAGATGTACATAAAGTTGGAGATGTGGGTATGTCTAGCACAAATGCCAGAGTTGTTTGGACAGCTGTAGAAAGTGAAATCCTTTGTTTAGCACTGAGTCACTGATAGGGCTTCGCGTTGGAGGTGGAGCTACAAGGACGTGAGGGTTGAGAATGGAGGTCAAGGAAATGGAAAATCGGGGCTGTGGAGTTCTGGACTTTTCACTGCAAATTGATTCCCGTTGTGGAAGTTTCATCTCCTCTTCTCTTGCATATCTGAACTGCTAGCCCCCCCGTCTCTACTGCCACTGTCTCACTGGGGCTGTCATCTCTACCTAGATTGCCAGTGACCCTCTAACAAGCTGTTCATGGGGACCCACTTTCCATGACCTGCCTACCTATGTGCCATCTACACCATAATGAGAACTTCATTATTCATTCTTTATTCAATCGATTCATCAGTGTTTTTGATGCCCTGTCACAAAAGTTTATTTCAAATAAATGTTACGTTATTAGCCTTAGGGCTGTTAATTAGAAGTGTACTTTGGAAGTATAAAGTTAAGCTATTGGGTGTGGATCTACTGTTAAATTCGCCATTCTTTGACCTTATGAAACATTCTCCAAATTTTTTTTTATTCAGATTTCTGTCACCTGATATCCTTAGCAACACTGGGGTTTTTAGCAAAGATGTACAGAATTGTCTATGTGAAATGAAGGAATCAATGTCTCTAGCTGTCGTTATATGTACTTTGTGTCTAGATAAATGAAATAACCCTCCTGTGCCTTCCCAAAAGTCATTTATAATAGTTCAATAACTGGAATTTTTTTCAAGGGGAAAATGTTTTAATGTGATGACTCAGTTTTTTAAATCATAAAATAGCTGAGTATCACATAGACAGTCATATAGAACACACCTTGTACAACAGTGACCAGATATGATACCCGTCCCCTCGTCGTCCTGGGTCTGCTAGAAGAACACAAAGGGCAAGGTTCAGATAGTTTAACAGATTTTTTGGCCTGACTTGAACAATGCCTAAGAAGCAGTTGTTTGATCAGAAGTTCCACATAAGCCAAATCTTTTTTCAATTGTTTTTTTCCCCTTTACACTTTTTTTTTCTTTTTGGTTCTGTCTGCCCTCCCCTCACCCCACACCCAGATCCCTGAGCTTTACATGTCTGCAGTTTATCCACCGCAGCCACCTGCACAGGTGCACCTTGCCTTTATACCTTTTAAAATTGGCTTCGTACTTCTGTTACGCCACTTAGTGATTACCAAATGAGAACTGTAGTTGGTAACAACAGTGTTCTTTTAGGGCAAGTGTTCTCAATACTGGAGTAATAAAAAAAAGTATCACTATAGGGACAGTTTTTAATTAAAATGTTAGTAACGTCACCATGTAGAGATTGCTTTGTTTTCTGGTTATAGACACTGACTTTCATATCTCTCCTTTGCCAATAGGACTGTGGAAACAACCAGCTTTGATTTATTGCTAAAGACAGATGATGACTGTTACATAGACTTAGAAGCCGTGTTTAACAGAATCGCTCATAAGGATCTGGATGGGCCTAATTTTTGGTGGGGAAAGTGAGTTAAACATTGTTAACCCATTGGCTTTCATGTAACTGCTCAAATTTAATTAATTTAAAATGAAAGATATACAGTCATTTTTCATAAGAAAAATGTGTTGATAGGAAATGTCCTTTTGGGCTACCATATTTTATTAATCTACAATAAGAGGGGAAAAAAACTTTTTAAAGGGAAAGCCTTGGCTAATACAATGAAGGAAGGAAAATGATGTGGCTTTTATCAACATGCTCTAGAAACAGGTAGCACTAAATTAGAAGCTATTGTTCATTTAGTAGAATAAATATGACACATTTCTGAAAACATTTTCTGTTTCTTCAAGAAAACTGTGGATTAGTGAGTTTTTTAAAGGTATCTATGTACAGAAGATGATGGGGTAATTTACATTCAGAAATGCAGCTCCACAAATGCAACTTGGAGATTTAACACACAAGTTCTACTGGATGAAGCATTCCTTCCCTTAGACTAAAAATATTTTTCTCAGAGTGCCCTGCTGGCATAGTGGTCAGCTGCCTTTATCCGAGAATGCAAGTCACATATCCCAAGGACCTGGGTTCAAGACCCAAGGCTGGGGTGAAAACCAAGACGAATAAGTAAATAAAATCAGGGTTTCTTCCTCTCCCTGCCTGCACTTTTCCTTAAATATATGCATGTGTTTATATTCCACCCCGCCCCGCCATTGCTCCTGTAGCTTATTCCTTTGTGGTTATAATAAAGAAGTAAAGATTAATGGTGGGATATGTGTCAGACCAACACAAAGAAGCCAACTTAATTTGGATCTTAGTTTCAGACTGAATTGGGCAGTTGACCGGACCGGAAAGTGGCAGGAGCTGGAATATCCCAGTCCTGCTTACCCAGCCTTTGCATGTGGGTCAGGGTATGTGATCTCCAGGGACATCGTCCACTGGCTGGCCAGCAACTCGGGGAGATTAAAGACTTACCAGGTAATTAAGTATTTCTGACCTAAGAGTATACTAATATCACACCATATTTCATCCAGCCCAGTATTCCATCACTGAAAGTACAGTCAGCCTATCTTGGGGAAAAGTATAGAAAATTACTCTGCAGAGGTTAGAGAAACACTCCTAATTCTGGTAACAGTGTCAGGAAACAGTTCTTTCTGGGTATCGGATCCACTGCTGTGTCCATCCTGTTAGTACAGGAGCTTTAAGGTGTGCAAGAGTGGGCTGCGTCTGACTGAAAGAGGTGTAATCTCACTGTGCTGTGTGTGCTTTGTTACTGGCCGCTACCCTTGGCATTTCATATCTGCTAAACCAAGTAGATTTCTGTTATGGAAATGGGTGTGGCAGTGTCTTCACAAATGAAACAGCATCTAAACTTCTGCATTTAAATGTTATGGGGCTGTGTAGGGTGAAGATGTAAGCATGGGCATATGGATGGCCGCCATAGGACCTAAGAGATACCAGGTAAGCACGTCTGAGGGGGCTGGCCTCAGGGTTCTGCAGTGCTAATTGTAGCAAAAAAGTAACTAAAGATCTAGCATCACAGCTGTACTGATTTAATTCACAATAATCCACTAGCTTCTGACAATATTTTTCTGAGTTTAAACTAGAAGGAAATGTTCTGAATGGAAGTTCTACCCAAAAAGAAGAATGGAGTTTTTATATTTGAACAGAAATTGTTTGTATCTTTAAAACCTGATGAAAGACTCAGGTGATTTAAGTTTCTAGCCGTGTGGTGGTCCAAGGACCCTTCAAATTTTTGGACTGATACAAATAAGACACTTGGATAAAATATTCTAAGACATCTTCAAAATATACTGTGAACCAGTGTATTGCTGAGCCAGGAAAAACTTAAAAAATGCAGAGACCAAAAATGGAAGTTAGGAGTCCTGGGAGAAAAGCAAACATAAAGTAGACTTGTACCTGGAAGATTTCTGTTGAATTCTGTATTTCGGCAGCTTCCACTTCAGCCATAGAAAATGCAGGGACAGAAAGCAAGCTTGGTCTCTGCAGAGTAGTGGGTGGAGCCCAGAGCAGTGCACAGGGGTGAACAGAAATATACCCCAATCTGTGGATCAGCTTTGATAGCCCTGTTCCTTTACCATACTTTAGTCCCACCTTTGATTTATTTAACATTGAGTAAAATGATATGTCTGGTCATGCTAACGTCGAGACTGATTGTATAGCTTATTTCTGCAGAGTGCTGTTCATGGAGCTTGCTTTTTAAAACTTTTTAAAACTTGCTTTTTAAAAACTGTCACCTTTTGGAAACCGAAGTCTGTACTTAAAATGCATTCCACAAAGAGGATTTACTTTCTAAGTGCATTAACCATTTATAAGTACTTTACATTTCTGTTTTGGGATTCTGGGGGCTCCATAGACTGTGACTCCACCTAAAGTTTGGGCTGTGGTTTTAGATGCTCAGGAGACTCTTCCATCCCACCCAGGGTCAAGGCTAAGATAGTAGCCCTGTCCTTCACCCCCCAGTCTCTTGACCCTCACCACTCAGGGGTCACAGCTCTCTTTAGTGTCTCCTGTCTCCTGTCCCTGGACATGGGCTTTAAAACCAGTAGAACTTTCAAAGCACATGCTGTCTCCAGCACCTTCTGCTCTTTTGTTTTTTGTTTAAGACCGGGTCAGCCATGTGTTATAAAAAAGATATGTTTTTTTAAAAAAATTTTACCCAACATTTTTGTGCCCTTAAATAGGTTTCAGTGTACCTGCATTCTGCTATGTGACTATAAAGTGAAGTCAATTAATGTAGCTGGGAAGTAGGCTAGTGGTTAAGAACTTGTCTCAGGAGTCTGACAAACTTCATTGTAATCCCTTCTACTAAACAGCACTGTAACCCTGAGCATGTTACTTCACTCTTAGTTTGTCTCTCATTTGTAAAATAAAAAGAATTCCTCAGTTATTATGCGAATTAGATACTTACTTATAAAGCACTTGGGACAGACTCCAGAATATTGTAAACATTCCATCTAAATAGTTGCTGATACTCACTTTGCTGTATGTGGCTGCCTATCTCTAATAGCAAATACATAAAACTCCATTTGTAGTTTCCAAACTTTGCATAGAATTCCCTTTACTATTAAGGTGCACACTGCTGTTTCTGAAAACCGTGGCCCTGAGTCACCGCGGCGTAGTTCTTTCTCCACTCTTCACACACCATGAGTAGTTCACACACACAGGGCTGTCTTTGAAATAATTGCAGCTTCACTGGAGGATATCCGCTACCTATATGCATGCGTTCTCTCTCCAAGCACAGTACTTGCAGCTCCCAAATCAACTTTTTGTCTTGATTTTCAACAGGACAGCCTGTGGCTGTGTGAGAAGACTTGTGAAACAGGCATGCTGTCTTCCCCTCAGTATTCTCCACAGGAGCTGACAGAATTATGGAAACTGAAGGAATTGTGTGGTGATCCTTGTCAGTGTGAAGCAAGATAATGGTGATTTTAATTCGGTGTTTAAAGATCAGCATAGGTGAATGATGAGAGGAGTGGCTGTGGAAAGCCCAAGTTTTGGTGATATTTTTAGGATGGCACCTGTCACCATGTGGTATTTCTTAATGTTTGCACAAAATTTCCTTTTTAAAAATCAACTGATACTGCAGCATAAGAAAAAATTATATATTGGAAGACGATTTGAAAAATACCTAATTGTTTATAAAAGATAAAATATTTCTCAATTGTAAAAATATTTCTCAATTCTGATGCATTGTTTCTAGTTAGGTAAAAAATATTACTATCATTTTTGTTTAAAACTTGGCCAAGTTCAGAAATCTTTAGTGTTAAATGGAGGCTTGAATTTCAACCAAGATTTTAGAATAGCTCTGTATAGCATAATTAGGATAATTAAGGGCCAAAAATAACTCAGAAATGCTATGTGATCATATGATCACTTATACCAAAGTTTGGGGTTTCTGGAAATGTCAAATATTATATGGATTTCTCTTATGAACAACACACACTTGAAAAGGAGCCAATATAATTCCCAGTTCTAGGTCTTGGTTTTAAAGTTTAAGTGGGATAATAGCCAACTTTATTATAAATCCTGAAGGTCATTGTGTAGTACTGTTATTTTTTTAAATGATTAAAATTAAATACCTCTCAGGGTTTTAGTCCCATAGGGAAGGATATTCTAAGTAGTTGACACTTGAAAGAATTAATTTTGCTTTCTTCCTATCATTTCCTAATGTTTAAGTGAATTCCAATCAGATCTAAAAATTCACAGAAGACTATATGCTCAGTTTAGGTCTAAGTAGGGAAAAGCATGTAATTTTGTAAGTACTCTTAAAAATAGAGAAGAGATTATAACATATGTTACTCTTAGTAGATGTGCTTCCCTGAGCTTAAGGGACATTTCCCCCATGACCAACCAAACAAATCATTTTAGTAACCATTTAACTAGAAGTATCAATAGAGAATTCCATTAAAACTGGTCCTATGACAGATATTATCTGTGCTCAGATTTTACTAGACTAGCTAGGTTCTATTTAATATTTAAATCTTCACATAATGAAATGCAGTCATGAGCTGTAAAATGAAATAAAATCAAAATCATTAGTAGGTTCAAATTCTTTATTATTGCTATTATATATAAGCCTAGAAATGGTCTCTTCCCAGTGAAAAATACAGCCCTTTCTATACACAAGACAAGTTGTAAAACCTCATTTTTTTTCACTGTAGAATTGTTCTAATGAATCATTTATTTGCAGTGAATCCCAATCATGATAAATAGTCTGAATTTTATTAGTTGGCTGTTACCATCGCACTAATAGACAATCTCCATTTTCCACAGAATAAAACTGTAATGACTGTTGGTCATTTTCTAGGTCAATCTCTCTGCCCGGCATCTAAAATTAGAACAAAGTGTGTTGGGATGATTAAAACATACCTAATAAAGCATGTTACAGGTTTCCCTTGCTAACTGAAAGTAGAACACCCCTATTTGGTAGGTCATTTTGAGGGTTGGGAAATGCTAAAAAAATTTCCATATAAATTAATGGTAATAAAAGTTCACAGATCCCCCAAATAACCTACCTAATCATACCAAATAGGAACATTCTACTTTTCAGATATCAGAGGAAAGCTGTCTCTCATGTCCCTACCCCATCATGCCCCCTCCCTCCCCCAAACAGGTATATAATCTCCACTTAGAATCAGTGTTATATAGAGACTTAGTTTATTGTCATACTGTGGGAAACTAAACTTGACTTCAAGTTTTGCTGGGCAACTTACTTTGGGACTCTCATAGGACAAAAGAAGTTCTGATATAGGAACTTTAAGAAGACGTGACAGCAATCCTTTCACCTTTTGAATTGTCATGGAATCTATCAAAGAAAAAAACGATCAGTTCTCTCAAGTGAGCATGTGACAGTACCTGTAAAACTAGCTCATGTGGCAAAAACACAGCTGCTGTGATAGCTGTGACTGCTGCTTCGCAGTATCAGCTGACCCGAGAAAGTGACTAGGAAAGACTCATCCACATGATGCGTGGACCACGTGGTCACGGTTTCATAACACTTGCTTGAGTCTTTTGGAAGCTGCAGGAAAAGGAGTCAACATTTGACCTAAGTGTCCTTTGACAATGAATTTTCATAGCAATTTCAGTGGTGGTTAATATTTCATCTTTAACCTGAATAAACCAGAAATCATTCTCGGTACAGAGAAATAAATTGGAGTGAAACCATTAACTTTTTAAGCCTTTATGATTACTTATAAAAGAATACTGGAGAGGGGCGCAGGTGCCATTCTCAATCTCTTTGGCCTTAGTGTCCTTCTCTGGAAAGTTGAGGGGTAAACTAAACTATCTACCAATTATCATAATTGTGTTCAACACACTCAGTGACCACCAGGCATGGGAATGTAACTTAATGAGTTAATGCTTTGTTTTGTTCAAGAAAACACTATGAACTTCTTTCCAAAGATGAGTAGTAGTAAGTATTGGATATTTTGATTATGAGAAATATAGTTTCTTTGAAGCTTTATCTGGAGGTACAGCAATAGTACGGTGTTCCTACAAAAATCACATGTATTCAAACAAATATTTTTCTATCAAAAATCATTTTTGTAAAAGCTGTCTGTTTTTATGCAACTTGTGATAATAAATGTTATCTTTATTTTAGAATAAAAACTGGATTTTTCTTGTTTGTGGATTGAATATACTTTATAGGTATTTCTAATTTTAATTAACATAATTTGCTCTTTTCCGAAATGTACATATTGATAATTTCCTTTTTGTCTCCCTATGACCAATGTTAAATTTAATGGGTGATAACAGGCCATTTTCTGTTTATATAAGGCTATCTATAGAGTTCATAATACATACTGGTCTACTACTTGTATTTCTTTATTAGATAGCGGTATACTTTTCTTGCTGGTTCCTCTAGCCCAGCACTGTCCCATACAGCAGCTAAATATAGCTGTTAAGCACCTGAAATGCCACTACTGTTACTGAGGAATTGAATTTATTTCAATTCAATGAATTTTAAATTGCCACACGTGGCTAGTCGCAGGGACACTAGATAGCAGAGCCACAGACGTACTTTACTCTTTAATGAGGGGGCAAAATTTAGATTGCTTTGGCTTTTATCATTACATGCGCTATAAGGCAGAATGCTTGGTTACAGGGTATATGTTTAAAAATTTTTTATACCAATTACCACTTCACAAAAAGCCTATACTCATTGTTCATGCCAGCTCTGCATATGACTTAGTATTTACTAATCTGGCAAAAATAGTTGAAGTATTTACACTTCTATACCATTTTTTTAAAAAGTATTTATGTTAGTGGTCAGATACATCATGTGCATACGAGTAGTAAGGGGCACCACACTGGAGGAGTCCACCTTCAGCCAGGCATGGTCCACATACTTCCCAAGAACCAGGGTTTGAGTCCTGGGGCTGGGGTGGGGGAAAAGCCAAGATGAACAACTAAATAAAAATGCTGCTTTTTCTTCTTTTTCCTGTTTGCACCTTTCCTTTAAAGAGAATAATAAGGAATCACTGTCTTCTGCTGCCTTACTTGCTCAGTTCAGAGAATATAGAACTCAGATTCTGAATAGTTTAAAGCAATTACTATATATAATTCTATGAATGATTCTAATTTCTTTTACTTTAATCATCCCACAGGAAACCCTGAAAAGGAAAGCTTAACACAGGCCTAACGAATGATAACATTCTTGAACAAAAACTGCTATCCGTAGTAGTAAAATATCCATGAATTGATTGCATGGATCTGGAAAGTAAAAGGAAAAATGCAAAGATATGCAGAGCTAATTACAGTAACAAGTTCCGGTCATCTTTGTCCCTATGAGTGCCTCCACTGAAGCATTTAAATTTGAAAACAGGAAAATGAAGGGGGAATCAGTAATTTTACTAATCATTATATGATAGCAAAATTATGTATCCAAGCAACAGAAATTGGATCGACAGTAACTACAAATTTAATGCTGGTAAAATGTCACTAAATGATGTTTATCAATCAGAAAGGTGATATTTTGAACAAAGCCAAAGCTTCCTAAGCAATACCATCATAAATATTTTAAAAATGAATGCATACTTATTGTACTTACAGGCAAACATACTTTACTACAGTCTTTTAAGATGATAGAGATTTTTTTTCTTCAAATGCTTACAGGTCTAAATTTAACCTTGGTTCTATTTTAATATTTGAGAGTCAAGTTTAATCTTGAGATTTACAGTGTACTCAAACATAGACTAATTTTTCCTTCAAAAAAATTTTGTTACATTGATCTAATTTGTTGGCCACAAAAAATACTTTCTAAATAAAACTATTTCTGTTCCGGTAGCACAAAAATGCTTAGAGTTCTGAAATAGATTTTTTTTTAAAGAACATAATTTGTGTGTCCAACAGAAGAGCCTTTCTAAGAACTGTTGCTGCAGGGACTCCTGACTGGTAAGGACTAGCATGTATGGAAAGTTACAAATGTCCAAATAATTCTCAGTTCACTAGGATATCTCCTGTTTATGCAAGGATTAGATAGATTTCAAATCCAGGATAACAATTTCCCTGGATAAGAAAAGTCCCAGAGCAATAATTTGAGAAACAAAGTGGGCTAGGGAAAATCCTCTAAAATAAGCCATTCAAAGTCTGATGCCTTTGGCTAAAGATGTAATCACATGCAGGGGCTTCCAATTTTAACAAAACAAGATAGGATGATAATGTTATGGGAAACTTGAAACTACTGGGTTTAATTTTTTTGAGGAGGGAGACTATTAACATGCTCTACCTTATTTTAGAATATGAAAGACTAGGGCACGCCCTATTGGCCACTGGACATAGTCCACAAACATCCTAAGGACCTGGGTTCAAGACCCGGGGCCAGGTGAACAATCAAGATGAACAACTAAATAAGTGAATGTTTCTGCCCCTCTCCCGGTCTGCTTGCTTCTTACCTTCACTCTTGCCTTCACCTCTCCTTTCAAAAAAAAAAACAAACTGAAAATCTATAAGCTCTAAAAGTCCACTCTTGCAGATATGAATGAACTATTTTACTTCCAGCCAATTCATGCCAAGGTCACTTCCAAAGTATATGGAGGGGAAAGACAGACTCATGCCTCTTACCTGGCAGTTGTTTCTCTATGTCTTTCTGATCAAGTCGATTAGGACATTTTATCTTCAGTGCTTGAAGGAAAAAGATTAATTTAGACCGACTGACATAAG
The DNA here is from genome assembly GCA_004363575.1 of Solenodon paradoxus. NCBI lineage: Eukaryota > Metazoa > Chordata > Mammalia > Eulipotyphla > Solenodontidae > Solenodon > Solenodon paradoxus. The sequence goes on along the minus strand of RJWH01000596.1, from coordinate 358,694 downwards.
ATTTTAAATTATACATGTATGTTAATAGGGAATGTCAAATGATAATTGTTTTAGTACAAATTGGTTCAAATCCTAATAAAATAATAGGTCTTATTTAAGTTACTTCTATTACTTCAACTGGATTACTAACAAAAATAGCTGGGCCAGTGTTCTTGTCACCTTCTTTCTCCCGTTAATACCTATTTCCTGATAATTTAGCTAGATTTTCAAGTGTAAGAAAAGTCAAAATTTCCAAATTACAATACAGTTAGCTACTCAGATACCGCCCATCTTTATAACACTGTTAAATAAGCTTAAAGCACAGGAATTGGTAAAATATTCAGTGAGAATTTAGATAAGTTTATCATTTAAAACTGAAGTACTCATTTAAGTACTTAAGAGGAATAATTCCTATTAAGTCACTATGTGTTTCAGCATCTCAGGACTTGAATTTGGGGTTCTTACTTAGTAGCTGGTTTTTGAGCAAAAATGGTTGTTGTATTTTGAGTTCCCCATCTTCAGGTGCGCCATATTCTGTGTAAGAAAAAATAAAGAATGAATGATAAACCACCAAGGCCACTGTAAGAAAAAATACATGTAACTGTTAACAGCTTTTCCTTTCCCAGGATAATCTAACAGCAGCTGGCACACGAGCCTGGGATCTGCTTCCTTTTATTCAGTGAGCTGTTTATGCTTGTGCATCACTTTTAGACCCTCAGGAGATGTGCTAACTTAAACTAGCAGTGCTTTCAAATACTTAGAGAACATTTATTCAAAATCGTACTTTTGGTAACAGTTCCATTCTGAATCCTTAGAGAAAAACTTGGTACTATTTGGGACACAATTCACAGCACACCTTCACCAGGTTTCAGCCAGATCATGCAGTGCTAGGTTGGGCATTCAGTCCCACCAAGGCAAGTCAGGTCCCCCAGGGGAGCAGCAGCCTCACTCTATAGATGGACGCAAAGCAGTACAACCCTTGCTCTAACTTCAGCTAGGCCAACCATCGACATTTCTAGAGACACCCCCAAGTGTGATTTAGTCTTCTAGCATTCTTAGCAGTGAAATACTGAGCCCATCGGCAGGGCTTCTTTAGAACTTTCCTTCCCCACCCCCCAAGTGATTTAGAATTCACCCAAAGTGGCCAGGAAATTGGACCAGCTAATGGAGCAATTTGAAAGCAATTCCCACAGGCAGCTTTTCTTCCTCAAAGATAATGTTCCAGCCTGGAGCGTTTATGCAGTGAGCGTCTATCATTAGGAAATATATAAAGAAGAAAATCACATAAAAGTGAAATTTGGAATAATAATGAAGTCAAAACAAAATGAAAAGTACATCAGGGGACAAGGAGTCATGAAGTTACAGCTTCAAAGTCTGAAGACCCCAGCTGGAGAGTACAGGGAAGCCACTTGCATACCAAATGCCCAAAGCCATGGGGCGGATGTATGCAGTGAGCCCAGGGCATACATTCCTCTGAACTTTCAAGGACATTAGAGTCACCCGGGGAGCTTTAAATAATTCCAATGAGTGGGCTGCAACTAAACTGCTCTTCATTTTTTTAATTCCCTAGGTGGCACCCAGGGGGAGGTAAACGGGAGCGCTTGTTGCTCTTTCAAAAGTGGAGTGGTGTCACCTCCTGAAGTCAAAAGTCGTGAATGTGTGAAAAGAGGAGCTGTTAAGGAGCTGTTTTCCCTTCCTCACCCTGGACACAAACCGCCTCCTTTCAGAAACCTGTGCAGGTTCCCAGGTTCTTTCTACTGAGGCACTGCTGACGGATCTGCTCCCAGCTTGCGATGCAGCTCTAGGAGCGCATCTTTAAGTCCACTGAGAGTAGTACAAAGGGCCCCAAGAAAGGGAGAAAGGCAGCCACAGGGAGACCTCCTTGGATCCCCAGGGAAACCCATCCAGCTAACGTCCTTACTGAGGCAGAGCAGCGGGTATCTAGGATGGGCTGCAAGGAAGTCTTCGTTTGGTCTGTTGTTGTCTGGCTGCTGATGCCCACCAGCCTTTTTCCATTCATTCCCAAAAATTTTTCGGTAATCCAGCTCAGCTCCACGACGTTCCTCGGGCAGAATCTATATCGATGGGAAAGAAACACAAGTGTATGAAAGCATTTTCCTAACAAGTGTTTGTTCTGCACCCTGCCCCTCCTCCACTGACCACTCAGAGAAGAAACAAATTGAAAGGGACAAAAGAATAATTATACTTGTACCTTTCCCTTTTATAAGAGTTACAGAATTCAGAAGTTTATTCAAAAAGGAAAAAGAATGTCAATTTTAGTCTTCATGAAAGCATCTGTCCACAAATCGGCTTTTGGACAATGCCAGGTACGGCGGGTCACCCATGTGAGGTCAGCCTGAAGTGTCTGATCTGGAAGAGCTGATTCCAAGCAGGCATCACAAAACAACTAACAAGGCACCACCTCACCGATTTTATGAGAAGGGGCTAAAAAGGAGAAGACAGATAGGCCTTGCACTTTTCTCTTTTAGTTCTATACCTCCCCCAAAAGGAAAAAGTATCCAGTATTCCTTTACCCTCTCCAGTGATAAATCAATCCAGCTGGGGGCAGTTGAGCAAAAAACAGGTTTTTCCTGAGCTAATCTAAATGTAATATACTCCTGAGGAGCTGGAGAAGAACCATTATTACTAAAATGCACAAGGATAATATTTTACCTTTTGGAGGATTATGGATATCCTTCATAATATTCAAATATAGTTTTGCTATGTTTTGATCACTGGTTTTCTAGTCTATTAAACATCAAGTCCCAACACCAGTGCTCACCTCCCTCTTGTTCAGGGTCCTCAGCTGACCGATCTTGGCGATAATGAGCTGCCGGGTACTGTCTGCATCTTTGCTTCCTTCAGTCAGGGGGTTTCTCATGCAGGACAAAGCATGCAGACTCTGCAGCTTATCCAGCTCATTGAAAAATGACAACTGAAACCCACCAAAAGAAACAAGTGAAAATTGACCTGTTTCAGGCTTTTTTTTTTTTTTTCCTGATTATTTGAATGAGCAACAGAAAGCAAAAGTCCCTGTTCCCATCTGAGGCGTGGCAGGCCATCATGCACTAACTGCCCCGCAGGAGACCCCAGACTTTGACTCTATAGCTGCCATGGAAAATGACAGGTGTCTTCATAAGTATGAATGAAGTTTCTTTCTGAATATTTGTGGGTTTATCTGAGGAACTTCACTCGGGAAGCATTTCTCTTTCCATTTAAAATATTGCTTAATAGACGGAAGCTACAGGCTCTGTCGTAAGAATGGAAGTAAACCAGTATGTCACATGTGCATTCTGAAGCTCTTACTTGTGATATCTGATTGTCATTTATTACAAGGGATTGCAAGGAAGGAAACATTGACGTTTTGCACCCTAGAAAAAAAGAGAATGAAATTACACAGTAGAAGTGGAAAAATGAGCTAATGTAGGGTTATTAGGAAAATGTAATAATCTTATATACCAATTTCAGCATCTGGAAAATGTATAGAAGAAAGTCCAATGTCAGAAAGGATTAGTTGTTCTAACCTGAAATTTAAAATGTTAAATGTGATTACACTGAAGAATACAAAATGCTATGGGCTATCTACCAGACTAGACTTACAATTTTTTTCCGACACCCTAGGTCTTTACCACATGTGAAATTCTTAAAAGCCATAAATTCTACTTTAGGGCATGCAAAGCAGACTCTTCATGCTATTTTCTAATGATTCTACAGTCAATGAACAGTTCCTGGGTTTCCTACTGCTGTGCTAAGTGCTTAATGGGTCTCAAAGAGGAAAGTGACATGGTCTTACTTCCCAAAGACTTTTGACATTAACATTAGGGTTAAATTACTCATTCTTTAATTCTTTAGTACAGACACAGACTATGCAGTACAAGGCTCATGAGTAAATACTCTAAATGACTTCAAATAAAACTTCTCAAAGGAATAACTCGATTTGGAAATTCCATCATTATCATATTTCCATTGAGAACGTTCACCTCTATCTACCTATCCACCCATCTATCCCTCCATTGATAGCATATGATCCAGTTACTAAAAATATACTAAGTACTATAATTATATGTTAGCAGTAAATTACCTGGGAAGATATGCTATTAGAAACAGCTGATTTTCATCAATTAAATAATTAGTGGAAAGGTTTAATAACTTGATGTTCTGTAGGACATCTGTTGGCCTGTATAGAAAATAAATTTTTTCAACATGAATTTAATCTGTTTTCAAAGGTAAGATCTTAAAATAACTGCATTTGGTGTTAGAAGAGTCGGAGGAAGGCAAGTTGACATGATTATAAAGAGGCAACAATGAAGTGTCTTTGTGGTGATGGAAACATTCTGTATCTTGACTGATATTATCTGACCCTGGACCACAGCCCTGCTTATCAATGGGGGACCTGGATAGTGGGCACAAGCGATCTCAGTATTATTTCTTGTAACTGCATGTGAATCTATTATTATTTCAAAATAAACAGCTTGATTAAAAGAACCAGGATTTAGTTTACCTGTGCTAGAAGTGAAATCATTCTGTACAGTAAAATATCATTGATTTTAATCCTTTAAGAACTTGTAAATTTATCCTTGCTTAAGCTTATTTTCCATAGTAATTTAATGATATCAACTAAAAAGGAAGATGAAACAACATATTTAACTGGCCTCAGAAAATAAGCTTTCACTTTGGTACACCAGCCTTAAACAGATACTGCCATTTACAAGTGCATTACCAATCCTTACAGCATATCTTATAAAACTTCCACTTAGAAAAGTTAAATATATTCATGTAAAACTATTAAAATTAATGTCTTGAGAGGTTTAATTCAGGGCTTTCACTCTGATGGGTTTTTCCTCAATTAGAACCAATTAGTAAAGTTTTAGTTGATATTCTGATTTGTAAAGATATCAGATAAGCATTTTTCTAATTCTTATTTACGAATCCTTCGGAAAAAATGCTGTTAAGTATAATTGAGACTATTTATTTATTCAGAATGAATAAATGATGACAGATGCATTTAAGTAAACCCTTGTTACCTTTCTGAAATGCAAATATTGTTAGCCTCAAGGTACAGTTCCTCAAGGACAGGCCACCCAGAGGCACACCGGAGCACCTAGGAGGAAAACTCAATTTAAGGTAAAGCAGCCTCTATGATTTGTTTCTTCTGTGTTTATTAGTCTAACTGCCACATTAATTCAGTTTAGTTACTGTCTTAAAAATAAAGGTCCTCAGAGATATCCCATTAACAACTGTATTTCAGGCTAGGACTACTGGTGAACAGATGATAGTTTTGTAAGCCTCATTTTAATGATACGGGGCATATCCGCTGGACGCTCTGCACCACCCACGGGAGGCCCGGAGCCGCACTCGAGCAGTTACAAATAGACTGGAGCTTGAACTCCGCACATTCTGACTGACAGACTTTGTGTAACCAAAGAAAGAACAGGTGTTTACAGATCTTCCGCAATTCTGGATACCGATCTGTTTGTAAAGAACATACTAATCAGACAAAATTTCCCAAGCACTGTTTCTACATTTTGTCGTCTGAACTGCACTGCCACTGCTGCGTCGGACGACGCGTACTTGCTGTTCCGATGCCAGATCTAAAATGGAGACAGAGTTGCACAATGGGAAGAGCCTTGGGAAGTTTCGGGCTGTGGCCGCATTAGGGCACAAGATAAAACCACCTCATCTAGGGGAGGGGGCGTGGGGGTGTTCCTCTGATGAACCCCCGGTTTGTATTATCTGCACTTGATTTGAAAGCGTGGGAAGTCAGCACACCCGTGACGGAAGCCATTAGCCCCAGATATCAGTTCCAAATGCTGCTGGGTCAAGGGCCCAAGGGTCTGCCGGATACAAGGCACAGTGATGAAATAGGGATGTGAAAACCTTTGTCCTCGGCCCTGAAGACATTTGCAGGACAATCAGGTAACTAACAGTGGACCAACAGCTGCGTTTGAAGGCTTATTTGAAAAGCTCAGCACATACTTACCGCATATCGCTGTGGAGTGGAGCTGTTTAAAAGACACCAGAGCAAATGAGAACAGAGAGAACGTGGGAGAAAGCGGCCTAATTAATTCTAAGTGACTACAATGATTTTCTAACTACTTTCTATAAAGCAGTTAAAGAATCCTGTTATTTGGGTGATGGGATAATTAAAATGAAGCCACAGTTGTACGTCAATTCCTTATTAAACTGAGAATTTAAAGTTGCTTCTTACTGGGTAATAAAGCAAAGAAATTATGATTACCTCAGCCCATGTTATTCCTGTTTGGTAAAGAACTAAAACCTTCAGTGTGGAAAATGTTCCCGTGAGAGATGATGGACCAGAGGGAAACTTTAGTTTATTTTCACTGTGTAGAAAAAGGAAAAAAATATAATATGCTTATTGTTATACAGTCAGTCCAACTGAAACAGTCATTGAAAGCAATTTGAGATTTAACATGAGGGGTTTGGTTTGCTTCAACCTTAATGAAATTATATTAACAACAAAAGAAAATCTGGTGTGCCCTGGTGGAGTAGAGGTTAGGTCTGCTGCTTCCAGCCAAGTACAGTCTACATACATCCCAAGGACCCAGGTTCATATATCGCAGGACCAGGGGAACAAGCGATGTGAACAACTAAATAAAAAATAAAGAAAAATGCTTCTTCCTCCTCTCTTCCTGCCTGCACCTTTCCTTTGAAACAAAACAAAACAAAAATGAGTCGACTCCCTAATATTTAGTATTTACAATATACAACTTTTTGGTATCTGACATTGAGACACTTACACAGAGTTAGGGCTGTTGGGTGAGGTTGCAGGTTTCCTGAAACATGTGTAGGCATTTCTAAGGGTCTGCTTCTAGGTTCACAAGATGCAGCTTTAGACACTGAAAAATTAATTCCTACTCTCAGCATCGGACTGATGTACTAGGTCAGAGGCTAGAATTTTGCTTCTCTAGAGTTTTTTTGATATCAGGATGGAGGAAATAAACTTGTTCTTTTAACTTTTCTTTCAAGATCACAATCTCAGAAAATACTCGATTTTGGCTTTTGTTTTTTTAAAGGAAAGGTACAGGCAGGAATGAAGGCAAGAATGCAGGCAGGTAGGGGGAGAGAGGTGGAAGAAGCATTTTATTTTTATTTAGTTATTCACACTGGTTGTTTTCTTCCTGGACGTGGGACTCGAACTCAGCGGTATGTGGCCTGTGTTCATTTGGAGGTAACTGAGCTAATCACTACTCTACCAGGGTGCACTGACAGTCATTTTTAAAGAAGATATCATTGAAAAACATTCTTCCTCATCTCCGGAAGAGGCAATAGCATGGATGAAATTATACCCTTTTTCTATTTGGGAGCAAACTAATTCAGGCCTATCTGCTACACTGCATCTGCCTGTGAATGTCCTATATCATGTATACATACTATAAACGTAATACATGCATTTACATATCACATGATGCATATATAACTATAAGTAAAGTTGGCTTAAGTATGAAAGGGGAGGCCTGGCTGCGTTAGGTTCTAAGATTCAAAGGAATCACACTCAAGAAGGCCTGGAAAACCATGATATGAGTGAAAAATATTGATTAGTGGAAAATGCTTATGAGAACTGACATAAGCAATATTCCAATGAAATGATTCATTCCAAAAGCAAATTAAATGCAGAAACTTAAGAATAAACAAGCACTTTTAAAATCACTTTTCCTCCCCAATGAACATCAGCTCCCCCAGAGCTGCTATGGTCAGGCTTCCAAGAAAGATCTTCGAGCTCAACATGCCAATCTGCTCCCCCTCCCCACCCCAGTCCAAAGTAAAACACAAACCCTATTAAATGAATCACCTTGTGTGACTATTTGAAAAATTATAAAACCAAAAGAATGTTAAAGAATCCAGTTATACTAAACTTAGCCATCTTTCCCACCTCATTCCCAAAGAGAAGCGCTGAGTGAGCCAGGAGAGATGAAAAGTTTGATATGAAGTAAAAATTAGGCAACCAAAACTTCATACCTGAGATTAAGAACTTCCAGGTGTTTGAGCTGATCACCAATATGTGTCACTTCATCCCAGGATGACAAGAGGTTTTTTGATAAATTTACCTCTCTAATATCTAAAAGCACATGTTAAGAAACAATAATAGAGAAAGATTCATAAAAGACATGACAGTAATTACCTCTTGATTATGGAGCATGGGGTCTTTAAATTGATCTTTACACTCTATTCTGCTTGAAATGTTTTTCATGAGCACATATTTTTACTTTTTTAAATCATCTACCTGTTGATTCAGAAATTTTAAAGCTCATTGTCACAGACTAAAAACTGATGGATATCTATCATTAAATGAGTAAGAACCAAATGTCATGGTACTAAACCATTTAAGCATCAGCCAACAAGAAGAAAGTGATGGTAATTCTGATTATAAAACAACTAAGGAGTCCCCAGAGATCTCAGCAGTCAGTTTCACACCAAGCACACCCATGCTCTACTGTGGGACTCATGTCCTTGACACTACAGGAATTCCCAAATAATTGGTGTCACCTCCAGGGAAGACCATAGGGGTTGCCTTGGACAAATGTGCAAAGTGCTAAGAATGACGTGGGACTTCTGAGGGTCTCCTGCAGACAGGACAGTTGTCTGGTGCCCACTGTCCCTGGTACAGGACTTGGAACAAGGCACATTAGTAGGACTGAAAGAGAAAGGCATGTAAGTTGAATGTTAGAGAAGCAGTGGCAGAGCCAGCAAGAAGGGGCCTAGCCTGGCAAAACCCCCAAGGAGAGACTGAAGAGAAGCCTGAAGCAGGACTAGACCAGCTGAAGAAGACTCTCACTACTCTTGAGTAATGCCTGGAAAATAATCAGCTCATTCATCTGTTCTGCAAGTCACTGTTGGGGGCCAGGAGCCCAGCAGAGAGCACAGTGTCTCTGTAAGCATGTGCCGTCAGCAGGGTACGCACACGGCTCAGTGCCAGAGCACGTCTTTGCATGAATTATGTCGAGATTAGACAAAGCTACAGAACTCGGAGAAGAGGGATTTTTCTGACTGCCCCTCGACCACTGGTCTCAATCTGGGTCCATGACTTTCATAACCTGCCCCTTAGCCAGGAAGGCTGGGGACAAATAGAATATGTCTATTTGATTTGCCATGGGGTATTTTTATTATCCCCTAAACTTTTAGTTGTGGGCATATCAGCAATATATAAACAGGAAAAAAGAAAAAGGATATTAGTAAGAGAAGGTAAAGACAACAGATGACAAAGTGTGGAAAAAACCTATTTTGAGGTACTGTACCAAACTGCATTCAGCTGCATGAAACAAAAGCCTTAAAGGAAAGCGCTTCTTTCCCTCACGTGCAACAACACGTCCCGGTGAGTGTTGTGGCCCCCAGGCACGTGCAGGGCTGGGGCTCCTTGTCCTCTGCTCTCCCAGCCCACACTGCACAGCTCTCTCCTTGCACTCACACGGGGCTGCTGTGCCCAGCACGAGTCTTTGCCACTCAAGGCAGCAAAGGTGAGAGCCACTCCAGGCAATTCCACATCGCAGCTCATCGGCCAGGGTGATGCACCCTCACCTGACAGTAATGTGTGCGCAAGGTAAAAGATTTATGGGGCAGCATTGCTCCAGGTGAAACTGTGGAGCTAGTAGGAAATTGAGTGGGGAGAATGGACACTGGGGAGACTGCCTGGGTGCCTGGCACAAGACTCAAATGCAAAGACAGATTCCAGTGATGAGTCAGTGAAAAGGATACTAGGACACATTTTGGCAATTTCTCCTTTGTCACCGGCAGAATTTACTGCACAGCTCCTCAAAGAAATTTCTTGCAACATGTTCAGCTGACTGCATGAAAAGCACATAGTTCACATGGATACATAAAGGTGCTACTTGGTCCTTTAAAAACTTTAAAAGCCCTTCAGACATATAAAAAGGTACAAAATGACAAACACCAGTACCCACTACCCAACTCAAGGAAGAAAACATTATTGAAAAACAAGAAATCAAGCATTACAAATATTACAATATGAAGTCCTTTTTGCTCCTTTCCATAACACAGTCCTCTCCCCCTTCACTCCATAGAAGTAACCAGTACACATTTGGTATATATTTAATCTTCAACATTTCTTCACAGTTTTACTATATATTTCCATAAGCTTAAGCAATTATGGTCATTTGTCTATTATTAAATAGCATGCAAATGATATCTTACATACCTTTCCTTCTGTAACTTACCTTTTTCATCAAGTTTGTTTAGCACTGAGATTGAACTATATCGACACACGTACTTTCGAACATTTCATATCTCACAGGTATTTACTATATGAACAGGCTACAATTAATGTATTTACTCCTCTAACGACCTTTAGACTGTTCCCAACAGCGCTAAAGTGAGCATGACTGCACAGTTCTTGCATTCACATGAGAAAGTCTCTCTAGGGATACTAGATAACGTGTATCTTCAGCTTTACTAGGTCACTCTCAAAAGTCGCTAGTTTAGAGAATCTGTAGTTTTTACTCATTAAAAGAGTCCATGTGTTATAATGTCTAAAGAGCATCTAAGAACGAAGAATCTGGAGCCGGAAAGCCTGGGTTCAAATCTCAATTCTACCACCTCCTTTGGCCTTGACTGGGCAGGTTAACATTTCTGTACCTCAGACTCCACGTCATTAAGTGCTCGGATATACACACATGTTCACAGCAAATATTATTCACAACAAGCAAAGGACTGAAACAACCGGAGTGTCTATCAGCAGACGAACGGTCTGCATATCCAGTGGAATATTATTCAGCCTTAAAAAGAAAATTCTGGCCTGCCCTGGTGACCGAGTAGATAAGGCCACTGGAGGAGTCCACATAAACCACAAGGGCCCTGGTTTGAGACCCGAGAATAGGCAGGGGGACCAAAATAAACACTAAATAAAAATGAAATGCTGCTTCCTCCTCTCCCTGCCTGCCTGCCTGCCTGCCTGCCTGCCTGCCTGCCTGCCTGCCTGTTCACCTTCATTCCTGCCTGCACCTTCCCTTCCAAAAAAAAAAAAAACATGTTACAACATGTGTGACCTGGAGGACATTATGCCAAGTGAAAAAAAAAGACAAACACTGATGATGCTACTTAAATAAGGTACCCAGAGGACTCAAATTCATACATAGAAAGAATGGTAGTGGCCAGAGGATGGTGGAGGGAAGGGGAAATGAGGAGTTGTTTGATGGCTACAAAATTTCATTTTGGGAAGACAAAGTTTCTGGTGATGGATGGTAGTTAAGGCTGCGCAACTATGAATGTGCTTAACATCACTCTAGATACTTCAAAGCGGTTAGGAGGGGCACGCCCTTGCGGCTAAGGGGGCTGAAGCAGCCGCAGTGTTAGACCACATAAAGTCCAAAGACCTGGGTTCAAAACCTGAAACTGGGGGGTTAAAAAAAAACAAGATGGTCAATTTTGTGTTATGTGGATTTTACATTTTTCTAAACAGTGATGATAGTGAGTCAATAGTTGTGAAGGTCTCAGGATATGGCCCAACATACAGTATGTTATTTTATAAGTAATTATAAAAAATAAAAGCAGCAACCTTTGGGAGAAATACTAAGAGAAGATACAAAGCACAAACCATTATCATCAAAGATCAGAGGCAAAAGGCAGCAGTAAAGTTCCAGGCAGAGGTCCCCAAACTTTCTCCGTTCACGGGGCTGTTGCTGCTTTAGTAATTTTTCAGGGTCCCTAGGCTCAAAGAAGCCTCACACTTCCACTGCGTAAAGAGTTAGAGCCCAACAATTCAGTAGTTATTTGGGCAGTACACAACTTCCCAAACTCTGGAATCAGAGGGGCACCAACAATAATCTGCTTCTTGCTCCACAATGATACTTCAGGGGAGAGGTCCTTTGTATTACAGTCATCGCCAAACACCAGCCATGCCGGGATTTAAAAATACCAAAAGGATCTGTAGGAATATCATGAAACTGAGAACTACCTCAAACTAGTAGTTTGTGTCATATCCCAGAGATGTCACTGTTTTCCCCCTACAAGTGATTTGGCTGCTGTACCTGGGAAAACCTGGATATGAAGCTTAGGGTCTCAGTACAGGCAGGACTCCAGAACCAAAGCCATCTCCAAGAGAAATCACACATAACGGTTTTGTTTTGATTCCTTTATTAAAAACTTTTTTAAGTGGCACAAACTCAAAGCTAGTCAGTTGGATACTGTAAAAGAAGTAAGACAATGGCTTAAAGTGGAGGTTTCCATCCCTAACAGAGATGACCACATTCACTGCACCATCTCACCTGTGATTCATATGAGCTCCTTCAGCGTAAGTTTTCCACTGTAAATGAGGAAACTGAAGCTTAGAAATGACAAGTCAATCAGCTCTAAATTGTGTCCGAGTTAGAAAGTGGCTTGGCTGACAACGGAACCCAGTCTGACTGAGTCTGTACCAACAAGGATACTAGCTAGTTACTGTAACACAGAGATACTCAAGTAGTAGGTCATTCACTAGACAAATTCATGAGCTATGCAGTTTTTCATAAGCTAACGGAGGAAAATCTGTTTGCAATGAGCTAATATGGAAGCTTAAGGGAGACATTCTCAAGAGACTCGCTAATAAGAAAAAAGTGCCTCTTTTGGAGTAAAAAATATTTAAATATTTTCATTTTAAACGGAAAAAATAAAGCAAAGAATTCTATGAAGTACATAGTTCTTCAAATCCAAGTAAATCAGTAGGCTAAACAACAAAAAGCATTCATGAGTTATCTCCTAGTGAAGACATTAATTGTAACTTTCTGTTGTTCAATTTACAGTTTGAAATTCTCAACAATGAAAGTATACTTTATAATTAATAAAGAATCAAGTTCTTGGCACACCCTGGTGGAATAGCAGTTTGGTCAACTGCCTTTGGCTGGCGCCATCCATATACATCCCAAGGACCAGGGTTCATGTCTCAGGACCAGGGTGAACAACCAAGATGAACAACTAAATAAATTAAAGTGTGCGTCCTTCTCATTCTTCTTGCCTTCCTTTGCTCACCTTCATTGCTGCCTGCACTTACCCTTTAAAAAAAAGAAAGGTCACGTTTTTGTTTTCTGAAAAATTTTGATTTATTCCATTTTTAAAATGCTGATGATCTACGCTAAATAAAAACAAGTACCAAAAAATTAATTGATTCAATATTGTTCCCATGTACACTTCAGATTTTATATTATGTTAAACTTTAATAATAATAACAACGGAAGTAAAAAGATATAACTTTACTTTGAACAAAACTACAGTTTATTTTACTTCAGAGACTGAAAGTGAAAGACTGCAGGACTATGCTAAGTGGCTGGAAAACCTACACCCCCAGTGGTCACCAGGGTCACTACTGTGATGCCTCCAGGTTTTAGGGTAAACACATCACTGTCTGCCACTAAATCTACATAACTTGGAAGATTCTGATGAAATTGTGGGTATTTTTGTGTGAATCTCAGCTTCCACTCTCTAATTCACACAGTTCACTGGAACGAGCAGTGAGCCTCTGCTCAGAATCACAGTACATAGAGAGCATCAGAAAACAGAATACTTGGGCTCCACAGTTTTAAATGCTTTTTTTAGTGTTTCTCAGACTGCTATCTAATAACTGGGGGGTGATTCAGGGTAGGGTTGAAAGTGCCCCATGTGACAAGGGTGTGAAGCCAGAGATGGGAACCACTTGCTACGCGATGGTACCACCATGCTACCTGGCACAGGTAACAGTTAAGACTTCTGTTTCTATTCCTGGCCTCATCCAGGCAGAAATGCGACCATGAAGTAGAAAAGGACAAAAGTGTCAGTTGTAAGTACTTAATCAGACAATACAAAATGGTATGGTACAAATAGTAGTAACAGGCAAATTCATGCTTTAACTCCAGCTAGAAAAGGTCAGTAACTCTGTCCTAAAATAAGAATTTTTATTTCCCTGACAACTCTCAATCCTTGAATTCCTCTGATTTCAATTAGCTGTTTATGCAGAAAGGATGGACTAGTATGGGAGCAAAGTTGAGCACTGATATGCAGTCAGGTGAATTTAAATCCAGAACTTCTGGAATATCTTGGTGGAATAGTGGTTAGGTTAGCCGCTTCTGAAGGCGCATGGTCCAAGTACATCCCAAGGAACTGGGTTCACGTCCTGCTTCCAGGGGAAAAACCAATGTGAACAACGGAAGAAAAAAAAGATGTGTCTTCCTCTTCTCTCTTCCTGCCTGCCTGCCTACTCACCTTCATTCCACTCTGTACTTTTTATTAAAAAAAAAAAAAAAAAAAAAAGTCCACAACTTTGATGAAACTGTAAAAATCAGCTCTACCACTATAAAATGCACTTACCTTTGCCTTTTTATAATAGAGTCAAAACCAACAGTTTCCACAGGTTTATTTCCAATTGTACTAATTTGCTCTTTTCCATCTTTCTCTGGTCCGTCTTCTAACACATAGCGGTTCTTAAGCGCAGTAAGAAAGTCTACTCCAAAATTTACCTTGTTTGGACGAATAAAGGATCCTCCTGTCGGGTGCCTGAAAAAGGAGTGAGATGGAATATATTCATTATCATCCACGGGACATGTAAATAAGATGATAAAAGTCCTTTATAAACTGTCAATGTATCACAAATGCAAAATATCTCCTTTCATAAATTTATTTACAAACATATTAGCAAATAAAATTATACAACTGAAAAAAAAAGAAAGAAAAAGGAAATATTGACTACCAAGAACGAGAGTGGCCACAGGCATCCCCTGGTTAGTAGGGATTAGGCCAATTGTCTCCAAAGGAGCACAGGCCACATACCCTTGGATTCGAGTCCTGGGTCCAGGGGGAAACGACCAGTGTGAACAACTAGATAAAAATATGTCTTCCTCTTCTCTCTTTCATCCTGCCTGCCTACTCACCTTCATTTCTGCCTGCACCTTTTGTTTAAAAAATAAAAGAGAGAGAGAGAATGGGCATAAAGGCAATGTTCTGAAGAATTTCAGTTTTGTTTATGCTAAAAATAAAAATTAGCACAAAAGGGAAACTAGTATACTACAGAAATTGTATAATCAATGTGATAAATCATAAAAAGGTTATTATAAGTTTAGACAAGCATGTAAAATCCCAATATATAAACAGACGTAAAAAATGATACACCCATTTCACATAAGAGGAAGCAGAAGTATTAAATCCCTGCAGGGTAGTGTTACCTTGCTAGTGATTAAGAAATGCAAATTCAAATAATAAAACTATTTTTAACAAAACTGGCAAAAATACAGAAAAATCGTAATACCACAAAGATTACAAGGCTGGGTTTGATTTTGATTTTATAATCAAACTCCTGGTGATAATTAAAAAAAATTTATTGCATTAACAAGGATTCTGAGTAATAGCATTTACTTGTAATTGAGGAACTCTGGAAGTCATAAAAATGCCCCGTTATATAGGAACTGTAAGTAAACCAGACAGATTAAGTCATTTAAAAAAAATCTAGTTGCAATACTTAATTGAATTATTCATAAAATAATGTTGACATTTGAATCAAATTATAAATATACACTACAGAATCACAGAGGTAAAATTGAATAAGGATACAAAGAAATGAAAACATTTCTGAGTAACAGGATTACTTATGTACAAAATCTTTTAAATGATCATTTGAACTAAATATTTTTTAAAGTTTAAATATAGGGATAAAATAGAGCATGTGAGATGTCTACAGAAATACAGGGTAGTCAACCACAATTTATATTCATCTTTTATAACAATTTTTAGCAATAATCTCTACAACTAAATAAACAGGAGTGCTTTGGCCTCTCTTCTTGCCTGCCGCCTGTTTGTCTCCATTCCTCCATCTTTCCTTTAAAATTACTTAATTTTAGCATTTCTTACATTATACAGTGATAACTTATTTTCAGAAAAATAACTATACCCTATACAGTTAATGTAAATGTTATTATCATTTTATCGCTTTAGAGAATAATGACACACATGAACTGTCAAAAATTATATTATAAAATTATTTTGGTTTATACTCACAAACTGTTTTTTTAAAGGAAAGGTGCAGGTAGAAATGAAGGTGACCAGAGGCAGGCAGGCAGGAAGAGAGAGAGGAAACAATTTTGTTTATTTCAAAGAGTTGTTCATCTTGACTTTTCGCCCCAGCCCAGAAAGTGAACCTGGATCCTTGTGATTTGTGTGAACCATGCTAGCTGGAGGCAGCAAACCCAACTGCTGCGCCATCAGGGAGCCCCACAATCATTAACTCTTAAGGAAATCAAACCTTCCTAGAAGTTACCACAATTGAAAAGGATGAAAATGACACTGATGATGAATTTTGTCAACATAAACATAAATACATTTTTTTTTTTCTGGAAAGTGGGTCCCTAAGAGATGATCAGACTGTGAAAGAAATGTGTGATTTTCCCCAAAAGTTAGAAGCAATGCCATAGGTAGGATGAAGTTAGAAACTCAGAAGAGTGACACACAGAGACAGAGAGACACACAGAGAGGCAGAGAGAAAACTGATTCCAGGCTGCTGCAGTCCGAGGATTTACTGGGAAGGGGTGAAGAGAACAGGGACAATAGCCGAGTGGGGCAGAGGACTGAAAAGGAATGAATGTTTTAGGATAGTAACAAACTGGTATTTTGAGGAAAATAATCCAATGGAGAGGAGAAAATGATGATGTAGGAAATTAAATTGTCTGTTGCAGCAAAGTCAAGTTCTGAGTCTATAAAGTTCATTTGTGATATCAGGATCCCAGAAGCTCCCTAGAAAAGAATACATTGTAACTTTAGGAAAGGCTCCAGTTGTAAAGAACACAGTTCTACCACTCAGCTAGAGAGATTTAGTAACATCTTTTTAAAAATTTATTCAAGAGGAGGAAGGGAAGGAAGGGAGAGGAGGAAGAAGCCTGATTTGTTTGTTTCATTTTGGTCCCCTCCCCACTCCTGGCACTGAGTCTTAAACCCAGGTCCCTTCGTGTGGTCCACACACCAGCTGTTCCAGCAGCACCAGCCACAAGGGCACGCCCACTAGCAGCATTTTTTTGAGGTCAAAGGGATCTACCTAAGAGATTATCTAGGATTTCTTGAACTTAAAACCTGAAAAGCAGAGTCACCAGTAAAGTTTATTAGAATTCCACCCTGAGGTGCTATGGGGCTGGGCAGGGGGCCAGGAATCTGCTGGTTTAAAACACCTCAGGGGATTCCTGTTACACTGGCACTGAGTTTAGCCAACCAGGTTTCAGGTGGGGATACTGTTACAGAGGCAGAGCAGCCAAAACCAAACCCTTAAACCTGACTAATGCATTATCCTTTCCCACAGCTCTGCCTGGGCTTCTAGACACAAATCAATGACTTATTTTTGTAAATTGAGCACATCTGTGCCTTAAATTAAAATCCCAGATGGGGATGTGGGCAACACAATCTTTGGAGTAAACTGAGGTAAATTCTATCTCTGTCATTTACTAGTTGTGTGCCCTGAGGCAATGATTTCACATTCTCAGCCTAAATTTCCTCATCTATAAAGGCCTAACAAATGAGGCTATTTATAAGGATTAAATAAACCATAACAATACAAAATATCGCTCTATTTCCTGCATTAATATATCTGTCCTTTACAAAAATTCAGTTACTGTATCAATATACTATTAAAAATAAGCTCATATAATACTACACAGCCCTTAGAAGAGATGAAACCCTTTCATTTGAATCAATGAGGATGGAACTAGAGGGGATTATGCTCAGTGAAACAAGTCAAAAGGAGAGAGACCAGATGACCTCACTCATGGGTGGAATGTGAATAGACAAAACAAAGGAACAGATGGAACATAACCAACCCTGAAACATCTGCAGCAGAACTGAGGTGACCAAAAGGGAATGGGGAGCAAATGGTGGTGGAGCACACTGGACAATGGGAAAGGACACTTGGTGATTTGGTGGAGGGCAGGGTGTGTTGAAATATATCTAAGAAATGGGGAATCTATACATAGGGAATTGTTTTAATGTGTAGAACAATTACTACAATAAAAAAATTAAATTAAAAAGGAGAGTACCAAAAAATAAATAAACTCATATTTTGAAACACTCTGATAACCCAAAGGTCATACTCTATATAAAGCAGCTCCCCAACTTGTTCAGATGGGCTCCTACAGTACATATACTATATACCATCAACAATGACATGATTTCATCATGTGAATTATGCACAGTTTTGCTAAGGAAAAATACGATTATAAACATATGCAAGGCAAGTCAAATAAACCTCAAGCAGGAAGCTGTTATCTGTTACAGTTATCTACAGCTTCATAAAAGCTACCCCAAAGCTTAGTGACTTAAAACAACGATTTGGGCACACCCTGGTGGAGTAGCAGTTAGATTTGTCACCTACAGTATGTCCTGGTGGAGTAGGGGTTTGGATGCAGACCACATATATACCAGGGTCCTGGGTTTGTGACCTGGGGTCCTTGGAAACAGTCAAGATGAACAACTAAATAAAATAAATATTTCATCCTCCTCTCTCTTCCTGCCTGCCTACTTGCCTTCATTCCTGCCTTCACCTTTCCTTTAGGAAAAAAAAAAAAAAGAAAAAAGAAAATAAATAAGGATTTGTTATTTCTAACATTCTGCGGGTTAACTTGCTCAGCTGAGTAGTTCTTCTGTTTCCTATGTTATCAGTTAGAGTCATCTAGGTGACTGCATGACTGAGGTAGTTGGCTAAGGTTGAACCAAAATGGCTACACTCTGGTCACTGGCACCTGGGCTAGAGTGGCTGGAATGGCTGAAGGCTAGTTGGGTCTCTCTTTCCAGCAGAGTACTTAGACTTCTTATGTGGTCCTCTAAGAGAGTGAAAATACTGCATGGCCTCTTAAAGACTAATCCCAAAACTGACACATCACTTCACATCACAGAGACCAGTTCCGAGTCAAGAGAAGAAGACATAGCCTCCACCTCTTGATGGGTACATGAATAAAAACAGGAAGAATTATTGTCAGCCATCTTTAATGACAATCTACCATTCTTACACTCTCCACCAAAAAACTGCTATATTAAATAAGATTGTATACGTCCACCTTATCGTCTGGGCCTAACAGATTTGCCTCCATGAACATAGCACTGATGAGTTTGGTTGAAGTCCAAGGACACCCCTCTTCCACATGCTGACTGGGTTCAAAGGACCTAGTGTGACCCAGGCTGGGTGAAGCAAATAACAAGATGCTAGCATCCCCATGCTAGAACTTGCCATATGGATTTATACAGACCAAATCTACATAGCAGAGAAAAATAAAACCTAATGGCTTCAAATCACAGATTAGGAAGAGGGGAGAAGGCATGCTCTGGTGGAGTCGAGGTTAGGTCCACCACCTCCAGCTGAGCACAGTCCATCTACATCCCAAGGACCCAGGGGCCAGGGGTAACAATCAAGCAGAACAATTAAATAAAAATAAAGTGCCTCTTCTGCCTTTCTCTTCCTACCTACTTGCCTATTTGTCTTCATGCCTGCCTGCACCTTTTCTTAAAAAAAAAATAGAGGAAAAACAAAAGATTATAAAAAAAAGTGTGAGCAAAAACTTGAGGAAATATGGTATCATTAGTTTATGAATGTTTCATCTGTAAACTGATGCACAAGTAAAGATATATATTAAACACTAATATTTTGAGAGTTCTGTGAGAGCAGAACCTGTTCAGAAAGTAATGCTACATAACAGTATTTCTGAGAACCTATTGGAAAGATGCAAGAGGCTTTCATATTATAAATACTTCAGTTTGAACAGGATCATTGTATTTATAGGATTCCTGTGTTTATCTGAAAGATGTGCCTCCAGGGAGCAGAGAAGGGACCTGAACAAGGCACATTCCATGCCCTGAACCAACAGACGCAGAACCGCTTTGTGCCTCTCCTTGCCCTTTCTGAACGGGAACGTCTAGGAGAGTTACTCTGTCCCTCTCCTCCCCGCATGTGTGGTGTGAGGACATCTATGGGTTAAGGAGCTCCTCTTGAGAATGTGCACCAGAAATGCTGTGTCCAAGTAGTTTCACTGGCATCTGGAACTAATTTAAGTGGCAATACCCTGGACTTTGAGTCAAAGCCACAGGGGCAAGAATCTTGAAGGTGGACATGACTCTTGATGGAGAAGGGATGTGAATTGGTGTGGCAGGCAGGTCAATGGTGGTCAACAATTTCCACAGATGACTCCCAGGACACATGTCCTTTGGCAATATGGTTTAACCATTTGTCCCATAAATCGGGGTGGGGTTGGGGGTGGGGAAGGTCTATTTGCCCTCTTGTGAAATCTGAACTCACTCAGTGACTAGCTTTTTGTGTGTGATGCAGTTTCTTTTTATTTCTTTATTTTTGTTCTTTTCTTCTTTTTTTTTTAAAGTATGGAAGCTCAAGTATCTAAGTTTTTTTTTTAAAGCTTTACAAGTAAACAAAATAAACTCCTTTTGCATTCCATAAAAACTAAACTGATAGAAAAGTTCCTGGTCAGAAGAGAACAGTCAGCTGTCCCCATCCACTATGCCCCACAATGTGGTCTCCATGGGCCAGGGGCCAGGTCTGTGCAGGACAATACTGAGGGTCACCTCTCCTTGATCCCAGAGTTGTCCCTTGCCCCCCACCCTCCAATCCTAAGCAAACACACATGGAGTCAGATGTCCAGTGTTTCTTCTATCTTTCATACACCAGTCATTTCATAAATTTTTTCCACATTGTTTACACCAGTGTTAACAAAAAGGTAGGTGAGACAGTGAAGCAGTATATTTCATGTCTATAAACAGGTCTGGGAAGAGAGAGACAGGAGCCTGGGCAAACACATAGTCTCTATAGAAACTTTAAAGCAAAATGTGGTAGGAAGTAGGGCTAAGAAAAAGGAGGGCATTATCAGGCTTTATTCTTGGGATGGGGGGTTTGGGGTTGTGTGGTCTGCTGGGGCAAACTGTTACATGACCTGCTGGGGAGGGAAGGGAGCAGAAAATGAGTTTGCTAAGAAAGGAGCCTAATGAGTGCATCGCATTCGATTAGCATGAAGCAGGGGTTTAATGTTTCTGCTCTCTGTTTAAAGTCTCCACACTGCATAGTTGTTAAGAGCTTCTTGTTTTGATTTGTCTGTGAAAGTTTGCACAGAACTCAACCCATTGAGCCCTCTGCTTTGCCAAAGAAGATTTCATTCAGTATACTTCTGATTCCCATGTTCTCTACCAGGCACTTGAGACTAGCTGTGTGCGGGGAACAGCTGCTCGTGGTCTCATCTCTTTCCATCTGTCTGGTAAGGCTGCCTTTGAGGTTCATGCCGGAGTTGAATTTGTTGGTTTGCAGCCACAGTATCACCATGGTGGCCAGCTTGTAAAGGGTGGTGCAGCCACTGGATTTCTTCTGCACTTCCATCATGTGGATGGAATCCCAGCAGCCTTTGATCTTCTTTGATCCATCTCCAGGCTTCTTAGGAAGATCAGTCCAGCAAAGCCATGATCCAGATGCCAGAGGTACAGGGATGAGACGCCGCCTTCAAAATACAGTTCTCAATACTAGTCAAAGGCGTTGTTGACTTTCACATCCAGCTTTCTCAGTTGAGCAGAAAGCATGGCCCCATCCTCCAGAGGGTCAGACTTATTATTAGATGGTGACCTACAGGAGTACCTATTTCTGTTATAGTCAAACAATCATTAATTCATTCCCACCACCTTGTCTCTGGAGATTTTCAGTGGTTGGTCAACAGAAAACAGATGATTTTCACACAGACTGGGTACAAAGGTCAATGAGTTTCTCAGTTTGCTGTGGAGGCAGGCACCTCATTAAGTTCCAGGTAGAGTCGAGCTACTGATCAGTATGTCCCAGTCCTGGAGTCTGTGGCTCTCCACTCCTGCTCCTGTGTTGCAGGGCACAGCAGAAACCTCTCCAGGTGCCCAGGACTTATGTGACTTAAGTTAAAAATAAGAGTGCAAGTCTGAAAACTAGAACCTTTAATACATGAAAAAAAAAAAAAGTGTAAAACAAATGTTATGGTTTTCATTTTTGTCCTCAATTTACACTTTTTAAAACAGTGGTAATGACTGTGCACTGGTAGAGTGGTTTGGTCAACTGCCTCCAGTCAAAGCCCAGGCCACACACATTCTAAGAACTGGGTGTGCAAACTGGGCGGGGGAGAACTGTCAAGATGTACATCTGAATTAAAATAAAGTGCTTCTTTCTCTTCTCTCCTCCTGCTCTGCCTACTTGCCTTTATTCCTACCTGCACCTCATCTTTAAAACAAAAACAAAATAACAGTGGTAATGAACAATTCAGGAAGATGTCTTCAATACTGTTTAGCTTGGTTGCAGGTAGATGAAAGAAGTTGAGGTGTTAAGTAGTTGCAAAGAAGATTCAGTGCCTTTTACAGATCAAAAGATAATAACAAAATTGTTTCCCCTAGAACACTCCAGGCAGGTTTCTCAGAAAAATAAAACAACCCAGTAAATAATGAGAAATGCTAGTTAAATGAGTACCCATCAGTAACAACAAATCTCCAATATAAACTAATAGTTTACGTTGACTCACTGAGATTTAAATTAATACTCAAGTAGTTGTACCCAAACACTGAAATTTTGAACCCTGTCTGAAAGAGATAAAATTGGAGGAGGAAAGGTAGTGGAGGGAGGACAGTCCAAATTTTTTCTCTTATAAATTTCACCTTATTCAAGTCCCTTCCTCTCCCTGCCCACCAATTACAGACGCTGCTAGCAAAATATCAACATTCTGACCAAGGCCCGGGCTGAAATGTGACACTCCCATGAAGCTCTGTTATCAAGATTCAATCTGCCCTGTGCCCTCTATAGAATTGCCAGATAAAATTCTGGATGCTCAGTTAAATTTGAAGTTCAGATAAGCAGCAAGTCATTTTTTTAGTATGAGGCATACTTATACTGAAAAATGATTTACTGCTTATTTAAAATCTAAATCTCACTATGCATTTTATATTTTTATCTGCTGAATCTAGCAACAGTATTCAATGGTAAAAGGTACCCCCCAAAATTTCAAAACTCCCTTAGTATGAATCTTTCTTGTTGGGGCTTTGGAAACTGGGAAAGGCTAAATCTCTGGAGAATTTCTACTAAGTGTTGATCTTGATACCTTGTTTGTTTGTCATAGGCATGTTTAGAGCATTTTCAGCAAGTTTGTATAATTAATCATTGATTATGAAAGGTGAAATTACTCACTTTCGTTCATTGTACATTGCTGTAATAGATAAAAAAATGGTCAGATCAACTCATTTTCCCAATGGAAAGACAGTCCAGCAGATAAACATATTTTTGTAGACTGAATGACATAATTTTTATTTTTCCCTGATCTGTGATATCCCTCTCTACATCTTTTGCAGAGATGTGTCCAGGCTGCATACTATCGAAACATTTAATGGTTTGAAAAAAATTCTTCAGCTTGTCCTGGTGGCCTACTGGATAAGAACACTGGACATAGCCCACATACCTCCCAGGCACACAGGCTTAAGACCTGGGCCAGGAGGAACAACCAAGATGAACAACTAAATAAAAATAAATAAAATACTTCCTCCTCTCTCTTCCTGCCTGCCTGCCTGCTTACTGGCCTTCATTCCTGCCATGCATTTTTCCTTCAAAAAAAAAAGGGCCGGCCCTGGTGGAGTAGCAATTAGGTCATTCACCTCTGAAAGAGAGCAGGCCACAAATCCCTGGGTCTGAGTCCCCGGTAAAGCGGGGAAACAACCAGTGAGAACAACTAAAGAAAAACAAATAAAATGCTTCTTCCTCCTCTGCCTGCCTGCTTACTTGCTTTCATTCCTCCCTGCATCTTTCCTTTTAAAAAAAGAAAAATCTTGTATTACTTAACAACATACCAGGAGAAAATTTTATACTGATTCATTATTGTTCATTCAAGAATCTCAAAACCCTTTACAACAATCTTATCATTCACACAGGATGAATAAATCAAGAGGTTTCTATTTTTGTCATCCAGTATTACAGACAGTTTAGAACAGTATGTCCCCTGTGTTGCCACATATTAATGTTAGATAGCACTCACTAGTGTCAAAGAAGTCACATTTTAAGACTTCCCGCTCTCCAAAAAAGAGAAATCATAGAATTGCTTGGAAAGAGAACATTTTAAGTGAAAGTTGAATGGCAAATACTGGTCCGCAAAATTCTGTGTAGCGCATACTTTTCAGTTTAAATCGAAAGAAAAAAAAACACAACAAAAATTATTCTGCTATCTAGGGACAAGGTAGAGAGAAATTCAAGATTAATTACCCTAACTAAACCTGTCAACTCCCTAAAAGAGGAAATAGAGAACAGAAAAACCTGAGAAAGACACTAATGACTGGTTCACAGCCATAAATTTTATATCTTTATAAATTATTGAGAGCATCACAAATATTAATTACAGGCAATAATAGCTCAGTAGTTTACCATATTTACCTTAGGTCAGTAAGAGGAATGAAGAGATCTGATAAAAAATAAAGAGTGGCATGAAACTATCAAAACTCCTGTTTAGAGGGGGCCTTACAAGATGAGTGGTATGGCCTGTTCCCTAATTCTCTTCTGACAGTGACACACCAACTACTGGAGAAAAATCTATCCTGTTTATAGAGACCTAGGAATTCATAGCCAGGATTTTTCATTAACTCCAGTTTTGTTTTATTTGGTAATCAATGAAAGATATTAATTATGCCTATCATAAGCACCCCAAAGAGTTAGAACAAGGAATATATGTGATAAAATATGGAAACACTATACGCTAGCTGTAAAAATATTTATTCCCTGGGATAAAGCCTGTCCTACAGTCTTCTTTAAGGTCACTGCTAAAGCAGAGTTTCATGGTACAAATGTTATTCTAAACTAGAGTTTCATGAGATCTATGTGAGTTGAACTGGTTGCAGGGGTGGGTGGCAGGCATACTGGGAAGAATATATGCTATGAGCTGCATAGAAAACTACACTGTTGGTGCATCCTGATGACTTAGAAGTTTAGTACACTGAGTGTAGTCCACAGACATCCCAAGGTCCCTGATTTATGACCCAGGACTGGAGAGAACAACCAAATGAACAACTAAGTAAAATAAAGTGGTTCTTCCTTTTCTTTCTGCTTGCCTAGCACCTTCATTCTTGCCTTACCTTCCCTTTAAAAAAAAAAAAAGAAGAAGAAGAAGAAAACGACAGTCTATTCTAAAGTTTTGTTCTAAGAGGTACGACCTAACCCTGAGTATCATCCTACTAACTTGTGACACTGGGGAGACTCAAGAAACTGAGTTCACCAAACATGCTATTCAATACCCAGACATCTTTTGCAAAGAAGAAACTATTAGAAGGCTTAAAATATATGACTAACTACAAAGTGTATAACTAACTACATTGTGATATATCTAATATGACATCAGTCATTTGATTTTTTTAAATTTTTAACGTTTTTATTGTAATTATTCTACACATTAAAATAACTTCCTATGCATGGGTTTCCCATTTCTTCGATATGTGTCAATACATCGTATTCTCCACCAAATCACCAAGTGTTCTTCCCCACTTCCAGTGGGCTCTGTCACCATCAGTTATTTGATATTAAAGCAGACTGCTACAGAAAGGAGGATACTAGCTCTGCTATATGACCATATTATTCTTAAAAACAGGCACACTATTTTGCTATTTACCTATTTCACAAGATATGAGAAAATTTAGGATCTGACAATTTCAATTGCTGTCATATCATGAAAATACATCTAAATGTAAATGTTCTTTATGGTAAAATACTTATCTTGTTATTATGATTTTCCAAGGAAAAAATGAAAGACAAAAAAATACTCCAAAAAATACGTGACCCTGGTGGCTCAGGTGTTAAGTGGCTGTGGCACAGACTACCTAACGTCCAAGGATACCAGTTCGTAACCTGGGGCCAAGAGAACAACCAAAATGAACAACTAAATAAGTAAAAATAAAAAATGTTTCTTCCTCCTTTCTCTTCCTGACTGCCTGCCTTCATGCCCGCCTGCACCTTTCCTTTAAAAAGAAAAGGAAGGGAAAAAAAACGGTTTGTTCCAATGTTAAGAATTCAAACACTGGGCTCATGCCCCTGAACCATGGCCTCCCATCTACTACTGCATTTGAGGGCAAGTCCTAGATCTGACGAGGCTGACACATGTCTAGATTTTTAAACTCAGAATAATGAAAACTGAAAATATCATTATATGCAGAGACCATTAAGGACCATGGAATCATGATTTGGCCAAGTTTTTAGAAGACAGAAGTGTTCTGGGGCAGGCGCCAAAGGACAAAGGAAAAATTCCTATGTTGAAGGGTTTGTGAAGTTATGAACCAGGCAAGTAAGAGCTTAATAAACCAGACCAAGAAATTTCTACACCTCCCTGAACACATCAACTTCTCCCTTCCCTTAATCCTCCATGGACCCCTGACAAATTCTCAGCTGGCTGTATTCCATGTCTGCCATCACATTTTGCCCCTAGGAAAATGACTTACTAAAATTACAGAATAGCAAATCAGAAAACCTACTTTTCTATTGGATAATTTTGACCTTCATTTTAGAGGTAAATTAATTTAATTCTGTTCAGGGTAATAAAAATTATTAAAAGCAGGGTGAGAGCTTCTTGATTTCCAGTCCAGTATCATGTTTACTCTCCAACATTTAAGGAAAAATAAATGTAATATGGGATCCTTTTGAGGAACCAAAATCTAAGGAAAAGAAACAACAAAAATTTAAAGAACAGACTGCATGAAATCTCACCATCCTTTTTGAAGCTTCATGCAATTTCTCTAAAATTAAGCAGTAAAAAGTATTAGTAGATATAAAATATGATGTGTAACATTTCATAAATTTTTGTTTTTTTAAGAGGAAGATATGAATAAATGGAGAGGAGGAAAATGTACTTCTTTGGTTTTTTTTGAGTATTTATTATTTTTATCTTCATTTTCATCCTGGTTGTTCTCATGCAACCCCGGAACTTGAACTTGGGCCTCGATATTTATGTGGACTGTACTAGGTGGTGGACCTAACTGCTACACAACCACGGCACGCTGGAGGGCGCATTTTCTCTTGTTTATTTGTCTCAGACCCAAGGACTTGAGCTTTACATGGTCTGCATCGCAGCCATCTCAGCAGCCTACGCCACAAGCGTGCGGTCAACTAGTGCGGTGGCCTAGCCTTCCGCTGCTTGGATCAGCTATATCTTGTAATCTGCTGCTTCTTTTTGGATAGCTAGGCTATTTATTTTTTCTGTTATTCACTTAAAAGAATTTAAAATGTTAATGAATCAATGAGAAATATTTATATACATTTAATCAAATAACTTGAAAAACAGACACACAAAGAACAAAGAAAGCAACCCCACTTGTAAAATTAAGTTTTTAAAACAGAAAAAACTCTACAAATAGAATTGTCTTTTTATAATATGCCAAATTCTACATTACAACTACCCCAAGAGCCAAACATTTCTTCTCCATTCCCATTTATTCAACTATCAGATATTATCCTCAAGAACCATAACAATTCATTTGAAAAATTACCTGCATTTAAAATACACAGTCCCTTCATGGCTTCCATCATGCTTTCCTCTCTCAGGATTGTCCCATTCTACTCCTAACCAGAGACCTAGTAGAAACAGAAAAACCAAACAAGCAATACATGATGACAGAAGAAACGCTACGTTTTTTTACAGGCAAATAAACTTTGTAGTGGAAGTTACATGACACAGACACCACTGGGAAAAGAAATGTCTTGGGAGAGGACAGTTAACTTTAGACTTGGAATTCAATCAGCAAATGTAATAGCACGTTTCATTCAACAAAACCAGAACTGTAGAAAACAAAAGCTAGAATTTATTGAGCACTTACTAAATGCCAAGAAGCTTTCTTTACATTATCCTTTTTCTTTATCCAAATTTCTTTACATGTATTTGCATGTTATCCTCACAAAAGACATTTCATCTTTGTAAAGGAGGTATTATTTTCTCTCTCTCTCTCTTTTTTTTTTTTTTAGCAATTCCTGGGCAAATACAGAAGTTTTCACTGTCTCAGTCTAATAACCTGCTTTTCATTAATATACAAGTACATATATAGATAGATAGATATTATTCCTATTCAGCATAGTTAAAATAATTTGCTTAAAGTCACACATCTTCAAATCCAGATCATTCTAACTTCAGAAGCCAAGGCTTACCATCATACTGAGCAATCTATAAAGTATATCTTATATTTGTATATGCCATCTTAACAGTTTTAGAACTTTTACATTCTGTTTTTCCTTCCACCAATACTTAAGTACCCACAGGTACAAAGTACTGTACCAGACGCAAAAATAAGATGAAGAATTTTACTCCTGGATCCACTCTACTGCTGAGAATAACTAGAAAAGTTAAAACATTTTTATTAAATCATTGAATTCCAATTAGGATGACTAATGTCAAATACAAAAGAGAAAATAAGTGTTGGAGAGAATTTGGAGAAACTGGAATTCCTGTGCATTGCTGGTCAGAATGTAAAATATGAGCATGCCTTGATGGAATAGAGGTTAAGTCAATCGCCTCCTAAGGAGTGCTGGCCTCATACCCCTGGGTTTGAGTCCCAGGTCTATGGGGGAAACAACCAGTGTCAAAAACTAAATGAAAATAAAAATGCTTCTTCCTCCTATGTCTTCCTTCCTGCCTGCGTGCCTATTGCCTTCATTCCTGCCTGTACCTTTCTTTAGAAAAAAATAAATAAATTGAAGACAACATGATTATATATCTTGAAAACCCTAAAGACTGTCCAAAAAAACTACTAGAGCTAATCAACAAATACAGTAAAGTGGCAAGCTACAAAATCAATGCCCAAAACTCCAATGCATTCTTATATGCAAACAACATGCTAGAAGAAAATGAAATCAAGAAAATGACACCATTTAAAATAGAAGAAAAAAGAATCAAATATCTTGGATATACTTAATAAAGAAGGTGAAAGACCTGTACAATGAAAAATACAAGTCTTCTTAAAAGAAAGAGGATACAAAGAGATGAAATGACATTTCCTGCTCATGGTTGGAAAGAATCAATATCATTAAAATGGTCAGCTTACCCAAAGCAATATAGATTTAATGCAATCCCCATTAAAATCCCATGGACTTATTTCCAGGAAATAGAACAAAAAATTTTTTTTTAATTTGTATGGAACAACAAAAGCAGCCTAACAGCCAAATTACTAGAAAAGGAATGAATCTGGAGGGGTTGCACTACCAGAGACTGAGCTAATACTACAAAGTGATAGTGATCAAAACAGTATGGTACTAGAATAATAACAGAGGCACATATCAGTGAAATAGAACTGAATCACCAGAAACTAGCTCACTCACATACAGTCAGTTAATCTACAGCAAAGGAGTCAAAAGCATATGATGGAAAAAGGAAAGTTTCTTCAACAAATGGTGTTGGGGTAACTGAACAGTCACATGCAAAAGAATGAAGCTAGACCACTCTAACACCATCCACAAAATTAACTCAAAATGGATTAGAGACTTGTTATTGTGTGATCATCATAGATTTTACTTACATAACCTAGATGGTACAGTATACTACATATCTAGTCTATATACAGGAATTACTGTGCTAGATACAGTTCATCATTGACCAAACACTGTATGTGGTGAATGACTGTATGTGTGTATTATATAGGTATTTACATATATTATTCTGCTATTAAAAAAGGAAATCTTGCCATTTGCAGTAACAGGCATAAAAATAACATTATGCTAAATGAAATGAGGCAGGCAAAGGAAGACAAATACTGTATGATCTAACTTCTCTGTCAAATTTTTAAAAATAGCCCAAATTCATAGAAACAGAACAGACTGGTGTTTACTGTCAGGGGAGGGAGAGGGTGGGCACTAGGCAAACTGGGTGGAAGTGATCAAAGGTACAAACTTTCAATTATAAAATAAATAAGTCCTGGGGATACACCATCCTATTGCTAACAATAGTCAGACCTCACTTCATTGTGCATAGCAGATATTCACTGTTTTACAAAGTGAAGGTTTGTGGTGACCCTTAGTTAAGCAAGACTATTGGTGCCATTTCCCAACAGCATGTGCTCACTCTGTGCTCTGTGTCACTTTGGGGTAATTCACACAATATTTCAGATTTTTTTCAATATTATGCCTGTTATGGTGATTGGCAATCTTTGTTATCACTGTAATTGTTTTGGCAGTGAAATGAAAGGCACCCACATAAGACAGCAAGCTTAATAAATGTTATATATGCTCTGAGTACTCCATACACTGGTCATCCCTGTCTTTCTTACTCTCCTCAGGGCTTCCTAGTCCCTGAGACACAAGAATATTGAAATTAGGCCAATTAATAACCCTACAATGGCTTCTCTAGGTGTTCAAGACAAAGGAAGAGTGCAAAGTCACTTTAAATCAAAAGCTAGAATGATTAAGCCTAGTAAGGAAGGCACACCAAAAATCAAGACAGATCAAAAACTAGCCCTTTTGCACTAAATAGTAAGCCAAGTGTGAATGTAAAGAAACTTTAGTGAATACACAAATGATATGACAAAAAGCTGCATTGCTGTTTTGAAGAAAGTCTCAGCTGTCTGTCTGGATAGATCAAACCAGACAGGACAGAAGATCAAACCAGCCATGACATTCCCTTAAGCCAAAGCCAAATCCAGAGTCCTAACTCCTAAGGTCTTAACTTTCTTTAATTCTGTAAAGGCTAAGAGAGGTGAGGAAGCTGCAGAAGAAAAGTTTGAAGATACAACAGATAGATTCATTAAGTTTAAGAAAGTAAGACATCTCCTTAACATAAAATTACAAAGTGGTAAGGATGGTGGCTTAGGCATTAAGACAGTGGCTGGGGCGTAGACCACGTAAAGTTCAGGGACCCATGGGAACAACCAAAACAAAAATAAAAATACTTCTTCATTCTCTTTCTGTCTGCCTTCCTTCTCTCTTTAAAAAAACAGAGGGCAGGGGGTAAGGTGAAGCAGCAAATTTGACATTTAACAACAGGTTTTCAATATAGACAAAAGCGCTTTCTGCTGAAGATGTCATTAAGGACTTTCATAGCTGGAGAGAAGTTAATGACTGGCTTCAAAGCTTCAGAGGACAGGCAGACTCTTGTTGGAGTCTAATGCAGCCTTGACTTTAAGTTGATGTCAGTGGTCACTGACTATTCCAAATATCATAGGGCCCTTAAGGATGTTAAATCTATTCTGCCTGTGCTCATGGATGATTTTGAGGGGTTCAAATCTTCAGCAGAGGAAGTTAATGCAGATATGACAGAAAGAGCAAGAGAACTAGATGATATGAATTATGTACTGCATTACTAAATTATATTGAATTAATAAACTCTCACGATAAAATTTTAGCAAATGAGGAGGAAAGAAAATGGTTCTTGAGGTGAAATCTACTTCTGGAGAAGATGCTGTGGATACTGTTGAAAGGACAATAAGGGGTTTAAAATATTACATAAACTTAGCTGATAAAATAGTGGCAAGTTTTGAGAAAATTGACCACAAATTTGAAAGATGTGCTATTACAGTAAAATGCTACCAAGCAGTATCACATGCTACAGAATAAATCTTTTGTGAAACAAAGAGTCCATCAATACAGCAAACTTCATTGTCATTTTACTTTAAGAAATGGCCGTAACCACTCCAATCTGCAGAGACCATTAGTCTGATCAGCAGCCACCAACGAGGTAAGACCCTCTACCAGCAACAGATTAGAACTCATGAAAGGCTTATACGATGGCTAGCATTTTTTTTTTTAGCAGTAATTTTTTCTTTTTTTAAGTAGGAAGTAACATCTTTATTTACTTTTATTTAGTTGTTCACATTGGCTGTTTTCCCAGGACCTGAACCCAAGGGTCTGAACCACTACTATACCAGGGCACACCAAATTCTTTTTCAATTAAGGTATGTGCATTGCTTTTTTAGATATAATTCTATTGTACTTAACACACCACAGTACGGTTTAAACATAATTTTCACATGCACTGGGAAAGCAATATATTTGTGTGACTCATTTTTTTGTGACACTCGCTTTCTTGTGGTGGTCTGGAGCAAAACCGAAACTGCCTCCTGCACTGCATTGTATATTTGAGGAGTATATCTTTAAAGTTCGTACACAAGGAAAAAAGAACACTGGTGATGAATATGAATTGGACTTACTATGGCTATCATTTTGCAATATATGTGAATATCAAATTATTATGTTGTATGCTTGAAACTAATGTGTTATGTCAATTTAAAAAAAAAAGAAATACAAGTAAAACAATGCTGTTGAGACACAGATAAATATAACCACATGATAAGCGAGACCCCCATCTGTGGCTCAGGTAGCTAAGGAACAGGCGATGAGGTTCGAGGCCCAAGGCCAAGAAGGGGCGGAGAGGAGATAATTTATAAAAGCCAATACAAAACTATACTTGTATCAATCTAAACTACATTAAATATAAATATACCTGGATTAATTACCTCATTTTTGACTTTAAGATTATAAGAATTGGTGCGACCTGGTGGAGTAGTGGTTGGGTGCAGTTCACACACATCTCAAGGTCCCGGGTTTGAGTCCCAGAATTGGGAGTAACAACCAAGATGAACTAAACAAAATAAATAAAGTGCTTCTTCCTCCTCTTTCTTCCAGCCTTCCTGCCTCTGCTCGGCTTAACTCCTGCCTGTACATTTACTTAAAAAAAAAAAAAGATTACAAGATCTCAAGGTGTTTTGTTACTTAAAAGTTTTCTCAGATATTTTAAGGTCAATTTAATGTAAAATAGCACAATAATTAAGTCCATAATTAAATAAAACCACAGATAACATAGGATATTGTCAGCCAAATAAAAAAATAAAACAACTGTACATAGGAGGAATCTATTAATTGGTAGTTTCCTCAAAAACTAACAATACTGGTTGCTAGTGTTACACAGCACTATTTAGAAGCCTGCACAGAAAAAACTACAGTAAGTACACACACTCACACACAAAAGCAGAAATTACCTGCCACAGGGGGGACAACGCCAAAAAAACGCACTGTTGCATGTTCTCCATTAATGTCAACTCTCTGACCAATGACATCTTGTGTCAAAGTGTCATTCATTATAACGTAGCCAGAATCCAAAATACGAGGAAATCTAGGAAGAAAATTACAAAATTGTCAAGAACTTAATAAAATTCTTAAAAGTTATTTTTAACTTTATGAGAGCAGTACTATCGACCAATTTACTCATCATACTTTGGTAAAGAGAAGAAACTATTAGATTTATGAATCATACACTCATAATTTGATTTTATTTCACTGTCTAACTGTATTTTGATAATTTAATAGTTTTAAATCTTATTTAACTCCAGTTAGCTCACATCACATGACTTGCCTGTTCTGTCATTTATTCGATAAGTAGTGAGGAGAAAAGGAGAGTAGAAAAGAGGGGAATAAAATGATACAAAAAAGGAAAAAGAAACAAAAACTATGGGCATTGGTCTCTCCTAAGGAAGAAAGAAAAACATAAATCTATAGATACAGGAAGAAGCACATATAATAAATAATTAAAAGGTGAACTAATAAAACAGGTTAATGAAGTGGTGAAGGATAGACTTGGACTGCTGGTGGCAAGCATAATGTAGGATGTACATGTTGAATTACAATACTGCTTATCTTATACCTATATAATGTTATGATATTCCTTCAATTTTTAAATAGTAAAGTAAAACATAATACAGAACCCTAAAAATAAGAGGTCTTAAAAAGAGCCTCAGAGAAAAGTATCATCCATATAGGAATGATGACTAGCACCAACTCCCACTTCACAGGAAAGCAGAACATTGAGGCACATGTTAAATGATATGACTGGAGTGTGGTCAGCCCAAATTCAGAGAGTAGGAAACTCTACAGGGAAAGCAAGTATGTTTCTTCAACAAATAAAACCCAAGGAGAAAAAGAGATAGAGGGAGAACATCAACTAAACAAAACTTAAGAGGTAAGTCAATCAACTGCAATGTATGGACTTTATTTGGGTCCTAATTTTTTTAAAAGTGTATAGGCAAAGTAGGTAAAAGGCATCAATTGTAGAGTGAAGGAAGAACTAGACTGGTGATTGTAAACTTAATGTATTATCTACAGATCTTGGTTTGTAATGACGCACATCATAGGCCTATATAATGCTATAATACAATGATCCGTCAATAAAATTAATTTTAAAAACAAGAATATTTTTTAATTTTTTTTTTTTAAAGGAAAGGTGCAGGCAGCAATGAAGGCAAGTAGGCAGGCAGGAAGAAGTATCTTTATTTTATTTTATTTAGTTGTTCACACTTGTTGATTGCCCCCTGAAGTGGGACTTGAACTCAGGGGTATGTGGCTTGCTTCTTCTAAGGCAATTGACCTAACCGCTGCTCCACCAGAGTGTGCCAGAAAGTAGAATGTTAAAGGAATATTAAAGAATGTAAATGACTGTGGCTATACAGTGTATTTCAAATATAGTAATGGTTGTACTAACATGCATACATTTTATGGAATTTTATGAATCCATTAAAAAGGAAAGAATAATATAGATCTATATATTCTAATATGGAAAGCTCTCCAAGGTATGTTATTAAGTGAACAATCAAGTGTAAAATAATGTTCTAATAATTCCTTTTTTTGTTAATATTTTTTTAAAAAAACATAAAGAGGTTAATAAACATAATTTTTCTGAAAGAAAAGATACTGAAAAGTATAATTTCAAAATAAAGGGTATTATGGGAAAACTGAAAATATGAACATAAACAAATCTTTTATATTAAAAAACTTTCCAGTTTTATTTATAATAAAATTTGATTAATTTAAAAAACTGCTTCAGTTTTTAGCTGTGATGATATAATGGTTATGATTTTTTAGAAGGCTTTATCTTTTAAGAAAAGTACTAAAATATTTACAAATTTTTTAAAGTTGTATTTTAGGTTCACCCTAGTGGTCTAACAGATGAATCTGCTGCCTATGGCTGGCAAAAGTACATCCCAAGGTTCACATCTGGGGGCCAAAGGGACCAACCAAGATGAAAAACGAAATAAAATAAATAAAAATGCTTCTTATTCCTCTCTTCTCCTTCGTGTCTGCCTCCCTACTTGCCTTGATTTCTGCCTGTACCTTTCCTTTAAAAATGAATAAATAAGCTGTATTTTAGATACATCACACCAGTGGCAGTGTATACAACACATTGAAAGGAAGCAGAGTGGTCCGCTAGGGAAACTATTATAATTCTGATGAAACAGTGAAAGCCTGATCCAAGGCACTGATCTCTATTCATTCATTCCGCACATTCATTCCAAGCGTTGACTACACACGCTAGCTACTGTGCTGGACCTTGTAGCACAGAAATCATCCATTATCTGGTTCCTGCATCAGAAGTTTATGGTCCAATGGCAGTTAGTACTGACAGAAAGGGGTGGATTTTAGATAAAGAGTTAGACCCAACAGAATTGGATTATTTGCACAGAAATTGTAAATGAGAAGACCAGGAAGACCCCAGTATTTTGTCCTGGGTACACAGTGATGCCAGGCGCCAAAATGAGTATTATAGGAGGAGGTTTAAGTTTGGGTGGGAAGACCACGAGTTTGAGGTCCCTATGTGGGTCTCTACGTTTGGACATACCCTGGTGGCCTAGTGGTCAAGTCTGCAGTTTTGGATGGTGTAGTCCATTTAAGAGCCCGAAGACTGGGGTTCAAGATGTGGGTGGAGAGACAACCCAACATGGACAAGTGGATGAATACGATAGGCACCTCTTCTATCTTCCTGCTGCAATCATTCTGCCTGCTTCCTTCCTCTAAATGAATAATTCTTTTTAAAAAATTCACTATAAACTCTTGGTTATTTTCTCCACTACTTTTGATTATCCTTCATACATACCCTTTCTTCTCAACATCCAATTTCAATAGCTTTAAAAGAAAATTTTCCCTTTGTAAAATTTTAGTATCCATTCTTCTCAATAAAGTTTTCTTAATTCCTATTGAAAACTGGTTTTCTCAATTCCTATGAGAGAAATTGAATACTTTTGAATAGAGCTGATCATTATTTGGGAAAACTAGAAAGAGATGGGTCAGAATTTGACTTATGTATGCTTCTCAGGAATAAAGGGTGGAAAGGAACATATCTCAGTGGTTAAGTCTTGACCACCAGAAATTCAGACACATAGCTAGCATTCATGGGTACAAGAAAACATAGACGGTGCTCCCCAAAAGTGCAAAGAACACAATAATGGACAATCGAAGTGGATGTTTCTCAGAAAGTCAAAAACTGCATGTAAAAAAAGCCTGGTCAAAGAAACAGAGTACAAATCATGAATCTGGGAATCAAGGCATCAAGAACAAAGCAGGAAACTGGAGTACTCCACTAAAAACCTGCTGAAAGTCTTGTAGATAGGAGCTAAAGTGCAGGCCATATGTAAAGTCCAATAGCCAGGAAGGAAGAAAAATAAAAAGGGCATAAGGAATTCAGAAAAATATCTCCACCGACAACAAAGTAAAACAAAACACTGAAACTAAAGTATATATAGCACTTTCCTTAAATGTACAATATTCATTTTAACAATTTCTTTCTTCTAAAATTGACTTGATTTTTTTAAAGAGTCTTTTGATTTTAAAGGAAAGATGCAGGCTGGAATGATGACAAGTAGCAGGTAGGAAGAAAGAAAAAGCAGCAGCATCTTTGTTTTTTATTTAGTTGTTGACACTGGTTGCTCCCCACCGGGTACCAGGTCCCTGCTGCCAGGTTTCCCCCACCTGCACTCCAACACCCACCTGTACTGAACCCAGGGGTATGCGGCTTGCTCCTTTGGGGGTGAATGACCTAACCAGGGCATGCCTAACATTGATTTAATTGTTTAAGAGTGGAAGAATCTTAACCTGAGAAAGGACCTGAACACAGAGCAGGAGTTTCATCTACAGTGCCTGAATGGCTCACCTGTTTACTGCCTTATTCCGCCCACCATCTTCCCATTTGAAACTACACTTTCTCTGCCTAATGGGCTGTCACTCCCCCACTACTGGTGTGGTCACATGGCCCTGGGGCCACCAATCTAATGACCCCTTACCTCCATTTTCTTACGTACAGTAATTAATCCACCTATGAAGAGCCTAACCCAAGCAAACTCAATCTTCTAGAAAAAGACATGGGTCCTTGAAAGAGCAAATCCATCTCTCTCTTTCTGGGATCCTTAAAACAAAAGGATCAAAAACAAAAGCAGCACTTTTGCCACCGTGTAGAAAAAACTTAGCTGAAAATAAGGCCAAACAGGAAAGCAGAAGTGATTCAGCTAAGGCTAAAGCCACTAAGTTCCTTCTTTTTGTTTACATTCATTTGAGCTAGATTTCCTTCAACAACTTGAAAGAATTCTGAAAACTTCATATGAATATAGATCTTATTTGTTTTTGTTTAATCTTATATGGAGTCAGTCTGCTGGATAGAAATTCTACCTCTCTCATTACATTCATATCACACTGGGTAATTTAACCCCATTATGTCTCTATATCCTCATCTGTAAAATGTAGATCATATTGGTGCACCCCTGGTGGAGCAGAGGTTCAGGGTTCAGCCAATTGCCTCCAAAGGAGCAAGCCACATAGTTCTGGGTTCAAGTACCAGTTCCTGGGGAACCACCAGTGTAAAACAACTGAATGAAAACAAAATAAAGATGCTTCTTCCTCCTCTCCCTGCCTGCTTGCCTACTTGCTTCATTCCTTACTGAATCTTTCCTTTAAAAAAAAATGTAGCTAATATTAGGACCTGTATCATAGGGCCCTGTTAGAATTAAATGAGTTACTATGTGAGGAGTGCTCAACGTTTAGTAAACAATCCATAAATGTTTAAAGATTCTAAATTACACTCTATAGTTAGGTAAGGGAAAACATTCCATAAATACAAAGAAAAATATTACAAGTTCAGAGTAACAGTAGCTGACATGGGGAAGTTTGATCACAGTAAGCTCACACAGTAAGTATGGATTCCAAAATCAGTTACCATGTTTTCTATCTTCTTTAGTCACTAAGAGATACCAGAAGACGTCTGATGCACAAAAGGTGAAATTAATATTAGAAAAAAGTTCAATTTGAATTCTATTATCTGTGTTTTTCTAAACAGACAATCCAATAAAAAAATGAGTAGAGGAATTGGAAAGACTTTTTTCCAAAGAAGACATACAGATGGCCAACAAACACATGAAAAGGTGTTTCTACTCACTGGCTATCAGGGAAATGGCTATCAGGGAAATGCAAATCAAAGAAACATTGAGATATCACCTAACACAGAAGAGATTGGCTATTATCCAAAAATCCAAAACAACAAACATCTGGTGAGGATGTGGAAAAAAAGAAACACTTATATTGTTGACGGGTGTGCAAACTGGTGCAACAGCTATGGAAAACAGTATGAAGATGCCTCAAAAAGCTGAAGATGGAAATCCCATATGATCCTGCCACCGCACTTCTAAATATTTACTCAAAAGATACAAAAACACTAATTCAGTCTTATGCACCCCATGTTTATTGCAACTTTATTCAATTAGCTAAAAACTGGAAACTACCTAAGTTAGATGAATAGATAAAGAAGATGTGGTACATATACATAAATGCAATACTATACAGCTCTTAGAAGAGATGAAATCCTGTCATTTGAATCAACATGGATGGATCTAGAAGGGATTATGCTAAGTGAAATAAGCAAAAGAAGAAAGATAAATAACCAGATGATCTCTCAGAGGTGAACAGACAAAACAAAGGAAACAGACAAAACAAAAGCAACCCTTGGACACTGACACTAGAACTGAGTTTACCAATATGGAATGGAACTAGGGAGGCAGGGGCGGGGGTGCAAGTAGTGGTAGAACCCACTGATGATGGGAAAGAGCTCTTAGGAAATTGGTGGAGGGCAAGGTGTGTTGACATATATCTGAGGAATGGGAAAATCCACATATGGGGAACCTAGACATATGATTTATTTTAATTTGTAAAACGAAGTTACTGCAATAAAACATTAAAAATAAATAATAAATGTATTTTTCTGTATCTTCCTGTTTGCTCAAAATTCTACCAAAATAATTGGTATGAAGTCCAAAGCATTGTTAACATACTGACACCACTTATGGTACCTATCAAATAGAAATAATGGAAAACACACTTTAGGAATTTTAAGTAGTAATCCTAGCTTGGGCACCAACAAGTTCTGAGTCCTAATATTTATTAAACTTTAAAACTTTAGAACTACGATGATTTGCTCTTACAAGAAACTTACATTCAAATTAGGAGAGATAATGAAGAGCAAAATATCAATACCTAAAATTAAGAATGCAAGGATCCAATTCAGCGGAGGTACATGAGTTAAGGGTGAGGGGAGGCAGCTTATGAAAACCAAACTCTGCTTAAGCTGTCAGGAACCGGAAATAGGAGAACAAATTTTCCAGGTAGAGAAATCCAAGAGGATTTTGATGATCGGAGGTTCAACGGTGGGAGACAAAATAATAAAAGTGGGAATACCTCTTAACATGCTTTAAAATTACCATCAAAAGTAACAATTTTCAAGTATTTAGTCCAGTTTTAAACAGACTGACTTGCAATGTTTAAAAAAAAAAAACTTTTAAATTGTGGTAAATTACACATAAGATGTATCAATGTTCTTTTTTTTAAAGGGAAGGTAAAGGCAGGAATGAAGGTGAGCATGCAGGAAGGCAGGAAGAGAGAGGAAGAAGCATTTTTAATTTTATTTCCATTTTAGTTGTTCACATTGGTTGTTTCCCTCCAGACCCAGGACTTGAACACAAGGGTATGAGGTCTGTGTCCCACAGAGATTGACTGAACCACAGCTACGCCAGGGTGTGCCTATAAGATTCATTGTTAAGTGTAAAATTCAATAATGGGACATCATGGTGCAGCGGATTAGTCAGCTGCCTTTAGTTGATCACACAGACCACACACCCCAAGAACCCGGGTTCAAGACCTGGGGGCCCTGATGAAAACCAAGATGAGTATGGAAATGCTTCTTCCTCCTCTCTGTTCCGGCCTGCCTGTCTCTGTTCACCTTCATTCCTGCCTGTACCTTTCTTTAAAAAAAAAAAAAGTTTCAGTGGCTTTAGTCTCACATTTTTGTGCAACCAGTCACCAAAGCAATTTCACCTTGACGAGCCCTGGTATAGTAGTAGTTAGGTCATCACCTCTGTAGAATGCAGGCCACATACCCCTGGTTCGAGTCTGGGGTTGGGGGGAACTACCAATGTGAACAGCTAAATAAAATAAATGCTTCTTCCTGCTTGCCTACTTGCCTTCATTCCTACCTGCCCCTTTTCTTTAAAATTTTTTTTCATCTTTCTAAAATTGAAACTCCTTTTTCCACAGATACAGTTTCTATGAACTTGATAAATATCTCAAGTAAGTGGAATCTGATGGTTTTTGTCTCTTAAAAATAGATTTATTTCACTTAGCATAATGTCCTTGCTCCTTTTATGCACTTCGCGCCTATGATCAAAGCCTGTGTCCAAGATGTACTACATCTTCACAGCAACAACTTTGCTCTCCCATACATTTTAAGTAGCTCTTCCTAAAACCTTTAGACATGTCCAAAGAGGCTGCAGGCATGTCTTCTCTATAAAATACCACTGACTTAAATCTATACCAAACCCACAATTTTTGACAAAACTATATGAAAGAAGACGAATAGTTAAGGAACCAATTAAGTCTGTGCCCTTTCTCCACACACTTCAAAAAAAACCCATGTTCCCAAATCACTTCTTCAGATTTATTCCAGCCACCCCTAGTAAGTGGCAAACTATGATATTTCTCCTTTCTGGTAGTCAATATTTACTTTATGGATAATATCTTTTTTACATTAAATATGTCTTGTTGTTTTCTAATAAACTCTTGGTCACATGTTCCAGCAAGGATATGTACTAAGGTAGGGAAAAGTATCATATTATTTAAAAAAATGAAATTTGAACTGGTAAGATATGGTAAGTTCCTATTAAAATGTATGATAAATTGATTTTCATAAATCAGAAAGAAAAAATCAAAACCACCAGAAAATAGTAACTACTAGCTTTATTGTTGAACATTTACATCTTACAAAAATATTTTAAAATTGAGATGATCCAGAAGTTTGTTTAAAATTAGAGTTTGGCTCGTCCTGGTGGCTCAGGCGTTAAGTTGATATCTGGGGCAGAGACCACATAGAGTCAGGCACTTGGGTTCCTGACTGGGGGCTGGGGGAACAACCAGAAAAGAACAAATAAATAAATAAAATGCTTCTTTCTCCTCTCTCTTCCTGCCTGCTTTCTTTGCTTCCTTCCTCTTTTAAATAAATTTTTAAAAAGAACAAAAAACAAAACACACATTAGCAGCTTAAAATAAGAAAAAATATTGTTCTATAGAGTGAAGCCAATAGTTTTAGGCCCTAGGAATACAGCGGTACACAGAACAGTCAAATCCCTACCTTCATCAAGTTTTCTATCCTGGTGAAGGAAACATAATAAACTAGATAAATGAATACGTTACATGATGGTAAGCACAGTGCAATGGAGATGTAAGAGAAGGATTTATCAGGGAAGGCTTCACAGAGGTGATACTCAAAAAAATATGAGGGAGGTAAGAAGTTGCAGCCATGGGAGGACATGTGGACACTCCAGGCAAAGGAAGCCAGCTGTAAATATCCTGAGGCTAGCATGTCTAAAGAAGTCTTATAGTAGAGCAAAGAGAAGGGATGAGATGAGAGGTAAAGCAGGATTGGATCACACAGGGCCCTGGGAGTCACTTAGACTTTGGCTTTTACTCTGAAATGGTAGTCCTTGGAGGATTTTTTTGAGAGGAGGGAGATCTTTCTTTCTTTCTAATTTAGGAGATTCATTCTAGATGGAATGTGACTGAAAGAAAAATCAAGACTAGTTACGTGGTGGCTAGTGTCAAATCCAGATAAGCAATGACTCTAGCTGGGATAAGTCAAGGTGGTGAGAAGGGTTTGGGAGTGTGGCTATGTTTTGAAAGGTGAAGTCCATAGGGATCTGCTGATAGATTTTGTGAGTGATGTGAAAGAAAAAAGTCAAGTTTGACTTCAGAGGCTTTGACCTAAACAATTCTCAGTAGTGAAAACAAATGTGAGTACAATAAAGACACCAGTCAAAAAACAAATTGTAAACTTAGATTTTTTTTTTATCCCCAGCAATAGGCTATTTACATAAAGCCCATAAAGGCACACAGAGAGGTTAAAACTAAAAAGTTATGACAAATACTGAATGACAGCAGCCACGACAACACTGTCAAGACAAAAAGAAGGCTGGGGCATGTCCTTGTGGCTCAGGACACTGAGATGGGTAGGGTGCATGGGACCCGGGTGCAACACAGAGGTGTGTGGGGGGACGTGGGGACTAAAATAAATACAAGTGCTTCTTCCTCCTCTCACTCCCTTCCTGTTTAAAAAAAAAAAAAAGAAAAAAGTCTGCTCTTTCAATCTGCATTTCTTGTCTTGAAGAGATTGACATTTGTGACCCATTTTTTCTAATGGAACCTTTGTTCTTGAGGGACTGGGATGTCACACCCTCATTTGGATTCACCCACAACTCAGAATAACGTCGATTTGATAAAGTACTCTGTAAACATTTTAAAGGTTCTCCATCCATTTATCGTTATTTCCACTTCATCACAAATGCGAAATGACTTGCCCTTTCTCTAAGGTGGCACCAAGTTGTTGGCCGCCTGAACCAATTTCACAAGTCAGCAAGGCTCTTCTGAGACTCGCGAGTGGCGCCAAGCTGGCTCGCCCCGCGCGGGCCCTGCTCCGGGACCCCAAGCCCAGCCTGCGCCTTCCGCCCGCAAGTACGCCCTCCCGCCACGCCCGCGCGCCGGGCTTTCGTCTGAGCCTCAGGGAGCGGGCACGCCGGCCGCTGCGGCCTGAGGCTCACATGGGCATGGAGAAAACAAAACCCAGCGAGCTCACGGCGCGCGGACACACAGGCCGCCAGCCGGCCCGAACGCCCAGCTCCCTCACCGCCCCAAGCCCGCCGAAGCTCACCTGGCCGCCGCCAGCCCGTGGAGTAAGGCCCGCCCCTCCGCCAAGCAGTCCGCCGCGAAGCTTCCGGCCCCGGCCGGAAGTGCTGCCGTCCGCAGACAGGAAGTCTCGCCTCTGCGGAGGGTGAACGATGGCGGCTCGACGTGAGCCGTGAGTGTTATCCGACAGCTGCGGAGCTTCGGTCAACTCACCAAACCCAGCCAAGTACCCCGCCTTTTTGCGGCCCAAACGATACCCTGCGAAACCAGGATGACAGAACACTCAAGGAACGCGCGCGTTCCGGTTTCCTTGTCACAGAACAGTGATATTACGAGGCCTGGATGCGATTAAGTTCCATATTTGTTAAGAAGGATGTATGTAGGAAGCATGTGTTGGTCACAGAATATAGTGGTGATGCGTCAAATACTGGAAAAAAGTGTTAACTGAAAAAGGGCAGAATGAAAGTCAATGCATTAGTAGAATAAGCAAATGACAAAGGCACCTAAGTGTGAGTTTTCTCCTGTAGCTGTCTGGTTTGTTGTGAGGCTCAAATGAGATGATGCATAAATAAACGTTTAGCAATGGAGACTGGTATATGGTTAAAGCTTACATTACCTATAATATCGCTATTGTTGGTGACAATAAAAGAGGTCTTTAACTCAACCAAGGAGAAATTGAGTAAACACTTCAGGAGAAAATAACCTTTGTGCTCATTGTAAAAGTCGAGCAGAATTTCAACACCTAGAGATAACTCGTGAATCTGTAAAAAACTGTTTTTGTGGATTTTTTTTTT
The DNA here is from genome assembly GCA_004363575.1 of Solenodon paradoxus. Lineage (NCBI taxonomy): Eukaryota > Metazoa > Chordata > Mammalia > Eulipotyphla > Solenodontidae > Solenodon > Solenodon paradoxus. The sequence continues at coordinate 315,011 of RJWH01000596.1, read as the reverse complement.
TTTAAAGGAAATGTACCGGTAGGAATGAAGGCGAGTAGGCAGGCAGGAAGACAAAGGAGGAAGAAACATTTTATTTATATAAATAAGAAGGCTGGAGGAAACTGCATGATAAACCTTTGCCACCATAGCTCCCAGTAGAAGACTGACTTCTTGAACATATTTGAAAGAAGATTGTGAAATGTTACACTGAGATTAGCTTTCGATTTTTGTTATGTAAACCTTATTCAGAATGTCACTGGCAGAAGCTTATCATATAGTGTGCCCTCCAGCCTTTTTATGAACTTTTGGCCCTTTTTTTTTTTTAAAAGAAATGTACAACCAGGAATGAAGATGAGTCGGCAGGCAGGCAGGCAGGCAGGCAGGCAGGCAGGGGTAGGAGGAGGAAACATCATTATTTTTATTTAGTTGTTCACACTGGTTGTTACCCCCTGGACCTGGCACTGGAACTCAGGGATATATGACTTGTTCCTTAGAGGCGACTGACCTAACCGCTGCTCCACCAGAGCATGCCAAACTTAGGGAACTCTTTGAAATTCAGCTTTTCTTCTTGGCATGCTGGTTGTAATTCTTAATTTTAATGTGTCAACTTGGCTATCCCATGGCACCCAGATATTTTGTCAAACACTAGTCTAAGATGTTTCTGTGGAGGTATGTTTTAGATAACAGTAACAGTGAAATTTTTTTTTAAAGCTAAATCAATAAACTTTGAGTAAAGCAGATTGCCCACTATAATGTAGGTGGGCCTTGCCCAATCATTTGAAGACCTTAGGAGAAGAAAGCTGACCTTTCCCAAAGAAGAGAGAATTCTGCCTCTCTTGAAGCATATGGCCATGTAAGATGGGAAAATATCACAGTTCTTTTTACAAGAAAGAATTATCTTTAATACCTTTCGAAATCTCCCCAATGAAACTATTTGCATATTATGATTTGTTTAAGATGTTTTCTGTTGGTGTGCCTTGGTGGAATAATGGTTTGCTTAGCTGACTGTCAGACACAATTCACATACATCTCAAGGACCTGGGTTCTTGTTCTGGGACTAGGGGAAACAACATGAACAACTAAAAAAACATACACAAGTGCCTCTTCCTCCTCTCTCTTCCTGACTGCCTGCTTCTGTTTGCCTTCATTTCTGCCCATATTTTTATTCACTTAGTTATTTCTGTTTCCTCTAATTAAAGTATATTTGTGTAATTATATATATATATATATACACACACATATATATGTATATATATAATTTTTTAACCTTGGTCTTTCTCTTATATTGCAGGTAGTCTACAAATACATGGAAGTTTCTGGTTATTTATGTTACAAAATGAGGCACTAAAAATTGCTAAATGGGAGCTAATGGGAACTCAGTTTATGTTAGCAGGGCTGGCTGACTTTCATTGTCTTGTGAGTAGAAAGGGAGCAGCCATCATGCTCCAGAAAGGCTCCCAAGAGTGTAGCTCTTTGACACCAGTGTTTGTTAGTTGCTCAAATTCTTCCCAGAAATTTCTAGTTCTCTAGAGAAGACATCGTTTTCTTTTGGTTTGGGGATAAATACCTGGTTATGATGATTCAGTATGACCACTGGGGTATAAGAAGGAGGTATGGTGAGGCTATGCACCCACCAATTAATATCTACTTATGTCTACATTTATCACTCTGGTATAGATTTGTTCCAGTTAATTCCTACTGCTACTCTTACAAATTACCACAACCTTAGTAAATTAAGACATATATTGGTGCATCCCTGTGGCTTAGGTGGCTAAGGTGCAAGCCATGTAAAGCCCATAAACCTGGGTTCATGACATGGAGCTGGGGGTTAAAAAATAATAAAAAGGCAGCTCACCTCCAAAGGAGCAAGCCACATCGCCTGGGTTTGAGTCCTGGGCTCGGGGGGAACAACCAGTGGGAAAACTAACTTAAAAAAAAAAAAAAAGATGCTTTTTTCTGTCTACTCACCTTCATTCCTGTCTTCACCTTCCTTTAAAAAAAGACAACATGTATTATTATCTTAGAGTTCTGTGGAAGTTCAATACTTTTCACTGGGCTAAAATCAAGGTGTCACTAGGGCTGTGTTCCCTTTTGGAGCATCTAGTGTATAATGTTTCCTTGCCTATTCCAAAGTTTCTAGAGGCCAACTGAATTCTGTGGTCCCCTTGCTCCATCTTTAAAGTCAGAAATGGTGGATCTCAGGTCCTTCTCACATCACACCATTCTGATCTTTTTTCTATCCTCCCATCTCTTCTGACTCTTTCCTTCCTCTTCTACTTTAAAGTTTCCTGGTAGTTACCTTGGATCCGCCTGGGGAATTCAGGATGAACTCCCTATTTTAAGATCATCTGATTAACAACCTTAACTCCCCTTTGCCACAGCCTCACATATTAATAGGTACTGGGTATGAGGACAGAGACTCCTCGGGAAGGGGCATGGGCATTATTCTGCCTACACCTCATTCTACTAAATCAAATGTTCACATCAGCACTAGTCATCATAACCATAAAGTGAAAACAATCTAAATAGCCATCAATTAATGACTGGATAAACTGGTATATTTATATAATTCACTTATTCAGACTCAAGAAGAAATGAAGTTCTTATGTAGAGTGGAAGGACCTTGAAAGCATTATGCTAATTGAAAGAAGCCAGTTAAGAACCTCCCTCTACATATTCTATGATACCATTTGTTTGAAATGTCCAGAATAGGCAAATCTATAGAGACAGACAGTAGATTGGTGACTGTGTAGGATGGGCCCTGGAAGAGTGGGGAGAATAGGACTGCTGGTCCTAGTGGGACTGCTAGTGGGGGCCAGTGTTTCTTTTAAGGGGAAGAAAAATGTTAAAAAAGAATCAGATTGGGACTTGCCCTGATGGCCTAATGGGTTAGTCAACTGCAACATAGTTGACTTACATACCAAGGCTCCAGGTTCAAGACCTGTGGAAGGGAAAACAACCAGTTATAATGAAAATGCTCCTTCCTCTTTCTCTTCCTGCTTGTCTGCTTCTGTTCACCTACATTCCTGCCTGTACTTCTTAAAAAAAAAAAAATCAGATTGTGGTGATGGTTGTAGAACCCAATTAATGTACTAAAACACATTGAATTGTGTTTTAAAGGAATCGTATGATATATGACTCAATCAAATATTTTTGTTTTAAATAATATATTTCTAAAAGTGGAATGTCAGGGATTAGTGTTGAACCTCTTTCTTTTCTTTATACACTATCCCTAAGTGAGCCTGTTCAAATCTGTGGCTTTATGTATCATTTATATGTTAATGACTCACAAATCCAATTCCAACTTGCTTGATCTCTTCTTTGAACTCTATCCTGCCTGGCACATGCAAAATGCCTTCTGAACAGCTCTAGGATATCTCCTAGTTCTCTCTAATTTCCCCCTAAAAGTTGCTTCTTCCATTTTCCTAAATCTCACATATGTTACCACCATCTTCTCACGATCTCAAAAATACATAAAGTAGTTTAATCTTTGTTATACTCAGTCTATTTATAGACTCTGAGAATATGCTCCCAGTTTTCAAATTCCTATATTCTAGCTTAGTAACTGTACTTATAATATGATGCAATGTTTCTTCAGTAAAATAATAAAAAAAATAACCTAGTCATTCTCGATTCCTCTTTTCATTAACTCTGCATCCTGTCCACTAGTAATTCCTATCAACTCCATTTTTAAAATAAGCTCCAATTTACCCTTTTCATACTGTATCTCTGTGTCCCCTGCTATACCCTTGTTTTAGTTGTCACCATCTCTCATGGGACACTCAAACACCTTCTTCAGAATCTCTTGACCTCCTCTCCTGACCCTCTAGAAATCCATCTTCCACTTGGATGCCAGAATCATCTTTTATAAGTAGCAATTAAATCTAGTTACTCCCCTTGAAACCCTCCATCAGCTTCCCCATTTAATTTAGATTAAAACCTAAAGTCCTTGGCATATCCTGGTAGTCTCACAGTTTAGTTCACTAGGCGTAGTCCACATATATCCCAAGGTCCCTGGTTCAAGACTGGAGCCCAAGGGGAACACCCCAGATGAACAATTAAATAAAATAAATTTCTGGCCTTAATTCCTGCCTGTACCTTTCCTTTAAAAAAAAAACAAAAACAAAAGCAAAACAAAACTGAAGTCCTTACCCCGGTTTACAAAGTCCCACATGATCTGGCTGCTACATTATCATGTATATATTGGCCTGGTCCTTTCCCACCTAAAGACTTCTTTATTCTTTTTCCTTCAAATGCTCTTCACCAGGATTGTGCTATAGTTCCTTTCTTATCAAATTTCAGCTTAAATGTTGCTTCTTCAGAGAGGTCTTCTCTGAATGCCTAATGAAAGTAGTCAATACTTATTGCTGATAATTGTTGTTTACTGGTGGCTTTTTTTTCAATATTTGACTAGATAATACTTTCACATGCTTCAAAAGTAATAAGTTGGTGAAAAGTCTTTAATTCCTCAATTCCTAATCTCGGGATAATTTATGCAAATATTTTTCTTTTATTCCTTTTTTCACATAAAGAGTAACTTACCAAACAAAATCTCTTAAACAGCATTCTATTTTCTAGTTTTTCTCTTCGTATTGCTTAGACATCTGTCCAACATAAGCGCCAAGGGGATCTGTGGGAGGTACCGCATAGCTTCAGCGTAACAACAAAGCTGGAGCACCAGGTTCAGGGTCAGAACAAAACAAAACAGAACAAGAATTAGAAGAAAAGAAAGAAACAACAACAAAAAACACCACCATGAGTTCTACTTAGGCATTTGATCAGTGGACTCCAACAGTTTTCCTCACTCAAGAATCTCCCTAGGTGTGCCCTGGTGACCTAGCAGATAAGGTGATCAGATGTAGTCCACATACGAGGATCCAGGTTCAACACCGAGGGCCAAGGGCAAAAAAGCAAGATGAACAACTTAATAAAATAACTGCTTATTCCTCCTTTTTGCCTTCCTTCCTGCCTACTGGCATTCATTCCTGCCTATACCAATCCTTTAAAAAAAAATCCCCCTGTAGACAGAAATTAAACTGGCCAAGATTCGGTCATGTATCATCCTTTGACTGCATCAGAGCAGTGAGAAGAATATAGCAACCCCACCGAGATCCTTTGACTTCCAAATGGAAAAGCAGGTGCCTTGGCTGTAAAGCAACTACTGTTATTTTTTTAACAGTTTTGTTATAATGTTGATTAGAAAAAAAAAATCAATTCCTGACCAGGGTCACTGTGTGGACTTAGCACATTCTCCCCATGTCTGTGTGGGTTTCCTCTTACATCCCAAAGATGTGCACATTAGGTTGACTAAGTCTAAATTGCCCCAGTGTGAGTGTGTGTGCACCCTACAATGGAATGACCTTCCGTGCCCAAGTTTGTTTGTGCCCTGAGTTTCCAGGATAGGCTCTGGCCACCCAAAGACCCTGAACTGGAATAGCTGGGTTGGAAAATGAATGAATTAAAGAATACAAGTAATTGATTCACATTAGAAATGTTCTTGGTCTCTATTTAGAAGCTTAATAATGTTTTTGTTATCAGAAATATGCTATAGGGCGTGCTTTGGTGCTCAGACTTTAAGCCCATGCATGGGGCATAGTTTACATAAAGCCCAAGGAAACTGAGTGGGGAACAACCAAAATAAACAACATAAATAGAGAAAATGCTTCTTTCTTCTCTTTCTCCCAACCTGCTGCCTGCCTCCTGTCTTCATTCTTGCCTGCCTTCCTTTTTAAAAAAAGAAAGAAAGAAAGATGCTTTAGGAATGTAGCTCTTGTATCAGCTAGCCTATGGTAAAATTGATTTTGTGATAGTTTCCTTAAAGTAGTGGTTTCTAAGAACGTACAATGGCCTTAACTGGGGAAGGTAAATCACCAAAAGGAAACAGAAATGTGATTAGGAAGAATGGGAGAATGACCAACAAACAACAAAGGAATCCCCTATAGGAACTTATGCCTTAATTAATTTTTAAAGGTTTTTAAGGGAAGATGCAGGCAGGAATGAAACCGAGTAGGCAGGCAGGCAAGAAGAGAGGGAGGAAGAAGCATTTTACTTTATATTTATTTGTCACACACACCTGGACCCAGGACTTGAGCCCAGGGGTATTTGGCCTACACTCCTTCAGAGGTAACTGATCTAACTGGTACTCCACCAGAGCATGTCACCTTGTTTATTTTATACATTTAAGTAACAGCTTAACAAAATAACCTAGGTCAGTAGTAGAGGTCCAGGGCCATTGGTTTTCTTTTAAAGAAGATGGTACATTATTCAAATTGAAGAAACACTGTTGTAAATCCCTACTAATGCTTTCCATTTGCCTTGCAGTGGAATCAGCACCTCACTTTTACAGTCTGTTTGATCTGTTGATAATAACAAAATGACCCTTTATTGAGTCAGTGATTATGTCTTTCACTTTATCTTTACTTCCTCTACCTCCACCCCTCACTGCATCTCAAATCCAGGTCCCTGCGCTTTATGGAGTTGGCACCTTAGTCACTTCAGCCGCCTGAGTCACAAGGGTCTCTACTAAATACTTGTCTATTTTCTATCTGGGTGGAAGGAGGGATTTGTTTCTTCTAATTACATTGTTATCATTATTATTATAAAGACATTATGATTTGGAAAAAAGTCTTACAACTTTGTTAGGCTTTAGAAAGAGCAAATTTAATGGTTAGCAAGCAAACATTTCAAAAACAAATATATGAGTATAGGCATGAAAGTAGGAATGTAATGTTTTAAGGTGAGCATGAGTAGGTGGGCTTAGTTGAAGACAGGAAGCACATTACAAAGAGCTCTGACTCTGACAGTAAAGTGTTTCTCCTAAAAGGAAATAACTCTGTCTCTCAAGGAAAGGTACATGCCATAATGAAGCTGAGCAGACAGGCAGGCAGGAAGAGAGAGGAAGAAGAATCATTTAATTTCATGTTCATTTTAGTTGTTGACACTCTTGTTTCCCCTCAGTGGACCTAAAGAACACTCCACAAGGACAATCCTTGTTCTATTTTCTTATGATTGTTAAGGCTATTGGGGGTCTTTTTTGATTCCACAGAAATTAAAAATGTTTTTGTTCTATTTCTTGGAAAAATAGCAGTGGAATTTTGGTGGAGATTGCATCAAACCTGTATATTGCTTTAGGCATATGGCCTTTTAAAAGATTTATTTAGAGGAAGGAAGCAGGCAGGAATGAAGGCATGTAGGCAGGTAGGAATAGAAAGGGGGGAGGAGCATCTATCTATCCATTTAGTTGTTTGTGTTGGTTGTTCCCCTCAGTCCTGGGTCAAGAAACCTGGGTCCTTGAACTACTACCTAAAATACACCATTTGGAGTCATAATCTAGCTGCTGAACCACCAGGGCACAAAGATGGCCATTTAATAATGTTAATTCTTTATAGAGGTGTAAAATGAAAGCAAATAATTACAATTAATTTCAAAGTTTGATACTATTTTATTGCAGAATATAAGGTCTGTGGGGTTAAGTGTGAGAAAATATGGTTAGTTAAAATATGTTGGAGGTCAGATTTTCAAAAGCCTCATACATTATGCCAAGGAATGAACAGGATGCAGTATTGAAGATTTAAAGAGAATTTAAAACATACGAATAGTATAATAAAGTTTGTGCTTTGGAAAGACAATTTTGGTTACAGTCTGAAGGATAGATGGCAGTTGGAGAGACTATAGGAAAGTAACTGTTGAATGTGTTATTACACTAGACCAGTATTTTCCAAACTTTTAAATACATTTAAATGTGCATATATTCTAGGATGCCAAGTGTATGGAAGAACAAAGTGGCAAAGCGCTCTGACTTCCGTTAAAGGTGCTAGTTCTATTCAGTAAATGCTTGAAGAAAAAACATAAAACATCTGCTAGCTAATTCTCCATAAATCTACACTTTCTTCCTCCTAGTATACTGATTAAAAAGGACCGATGGATAAATAAATAAAGAGGAGATGAGGGAATGGAATAAGGCTCACCTCAAGAGGCAGAAAGAGAGGGAGAACTTGTTTAGTTTAAGGCAAGAGGATAAACAAATTCTTGAGATAAAAGACATTATTTGAAGACCTAAAGAAGTAGTGGGAGAAAAGTTTACATTGAGTGTGAGAAGAGAGAAGGAAGAGAAGCAGGGGACAATAACTTGATACATTTGAAATCTCCACTGGGATTAGATGAAAAATAACAGGGTTAGTAAATCTATATGTCAATTTGCAATGGCTACAAGCAACAGTTCTGAAAACATTGCCCATAGCACTCAGCTATGTGAGAGGAACAAAGAATGTGGACCATTGGATTTATCCAGGATAGGGAACCACCATATAAGGGCCTAAGGAAAGGAGCAATGTGATCTCAGAAAGTTCTTGAAAGGCTCCCTGAAGTGAATGAATTGAGGGTATAGGTTAGGAAGGGAAGGAAATCAAGTCAGGAAGCAGACAAAGGCATGCCCTGATGGAGTATGGGTTAGCGCAGTCTACATGCATCCCAAGGTCCCAGGTTCCTGTTCCAGGACCAGCGGAAGCACCAATATGAACAACTAAAGGTGCTTCTCTCTTCCTGTGTGCCTGCCTCTCCTCCACTGCATTCTTGCATGTACCCTTCCTTTAAAAAAGAAAAAGGAAAAAAGAAAGTTGACAGTGGAATTTAGAGAACTGAGGGATTTAAAATTTTGCTGGGGTCAGAAAGTGATTGTGGCAACATAATTGGCCTTTATTCTTTTGATTTTTATTTTGTCAAACAAATATAATCAACTTGTTTTTTTGAAAATTCGTAGAATAGAAAATGCAAAAATGTTTTTAAGTCTTTTAAATGACAAAATCCAGTTCTTACTTGGGTTACCACAAAGTACTCCATTCTACAGAAAAGACCAGTTTCAAAGTAAGTAGATATACTCTGTCTTTTTTCTGTATTAACTGTGACTATAGTTCAAATGAAAAGAATGTATTTTTGATTATTCATTAGGTAAAATGACTTTCATAAGTCTCCAGTTACAGTTCAAGCATTCCAACATTGACAGAAAAAAGCAAAACACAAGAATCATGAATAGCATCAGGCCAATACGATTAAATAAGGAATAATCTACTTTTAAAGACTTTGTACTTAAAGGTGCTTTCATTTCTGTCTATATATGTAGCATTAAATCATTTTGAATAATTTTTTTTTTTTTTTTTTTAACATACAAGCAAGAAGAATGAGGAGGAAACACTTTATTTCACTCAGTTGTTCATTGTTTCCCTAGCACTAGGTCTTGAACCAGGGACCTTGGGATATATGTGGACTGCACCTGATTTAAACTGCTAGACCACCAGAGCATGCCAGTTTACTATTTTAAGTTATGGGTCTATAAACCCAAATTTCCAGTGCAGCACAAATACTCAAGCTTTTTAAGATTTCCTTGTTATCAACATGGAAAATTCACATTTTTTGAAAATTAGTAATGGCAGTATCCAATTTTTCAAAAACACTTAGGTGGTATACTTCAGTGAGAACATCTCATACAAGTATATGGTGATTAGATCTGAGGTAACAAACTTTAGAACCAATCAAACAAAATGCCATACTTCTGAGAAATACAAACTTTCACTTGGGATGCCAGGAACACTTCTAAAATAGGAATTTTTGTTTTCATGTATTTTTTAACTCTTGGGCCATATATGGCCACAGGGGACCAGACTGGAAATTACACAGAAGGGGTAGTCAGGGTTAAAGCACTAACTAGTAAACTAATTAGTATAATCTTTGGCTACTCTTCAGTCAGGCACGAGTATTCCCGTTAACTTTCTTTTACTTTAAATTCAGTCACCAATTGTGTTCAAGAGGGGTAGTGATATGGATGAGAAGGATAAGGACATCCTACCATCCCCCTTTTTATAGCTGAGGTAAGCAAATAGCTTACTAATTACTATTAATTATTGGAACATTTTCATTGTTTTAAAAGGTGCAGGCAGGGAGAGGACGTGGCAGCTTTGTTTTTGGTTTTTAACCCCAGCCCTGGGTCTTACACCTATAGCTGTATGTGGTTCACACACCAGTCTCAGCCCTGAGCTACAAGGGCATGACCCTGTTTTATTTCAGTTGTTCATCTTGGTTGTCTTCCTGGCCACCACCATCCAACACATCCTTCCCCAGACCCCCTCCCCGTGAACCTGAGTCCTTGGGATGCATGTGGACTATGCCCTGCTGGAGGACTTCTTCACTAGTCCATCAGGGCGTGCCAATGATGGGAACTTCTTTTTAAAGGAAAGGTGCGGGCAGGAATGAAAGAGAGTAGGCAGGCAGGAAGAGAGAGGTGGAAGTACTTTATTTTTAGTTAGTTGTGCACATTGGTTGTTCCCCTGGCCCCATGTCTTGAACCCTGGACCTTGGGATGTGTGGGACTGCTCCCAGGTGTACTGGACCACCAGGGCATGCCCGGGAACATTTTATAGAAAGGTTGAAAGGCTCCTTCCTAAGGTAATTTTTCCATGTTCCCATTTTTTTCTTCCCAAACAGAAAGACTTGCTGTACTTAAGACATTAATCAGTTTTGGGGCACAAGAATAACTACATTAGAAAGAAAAAACAAAACACTATTAAGTGTAGACTCCTTGTTAAGGACCAGAATTTGCTGTGTAGAGAGGAAGAGGAAAGAGAAAACAGCTTAAAAAAAAGGACCAGAGTGCTTATTGCCTGTCCCTGTCAGCCTTTTCATGAAAGACTTTAGAGAGGGAGTTTCCAGTGGGAAGACTGAGCTATTCTAAGCAGCAACATTTAGAAAGCGGAGCTGTGCAGTCTTTGGACCAGCTAGCTACAGAAACCGGTTCTAAGTACCTGGCTTGGAACTAGGGTAGGTGAATTGGGAACTGCCCATACAGTATAGTTAGGAATTATCTGGATAAAAATTCCTGAAACCTGAAGCCTTCTTCATTGACAAGAATGAACAGAATAATCAAGGCAGAGTTGATTATAAGGTCCCAACACAACATATTCAAACCACTGAAATTCAACCTATTTAAATGTGGCTCCTTTTGATTTATTCAACTGTATACTCTGATGATTATCAGTACAGAGGGGTTCTAAATGAAACAACTTCACTCATATTATACCTTATTCACTCAGTTTTTGGAGACTGACAGCTGGGTCCACATTTTTAAAAAAGGTGATGGGCTAGAAGACAAAAAATAATTAACTACAATGTACTATTAGGACTAACTTAATGGATTACTATTATTCATAGTCTTCTTTGAACATTTTACTTAAATGTTTGACTAGAGCTACTAGCTCAGGATTCCCACCACATGCCTCAATTTGCTTATATGCTGTAGATTCAAGCTCTTTAAGAGTATTCCGAGTATATTTAAAAGAACCTACACCCTCAAGATAATGTACACAGTATTTTTTAATGTCTAAGTTTTCGGTTCTCTGGCGCAAGATATTTTGCACCTGGGTACTTTCAGGCCTTGACCAAATAGCATGAATAGTAGGGAAAGAGAATTTTCCCTCTGTTAGATCTTCACAAAAGCTTTTGTTTTCACTATATTCTTTGGAGTGTAAATTAGCATAATCATCCCTAATTTGGAATAAAAGCCCAAGTGTATTAAGCAGTGGCTTTAAATCTTCTTTGTAATCAGAGAACAACTGCATGAGACCTACTGCTAATCCAAATAGTCCACCTGTCTTTTGTAGCACCATGGCTTTATATTCGTCTTCAGTGGGACAAGTGTAACTATCCCTCCAATGTATGTCTAGGCCTTGACCCTGATGGAGTTCTAAAAGCTGACGGGTAAAAAGTTTCACTGCCTCTGGGTGATCAAGAGTCAAGACTTTCTGTAGACCAAGGAAATACACATAATTTGCAGAATTGATAACAGATGGAATTCCATAGATGCTATGCGCCACTGGAAAGCCACGGCGAAGTTTTGAGTTGTCCTCAATATCATCGATAAGTAAACTGGCATTGTGCAACATTTCCGTCACTTCAATGATAATCTAACAAAAAAGACAATTGAAAATTTCACTTTATTGAACTATTCAAAAACTGCTTATCAACAATATTAACAAATTATAAGTCTCAAGCATCGTAGTTTTTAAAACTAATAATTATTTAGCAAACAACATAAATATATTGTATGATTTGAATTAAGAGTTATGAGTATTTTTTATATAACATCTATTCATTTCTTGGGGATTTAAAATGAGAGTAGAAATACCTAAATACCTGTAGTTTGTCTTCTGGAACTTTTAGCCAATGATTAAATGCCTGTGAAAGTTTGGTTCTCACTTGTTTACCTGCATTTAAAGAATAAAAGTTAACAATAAAATTAATAACCCAATTAAAAGACAAATATTCAGAAACTTTCTCTAAAACTAACACATGCAGAGCTTGCTTTGCACTGCAGGGCCCTTTTGCCAAAGTTGACATCTTAAAATTAGAGCAGACAAGAGTTATTTCAGTAGCTCACTAGTAAGCTCATTCCTTTTTTCTAAAGAAACAAATCCGAAATGGAATGGTCTCTTTAGGAATTATGATCTAATTCATTCCTTTTCCCAAAAGGAAGCCAATGTAGTGACTGGCAGTTAATTAGCATTGCCCATTTCAAGGAACTATAGGTATTTATTCTCCCCCTGGCTTCAGGTCTCAAACCCAGTTCCTTGGGCCTTACATGGCCTACACGTTAGCCGCCTGAGCCACACAGGTGGCACAATATAGGTATTTTTAATGAAATGTACTTTGTAATTGAATTACTTCATAAAATAACCTCTTAAAATTATCTACTATTCCTTTAAGATTTTAGAGACTGGAACAGTTCTGCTTCTTTCCTATCGAAAAGTGAGATTATCATATCTTAAAGTGTTCCTTTTATAACGTCCTGTGTTTAGCCAAAAATTAATCTTTGTATTTTGACTATGGCCATTAGTTTTTCAATACAGTTCAAGCGTGGTCTCTGAGTAGTAGTTACCACTAGAAGCTGTTTTAGCCTAAATATAAAGGGATGATAAAGAGAAACCACAACCAATTCATTTAAAAAAAAAAACACTCCAAGTTTCCAACTAAACGAATGCACAGTAATATCCTAATTTTAAATAAGGTTTCAGGAAAAGTTACCTACAAAATTTCAGTAAACAAAAACAGTGTTTTCTAAGTCCTCTCTCTGTTTTCTCTGTACTGGTGACCCAAACAAATGAATATACAGACTTCCGACACGTATCCCAATGGTATAAAGTTTCACTTTCTGTGAGATATCTAAAAGAGAAAGACCTCACAGGGTTCTAGAGGCAGTATCTTTTGTCTATTAACTCTTAAGGTGAACATGCTCTGGGTAGCCATCATATACTTTACATTTTTCTACCTACAAATAGACAAGCTGGGTGTATCTTAACTAGTTATTATTCTAAAGAACAAATTTAGAAGTGGGAATTAATTATCAATGTTGTATCACATTTTCCCTTTCACTTCTGAATGCATGTGAACAGTACAATAAATGGCTTAATTTTAGAGATTCTGCAGTTGTGTTTTAGTATTTTTTCCCTCTGACTAGATTCTAGGGTATCCAAGTCTTTAATAGTGACTATTCACAGAGATCCCTCATAATTAAAACAAATGATAATTACTGTTTCTTTAAGACCTTAATGTCCTGATGGTCTCTCTGCAGCACCTCTTCTTTCTCCACTCCTAACCCCACTCTCCACCTCCCACTGCAAAGGTCTGGGGAACCTGCACTAATGCAAATAAACAAACATAAAGAGATTCTATTTCACTAATTTCAGAAAATCCTAATATGAATCATTATTATCAAGAGTATCTTTCTAATAGTATAAATGGTCTGGCTCACAAGTCACTTTAGCAACTCTGAAGCTCTCTATGAAAAATAGATGAATTATGCATAATACTATTTTCTATTTCTTTAGGAAAATCTTTTGAGGTTACAGTCTATCAGGGATACAAAAGTCTATTAAAGAAAAGGTGAGATACTTAATGAGAATTTTAAAATACATTATCTAATAGTTTAAACTATTACTTCCAGAAAATAAAGATTTTTGAAAACGTCATAGAAGCTCATCACATAGGTGAGCATTACGGTTAAAATACTGTTTGCCAACTTGCAGGAAAGTTCAGCAACAGTGACATGTTGGTAGAGTGCAGGCACCAGGCCACGTTTCTCAAAGGGACATCCTGAAATAAGCAAAGGTACTAACTGCTGTACAAATGTTACTCAAAAGCAGTCCCTTGGCTTTTTCTTAAACAGTAGTCAACTTTCCCTTTCCATTTCTGTCTTTCCTCCATTCTCTGGAAGCAATGACATTAGCAGGTGTGTCTCTTTTAGGGTCTGTCAGAATAGAAATGACACTAATCACAGCTTTCAAGGTACAGCTAGGGAGCTACCATTTTTCTGACTTTTGATAACCATATTTATTCACTGCAGGCTCTTAAACATTAGAAATGCACATATTATCATTGTGATGTGTTCATAAAGAAAACTATGTATTATAAACAGAAACAAAATGTTCAGTGTGATTGAGTTGAGACAGCAGACTAAAGTTTATCCACATTCTGGGCTAAAAGATTTTTATGGTTGATAACTCCATCATTTTTCATATTATTTCTATTTTTATAAATGAATTTTTATTGTAAGAACCCACTTATTATATGCATGTTTTTATTTGCTACTACCATTTCATAGTAACATAAAAAAGCAAAAATAGAGAACATGTACATAAACAGAATTAGGTATGTGTTATTGTAGAAAGTCAAATATCCAGGCACACCCTGGTGTCTTTAGTGGTTAAGTCTATGGCCTTGGCCGGGTATAGTTTACAGACAATCCAAGGACCAGGGTTTAAGACCAGGGACGGGGCGGGAACAGGGAACAGACAACCAAGATGAACTAAATAAATTAGTAAATTCTTCTTCCTCCTCTCTTCCTGCTTTCTTGCATTTGGTCCTATCTGCATATTTCCTCAAAAAAAAAAAAAAAAAGCCGAATTCAGGGAACTCATCTTTATATAGGAATAATGTGTGCTATACTTCCAAGTAAGGTAATTTAGAGGCATTACCATTTGGCTCTTAAAGTAACTAGTAGTATAAGAAATTTAGTGTATTTATATAGTGGAAAACATGAACATGGAAAGTAAAAATTTTGAACCTGGAAAGTGAAGCTTTTGCTGTTATACAAACTGGCAATAAGAATAGAAATGTGTGGCGTTTATGAAGAACAAAATCTTCCATGAGGCACTCAAATGTTTCAAGTATTTTTGTTTTTTAGGTATGCTGTATAGTTGGATTTGTTTCTGTTTTAAAGGAAAGATGCAGTCAGAAATAAAGGTAAGCAGGCAGGCTGGCAGAGAGAGGAAGAAGCATTTTACTTTTATCTTAGTTCTTCTTGTGACTACTCACTCCTTGGCAACAGGACATAAACCTGGGTCCTTGGGATGTATGTGGATTGCACTAGCTGTAGGCAGCAGATTTAACTGCTATGCTATCAGGGTGTACCTATACTTTTTTTTTTAAGTATAGACAGGAGGGAAGATGAGTAGGCATGGAGGAGGAAGAGAGATGAGGAAACATTTATTTTTATTTAGTTGTTCATTGTGGTTGTTCCCCCACCCTTGGGTCTTGAACCTGGGTCCTTGGTATGTCTGTAGACTATGTCCTGGCCTTATCTGTTAGGTCACCAGGGTGTGCTGGGGTATTTTCTAAAGGGTGCCATAGACTATCCCTTAAAAGAACAAAAAAAAAGGTGTTTTCTGTTTTTTTTTTAAATCATTTTTCTCATATGTATCATCTTTAATAGAAAATCCCAAGAGCTGGCAAGTCTAACCATTTCTGTATACTAATTATTTGAATGATTACTACTCTCTATAAATGAGTATATGGGCACGCCCTGTTGGAACAAGTTAGGTCAGCTACCTCTGGAAGAGCACAGTCCATGTATATTCCAAGGACCTGGGTTCGTGTCCCAGGTTCGGGGGAATAACCAATAAAAAGAAAATAGAATGCTTCTCTCTTCCTTCCTGCCTTCCTGCCTGCCTGCCTGTAACTTTCCTTAAAAAAAAAAAAAAAAAAACTACCCCCAAAAACCCTATGGATCATCTACCCTATGTGGACTATAATTGAACTGTTTATTACCTGGTAACTGAAGTAAGTATTTGTAGGGCTCCAGAAGAATTCTTTGGGCTATTTCTTGAGTCTTCGCCATTGTTTTTAAGTTTCAAAGTTAATCTGTTAAAAAGAAACAGAAAGATGATCTCAACTAAATTATCTGTGCATATCAAACTGCGAAGGAATTTGTAACTCAATGTTAATTTTGCAAAGGCAGACTTTCAGTTTGGTTTTAAAAGAAAATTCTACATGTTTGAAATCTTGAAAACATTATACTAAGTGAAAGAAGTCAGTCACAAAAGAATACCTATTATGCTTTTATTTACATGAAATATTTAGAATAGGCAAATCTACAGAGACAGAAAGTATACTGGCATGCCCTGGCAGCTTAGGAGAGAAGGCCACTGGGATATAGTCCACATACTTAACAGCCCAAGGACTCAGGTTTGTGTCCTGGGGGG
The DNA here is from genome assembly GCA_004363575.1 of Solenodon paradoxus. Lineage (NCBI taxonomy): Eukaryota > Metazoa > Chordata > Mammalia > Eulipotyphla > Solenodontidae > Solenodon > Solenodon paradoxus. Next base: position 298,509 of record RJWH01000596.1, on the reverse strand, counting down.
TGGGGGTGGGTGGGAACAACCAAGATGAACTAAATAAAATAAAGTGCTTCTTCCTCCTCCCTCTTCCTGTCTACCAGCCTCTGCTTGTCTTTATTCCTGCCTGCAGCTTTCCTTTAAAAAAAAAAAAAAAAAAAGAAAAAAGAGTACATTAATGATTTCCTAGAGTTGGGATTAGGGAAATGAGAAATGACTGCTAATGAGAACAGGGTTTCTTTTCAGAAGGATCAAATGTCCCAAAATTGGATTATGGTGATGATTGCACAATCCTGTGAATATATGAAAAAAAAAACACAGAATTGCACACTGCAAATGAGTGTATTACAAGATATGTAAATTGGATCTTATTAAAAAAGTCTTCATTTAAATGATTATTCTGGTCAAAGTGTTCACCTAGATGTTAAGTGGTTTCTGTAGTTACGAAACTTTAACCTCAAAACAAATCTAAATCAGTAAACATGGCACACACACCCAGGTGTAGCAGTGGTTTGGTCAGCCAGCTTTGGCCAGTGCAGTCCACATACATCCCAAGGATCCAGGTTCATATCCTGGGGCTGGGGAAGCACCTGAGATACACAACTAAACAAAAACAAACAAATAAAAAATGCTTCTTCCTTCTCTCCTTGCAGGCTTTCTTGCCTGCCTTAATTCCTGGTTGTGTCTTTACTTTTTAAAAAAAATTAGTAAACATACCTTTTTTCTATTTTTTTTTTTAAAGAATGGTGTCCTTGGACTTTATAGTTTGCACCTTAGCTGCTGAGCCACCAGAGTATGTATGCCTTAAATGTTTTAAGGCCAACCTTATAGTAGGTCATCTACTTGTGATTTCAGCTATGGAGTCTTGAAATCTTGACTTTATTTTGACTATGAACTGCAGTCAGGATTTGGATATTCTAAACAGAAGCCGGCTCTGAGAGTAATTTTTTTTTTTTTAAAGGAAAGGTGCAGCTAGGAATGAAAGCAAATAGGCAGGGAGGCAGAGAGAGGAGGAAGAAACATTTTTATTTTATTTAGTTGTTCACACTGGTTGCTTTCCCCCGACCCCTCAACCAGTCTGCCTGGGGCTCGAACCAGGGATATGTGGCTTGCTCCTTCTTAACCACTGCTCCACCAGGGCATGCCCACATATTTAAAATTTAAAGGGAAAGAAAGCTCTTCCATTAACCTGGTGAAACAGCGGTTAGATCAGCCACCTCTGAAGGAGTAAGCCACATCGCCTGTGTTCGAACCCTGGGTCTGGGGGAATCAACTAAGTGAAAAACTAAATAAAAATAAAATGAAATTCTTCCTTCTCCTCTTTCTGTCTGCCTGAACTAAAAAAATAAGTAAAAAATATGCATTAACTTGAATGCAATTATATTATTAAAAATATTTCTCTATTGATTTATTATTTTGAATTTTACATTTACTTCAATATTTCCTAGAATATCATTCCTGGTTCATGCTAGGATCCTCCTTTACTTTTCCTACCTTTACTTTGTTTCTTTGTAAGTATCTCTTACTATTTTTATTGTTCTCATATCTTTTCCAGTTCTGGTATCTTTGGCACATTTTAGAGGGTTTCTCACCTTTGCTGCTTGGAACAATGACTTAGTATCTAGCATCATGAACTTAATGGATTAAAAAGAGGATTTTATGTAGTCTACTTTGGAGTAAGTGAAACAATCATAAAAAAAAAAAAAAGTCAGTGCTCTACCAGAGGAAATCATATTCCCAATATTAATTCAAATAGCAACCTTCCATACAGAAAATTTCTAAATTTGTCTTGACAATTAATACTAAGCAAGGGGAAAAAAAGGGGAAAAAAGGGGGGGAAAAAAAGGGGGCAAAAAAACAAGGGGCAAAAAAACGGGAAAAAAACAAGGAGAAAAAAATTCAGAAAATATTTTTAATCGAAATACCAATTTAGTAAACTATTACCTACATTGTTTAACCTTTGACCCAAGTCAACTCATTTTTAAGATATGAAAGAAAGAAGGTGACATGCAGGAAAAATAATGGCTTAGGAAAAATAAGGAATGGAATTAAAGATAAGAATAAAAAATCTCATATTTCTCTATTTAAATCAGGTAGTAGTCATCTCTTCCTAAGCAGGTTGAAAGCAAAAATCATGTCTATCTTTTTTACTGATTTTAGAACACATTTAGCTTAACTTAAAAAAAAAAATCAATGATGGTGCACCTGGTGGAGCAGTGGTTAGGTCAATAGCCTCAGAAGGACCAAGTCACATATCTTGGGTTGGAGTCCTGGGCTGGGGAAAGCAACCAGTTGAACAACTGAATACAAATAAAATAAAATAAAGATGCTTTTTCCTCCTCTTGCTTCCTGACTATCTGCCTACTCACCTTCATTCCTGCCTGCACTTTCCTTAAAAAAATAATCCAGTGGTCTAGTGGGCTGGTCCACTATGTTGTAGTCTACATGCATTCCAAGGTCTCTGGTTCAAGACTGGAGGCCAGGGGAGACAACCAAGATGAACAACTAAATAAAATAAAGTACTTCCCTCTCTCTCTACCTCCCTGTGCCTGCTGGGCTGCATGCCTTCATTTCTGTCTGCACCTTTCCTTAAAAAAAAAAAGGCGACCAACTTTCTTTGTGGTTAATTAACAAGAATACTCTCTTGCACAAAAATCAGAGCTAATCTTTTTTTTTTTTTAAAAAAAAAAAAAAGGAAGGTACAGGCAGGAAGGTGAATAGGCAAGCAGGCAGGAAGAGAGAGGAAGAAACATTTATTTTTATTTGACGTCCTTCACAGCTTTTGTAGTTTGCTTTGGGTTTTTTTAAACCTCCAGCTTGGGGTGGGGGGGGGTGGGGAGGGTGGTGGTCTACAGGGGTGTACCAGTTATTTTTCAACTTAAAATAGTAGTTATGAATTAAAAAAAAATTATTTCCTTTGCTCACTCACATAAGTTTAAGAATACTCACTTAACATACAAATCAATTAATATTCCTTTTCCAGAGGATTTTATACACGTGTATTCTCAGATTTGAAAAAACATAGGAATCTTAATTTTTTCAAGGTATTGAAAAATTATTTTGCCCCTTCCTAAGAATGAAAGGGATTCTACATACTGTAGTGTATACTCTGACCCGATACCATCCTTTAAAAAAAACACTCAAAGGACTCCAATTTATCCAGATGAAATTTCAGCTACCAACTACTAGACTTAAATGTAAATGTGTTACATGAACTCTACTACTCTTTTTGGAGTGAATGACAACTGTAGACTGTTTCTGTGAGAGTCTAAAACCACTCTTTCAAAACCTGTCTTACGTTTGCTTAAATAATGGATAGATGACTATTAATATTCTCTCCTCCACGTGGACTACTGTAAATTACTTCCTGGTTGGGCTCCAGACTTTTGCCCCTGGAATCCAGTCTTCTACTCTTCTGACAGTGAACTTTGCGAAAACCAAATCTGGTCCCAACTCATTTCCAACTGAGAAGTCTTAGAAGATAACCCGTTGCTCTGAGAACAAAATAAAACTTACAGCGGTAAGGCACCCTGTATATGCCCCCGCCTCTCCGGCCTCAATTCCTCATTTTAAGATGTCCCTTTTGACACAGGCTTTCTAACACGTTATTCTGTCTGGAATGTTATTTCCATAGTAACTCCTGCTAATCCCTGAGCTTGGTCCTCACTTGCTCGGGCAAACCTCCCCTATCTCCCATAGCCAAATTCCCTATTTCAATTCCTCATATCACCACTGTTCTAATTTCACACTCACTTGTGTGTTTATTCTATTTAACGTCCGTCTCAAGACTCAGCATCAGCGCAGGCAGTTTTACCATATGGTAGGCGCTCAATAAGTCAGAGTATTGAATGAACAACGTGCCTTCTAAGGCGTTAGTGTGTTGAAAATTAGGGAAGACATTTGCATGTAAATGAAAATATCATGCAAGGGTTTTAATTTAATTTTTGCTTTTCAAGGGAAGGAAAAGTCTGGTTTCAGAATAGCTAAATAAAAACACAAAAATATGCGTAGCTGTGAAGCGCAGAGTGAATCCTTTCAAACTACGGAGTTACAACGGGTCTGAAAAAACCTGCCGGAGAGATACAGGTAGGGAATTTAACTGCAGATTTTCAACAGAGGTTTGAGAAGAGCTTAAAGTCACTACCCAAGTAGCAGAGGCCGCAGTGAGTTTTCAGTCGTCTCAGCTCAAAGTCCCCCACCCGCCGCACTTGGCCGCCTATGGCTCCTCCCCTTTTCTCTAGCAAGAGGATGGAAAACTCATACACAATCCGGTTCAGCATCCGGGTCCTTACCCTTTCTTTCTTTCCTCTCGCTCCGCCTCCCAGACTCCCTTGCCCTCCACCCAATCCGGGTTCCCCCCAGCCGCCACCATAGCCGCTCACGGTTCAACGATGATATCACTGCTTTCACGTCCCGGTCCGGGAGTAGTAGTACCCAGCGTCAACTTCCCACTTTATAGTTCAGCCCAAGGATTCGCCTGTTGCCTACATGAATCCCTCCCCCTATTTCACCACAGCACTCTCCGCCCTCTTCAGCCGCGAGCGACACTGCATTACTCGGTGCAAGAAAATGCGCCATCCCGGTCACACTGCGCAGGCGTTGTTGCCGCCTCCTCACTCTTTGGTCGCCCCGCCCCCTTTCACTTCCCCCTGCCGTCTCAGGCAGAAGCGGGGCATTGCGGGTCTTGCAGTTCTCATAGGCAAGGACTTGCGCATTGGCCCCAGAGGTTGGACTACATTTCCCGGGAAGCTTTGAGGCGTAACTTTCTGTTTCCATAGAACTGGTGGGAAAATGGCGTCGTTGTTTGTATCCCGAGGACCAATCAAAAGAGGGGTTAGGCGGGTTCTAAAGGACCCTAACCAATCCGAGGTCGTCTAAGAAGCCATCCGGGAAAGAGGTAGGGGAGGGGAAAAGACCTAGGGGAGGGGAGAAAGGAGGAAAGGGGGGGGTGCTCCGGGTTGGGGGAAGCGATGTTTGCCCGTCAGTCGAGTCCGGAGTGAGGAGCTTGGGCGCCGGAGCTGAGGGGAGACTCTTAAGCTTAAGCTTGCTGCAGCCACTGCCACCACCTGGACCTTGGCCCGGAGGGAGCCTCAGAGGGTCTGTCGTCGCCGTCCTCTGGAGGGCAGCGCGATTAGGGGCCCCGACCTCCAGTCCGGGAGGGATTTTTCGTCGTCCCCCCTCCCCCCAGTGAGGGAGCCCGAGCGGCCGCCAAACAAAGGTACCAGTCGCCGCCGCGGGAGGAGGAGGAGCCGGAGCTTCAGCCTCAGCAATCGCTGGACCCGCCGCCCTTCTTCCCCCATCTCTCCCCCTGGCCTGCTGGTGTTGGGGGGGGAGTAGGGGAAGGGACTCTGGACGTGCCAGGGTCAGAGCTCGCTTCCGAGGAAGGTAGGGACGTTTTCTGAGGCTTTCGCGGCACCGTAAGGGGGTCCTTTGGGGAGTCACTGGGCCCGAGGAGCAGGGGAAGATCGCTGTGGTGGTCTCCCAAGTGCCCGAATTCCGGGCCTCGGCCTCCGGGAACCCCCGCCCCTCCTGCAGTTTCCGAGTCCGAGTCGCCCCCCAGCCGGGCTGCTGCACACTTAGCGGTTTAGCGACCCTGGGCAGCGGTGGGGGGTCGGGGCAGGCGCGGGGGGAGGGCATGCAGTCTCCGGGCTCCTCGGTCTTCGTGCTGCCCACCCGGCCGGGCAGATGTGGATCCCGCTCCCACTTGTCGGGCGTCCGCCTCGGGGCGGGACGTGAGCAGGGACTCTGCGGCGGGTCGGTCCTCCCCGAGGCCCTCTGGCCCGCCTGGTCCCTCGGCGGCCCCCGCCGGGCTCCTCGAGGCCTGGCCTGGCCCCACTCGGACGCTGGGCTGCGCGGCCCTTCGTGTCCCGCCGCGGCCGAGCGCGGAGGCCTGCGGGGAGGGCAGCCAGCCCCTCGCCGGACCCTGGGCATGTTTTGAGTTTCTTCTCTGACAGAAATGGCGTCATTGTCGGAGACGGAAAACTCCGTCGGGTCCCGACAATGGGGACGGGAAGCTGCCGAGCTGTGTAGGTGGCTGGGTTTGCGGGGATGGGGAGGCCTGAGGGAGCCCCGAATCGGCGTTTCCTGGTTCAGGGGTTGAAGCCTTCTTCAGCTTTCTTCGGGGTTCTGGCTTCGCTGGCTTCCCTCTGCCTCGGCCGACGCAGAAGGGTGCCTGTGGTGGTGACTGGGTGTCTTTTGTTTCCCCTCCAGGTGCAGGTGAATCTGGTGTTTTCCAGGGGATCGCGGTCCCAGAATCAATATGAAGGTAAGATTTCCTACAGAAAACGAGCCTCTGAGGTTAGAGAATGCAGGTAGTAGAGGGTGGATCGATGTCGTGTGTGGGGCCTCTGAGTTTTGCCGAGAAAGGTGTGTTTGGTGGCTCGCTGCCCGAGCATTCCCCAGAGACGATGGGGGTCAGCTGGTGTGGGTGGCTTTGGGCTTAGCTGTAGAGTTGGAACCAGTTATAGGATATATCACTGAGGATGATTCTCCCACGTAGATCGTCTCTTTTTGCAGGGATGATAGGAATAACTGTATGAATTAAAGTGTTTTAAAAAGCCAAAACAGAAAAAGCCGGTCAAGTAACCTGACTCTGGAAGTTGAACTGTATTCTAGTTCTATCGGTTACACTGATGAAAGAAAATCTCATTTACTGTGTGAACAGTACCGTGAATTTTTCGTTACGAGACCTTTTTGATTAACCGTGAAAGTAATCTTAAAAGATTTTTTAAAGAGAATTTTGATGATCTTTACATAACTTAGCAACTTGCTCTTTATATTTACAGGGATTTAGGATTATAGGATTTGTTTTCCTTTTTTGATCCATTTGATCTGTAAATGCATTCTGATAAAACTGATGTGGAAAACCGATGACCGGGTTCCTCTAAAACGAAAACTTCTTACCCGAATAAGGATATATATCCAAAAGGTAGAGTTTGCTTAATTGGTTGAAGAAATTATAGCAATAAAAGCAGTTTTTTACTTTAGAGAATATTAATTATTTTCGTATTTTTTAATGAACTCATGAACATAAAGTTTTAAATATCTGAAATGTCTGGATTCAACTGGTGGAAATTAGACGCTAGCAGATATTTTTCATCTTTTACAAGCTAAGAATTCTTGAAAAGGGTTCACAATGTCTTCACAAATATAGAATGCAACAGATAGCATGTTAAAATGTAAACGTCATTATTTTTGGCAAGTTCCTTTAAACTGTTTAAACTTTTTTTTTTTCACTTCACTTCTCATAATCATCACTGCCTTTATAGTAAGTACTTCACCCATATTAAAAATTTCAATGCCTGTATTTCTTGAGAAGTAAAAGCTATGCTACTTAAATATTTGTCAACTGTACAGAGTAATAAAGTTTAGACCAGTTTTTTTTTTTTAGCTTTTTTTCCTTGAGTTTGGGGTGCTATAAATTCCTACCTGAAATAGTTTATATTTGTTGGATTCCTGCCTTACCTTCATGTAAGTAAAATATTTAGTGATATTTCAGAATTGAATCCCTTTTATTAGTCACAAATGCAAGCTACAATCTCTGTGTTGTGTAAAATAGTGACAAGTGATTTTATTAGGAAAAACTATATCTTCCTTGGTGTTGGATGAGAATTTCTTAGAAAAAGTGTTGGGTTGTATAATAAATATGTTCAGAAGCTAAATAATCCATGATTTAGCTTGGAATAAATGTTCTACTATGTCGCATTTCCCAGTGTATTGCCTGGTCTTATGCAGACTCTTCTAATGTTTGTTTAAAATATGTAATAAGCCTTAAGGTTTTTAGATTTAATTTTTTCTTTCTTTTTCTTTTTCTCCCCTTCCTTCTTCCCCCATCTGCTCTGTTTAAAAAAAATGAAGCATGTTGGAAAATTTAGCCTTAAAATTTTCATAGTAGGAAGTATTAAGCAAATGCAAATTTTTAATACCATTTTAGCACTATTAAGTACTCAGCATTTCCATTATTATTGCCCTTTTTAAAAAAGGTACTAGTAATGTTAAAAGGAGAGAAATAGTAAAATAAATTTCTTAACTTTATATAAGAACTTCCTGCTATTAGTTAGTCTTTGGGAATTTACGAATAATCACTAATACAAAAAACAAAAAACAGCTTATTTCTTACAGCTTATTACGTGGTAAAAGTTAAGAGGCTGCCCTGTTTGGTATTTTAACAAAATTGCTATCCAGAAAATATTTAGTATTGATTATATTTTATTTAACCCTTTTTTCTCTGTTCTCATTTTCTGTATTATAATAACAACTGATCTATGTGACTTATCTAATCTTACCAAACATATTTGTACTTTAAAGCAAGCTTTTAAGTTTGTATTATATGTTCTATTTATCACAATACATACAGGTTATATTAAATGAGATTATATCGTGGTAATTGAAAGAGTGATGAGTAATACTTTTTTGGTTATTGTGTAGAAGTCCAAAAAAATGTATATATCATTTTAAGTGTTATTGTTATGTGATTTGGAAGCAATTTACTATCTTCAGGTATTATCAAGTACTGTACTCAAGAAACTTTTTAAATAAATCCCCTTTATTGGCTAGTATACTCTAGTTTGTGGGATTATAGACTAGTGTTTTTGCGAAATGTGACTAACACAAAAACGATTTTGTGCTTAAATGTAGATCTTGATATTGGTGTTATGTTGGATTTACTTCTTAGACTTTTGCTAGGCCTTTTGAAATCAGTAATAGTGTATTATCAAAAATGATAGATTATTAAAGTTTACAAATAATTCTTATATTTAATTAGATCAGATTCATTTCCTACTTTTTTCTTCCTCCTAATTGAGTATTTATTAACATATGTCATCATATTGCTGTAAATTTCCAAGGACTGAATGAGCTCTGGATATAGGCTAGACATTTCAGAAACTTTTAGGGGATGAGTGATTTAAATGGTTATACCTAAAATCTGGGAAGATGAGCTTTTTCAAATGTTTCGTTCTCTCTTCAGTGATCACTGACTCAGACCACATAATAATGAAGTCATTGTAAATGCCTTTTGCTTGTGTGCATGTTCTCACTCTTGAATTCCTCCTCTTCCCATCTCCTTTCTTCTTTCTTTCCTCCTTTTTCTTTTTCTTTCCCTTTTCCTTCCTCCTTCCCTATGCCCTCTTTTTTCTCCTCCCCCCTTTTCTTTCCCTTCTTTCATAAAACATTTCATTTAACAACAGCCTCTTCGATGTTTCAGTTTGGAGTGCAGGTGAATAAGCTATCAGACTTGCTCAAAATTTAGTAGAAGACCCAGAAAAGTAAAACAAGGCAGTGTGCTGCATTTATAAGACTATATTGCGGTATATGGCAATTGTGGTAAGTGCGATGGGAGGACACAAAAAGATACCTAAATTAGAGAGCCATGGAAAGTTCTAGTTCTCTGGTGGAATTGACATCTAAGCTGAGAGTTAAAGGTTTGCTAGGTAAAGAAGGGCAGAAAAGAGTCTTTCAGACAGAGGTAACATAGTAAAAATTAAAGGAAAAAAAGCACCTCAATATGATATATCTAAAATTATAAGTAATTCATTTTTGGATGGATTAACTCAAAGCATGTGTTTGAGGTGGCAGCAGGAGCAGTTATGGAAGATGAGACTGTTAGGGAGTTGAAAAGTTTCATGTAAGCTGTTTGGAAGTGCCGAAAATGTTTTAAGAACAGGTAAAGGGCACAGCCTTGTGACTCAGGTGGCTAAGATACAAGTCATGTTTTAGGTCAGGGGTAAAAAAAAAAAAAAAAAAGGGTAAAGATGTTAGATTTATATTATAGAGATGTCACTTTGGTAGTATTGTAGTGACTATATCAAAAGAGAGATCTGAATGGAAGATACAAAGATTCCAGGAGAGAAGTGTCTAAGGCCCTGAAATAATACAGTGGGGTTGGAGCAGAGGGCAGGCATAGTGCTGACAAACCTAGGAAGTAGTAATTAGGACTGGGGTAGGAGGAAGGTGAGGTTTGGGTTCTTGGAGTAGTAGATGGATATTATTGGAAGAATGTTGTCATTGGAGTGAAGAATAATAGGGTTTTGAGTTTTTAAGGGTCTGTAGGAGTTCCACATGCAAGTGGACCTTCTAATTAAGGTGTAAGAATTCAGAGAGCAGGTAGGATGAAGAGAAATCAGAGGCTTGGTTAATCCAGTGTGAATGTTAACCTCATAGTTTAAAATTTAATATTCAAAGGGATTTAGAGCCATAATCTGATCAATCTTTTTGTGTTATAAATTTTTGGACACGTAATTTTGTGAAATATGGACTTGTATCCTATCCAAATTGCTAATTCCTTGCTTATTGTAATTTTACAAAGTATGCTAGGTAAGTACATAATTTACTGAAGATTATATTTTTGCTAACTCAGTCTACAAATTTAGTTATTGAACAGATACTTGTATACCTTCCTATGTGTCATGGTCATAGGCATAAAGACTATACCAGTGAACTAGTTCTTACCTCGGTGAGCTTACTTTCTATTAGGGTAGACAAACACTTAACATTAAAAAAGAAAAAAAAAGATATATGCCGTTCTAGGTGGTAATGAAGGGCTTGGATTTAACCATCCTAATGAAATAAGTGATAGAGTTCTCTGGGGGAAGAGCATGCCAAGCAGAATATACAGGTGCATAGGCTCTGAGGTGGAATGTGCTTGACCTGTTTGACCTTGGCATATATAAGGAACAGGAAACATTTAAGTTCAGTGGTGGGAAGATGAAGCTAGAGAGGGCATAAGGGCCAGAACAATACAGGGCCATGATAGAATAATATCTGAATGTGTTAGGATGTCATTGAAAGGTCTTGAGCACGAGAGTAAAGTGATCTAACTACATTTAAAAAAAATAGTTACTGCTATGTAGAGAACAGATTGTAGGGGGAAGCAAGAGTGGAAGTATGGGGATTGCTCTCAAGGCTATTAAGTTCTGTAGAGAAATAGTGGTGGTCAGCTGTGAGCAGCAGTTGAATTTGAAGTGGAGATGATAGGTTGAGTGGATGGTATATGAGGTAAAAATTCTGCTTTCTGCTGTTTGCATAAGACAAGCCCATCTCCCCTTTCTAAAAACTTTTTGATGTGATTAGTTGGTGGATGGGATTCTTGGAACCTGGGACCGCATTCCCAACTCATAGCCTTCCCTTATTTGTGAGCAGTGAACATTGAGTAGCAGGCCTTACTGTTTTTTAATTTAAAAAAATGAGATAAAATTCACCCTTTTAAAATGTTTAAGTTAGTATACGTCTTATTGTTTTCACGGAATCATCCATCCATCACTACTGTCCAATTCTACAATGTTTTCATTTTCCTCGAAACCCTTTATCCATTTACAGTCACTCCTTGTTCTCCCTTCCGTCTGTTCCTTCCTTTGGAATCATTCATTTGCTTTTTGTCTCTAAGGATTTGCCTGTCCTGGACCTTTCTTATCAGTGGAATCATACAGTATATGACCTTTTGTGTCTAACTTCTTTCATTTAGTTTATTTTTAAGGTTCATTAATTTTGTAGCAAGTATCAGTATTTCATACCTTATTGCTGGATAATGTTAGATTTTACGAATGTACTGCATTTTGTTAATCCATTTACTAGTTGTTGGGCATGTGGATTGTTTTCACTTCGTGCCTATTATGGGTAATAATGTTATAAATAAATATTCACTGTTGACAAATGTTTACAAGCTTTTGTGGGAAACATTTTCAGTTTTCTTGGGTCTTAGGAGTGGACCTTCAATTTTTAGTGTAGTAATACTACCTGTAGTTACCTTGTTGAATGCTGAGTATTTAGCTTCATATGTTTTGTGTTACTGTGTCAAGTGACCACCAAGGAGTTGGTCATTTAAAAAATTCAGTGTTTATGAACACTTACATGGTAGTGTTTGTTCGAGCCATTAAGGATGTATCAGTGAAATTCCTGGCCCTATGGATCTTATATTTTAAGGTGGGGTGGGCCGGCAAATAAGAAGAAGCATAGTAAGTAACTTATCTAGTTGGTTAAGTAGTATGGAAATAGGGGAGCTGGTTAAGGGGAGGATAGGGAATGTGGGGGTTGAGGCAGGTAGTAGTATTAGATAAGGCAGTCAAGTAGACTGTTGAGAAGACTTTTACTCAAATGTTTGATGAAAGGATGTGAGGAGTTAGTCATGTAGTCTGAAAGGCAGCTGGACACATCCATTGAATTGCATAGAGGCCATGGTGGCTCGGATGGAGTGAAGAGGGAAGTAAATGAGAATGGATGGTGTCAGACAGATAAAGTGGGTGCAGGTTGGGCTGGAGTAGATCAGATCACAACACCTACGACTTTGAAGGCCTTTGTAGGGATTTAGCTTTCACTGTGACAGAAATAGGAAGTGTAACTGCAGATTTTGAAAAGAATGATAAAGTCTCATTATGGAGTAGCCAATTATCATTACATTTTGAAAAGGTTGCTTCAATGGTATGTTTAAAACAGGTTGTGGGAAAGTCAAAGATGGAAGCTTATCAGTTAGGAGTCTATTTTAATCAAGAAATAATGGTCATCTGGTGGCTACCAGAGTGGCAGGATTAGAGGAATGGTCAGATACTAGATGTCCTTTGAAGTTGGAGCCAATAGAACTTTCTTCTTGACTGAACGTAGAGGAAAGAGAGTGTCAAGCAGGACATTACGTAATTTTTGGAAGTAAGCATTTATATTTTATATTTGTGAAAAATACTAAGGAATGTGTTGCTCTGAAATGTGTCTGTAAATGAAATACAGATACACTATATTGATTTTTTTTTTTTTTTTAATAGCAGAGACATTTAAAAGTGTAACAAACTTATTCTTGAGGAATTGTTTAAAAACAAGACTCTTGCTACTTTCCTTTTGGTGTCAGGGAACATTCTACATTCATGAAAAGTATGCACTAGTATTCTGTGTAGGTGACCCCCAAGCTTTGGAAACCATAGTCGTATTCATCCTTTTGATATTCAGATATTGCAGACTGTGTAAGGTGTGGATTTTGGTAAGGTATATAACAAAAGTAGAATTATTTAAAAATGTTATTACCAAGCATAAAACATCATATATGACATAACTTAGTTTGAATATTAAAGACAAAGGAAAATATTAAAGAAAATGAAATGTGTCAGTATTCCTTTCTTTTCAGTTGGGCCTCCTTTAAACCCAGTGGACATTGAACAAAATATGTTATAACTAGACCTTATTCCCAAGAGAATTGAAATCTTTTTATTTAGCTACTTTACATCAAAATGACTGTATTTGTTACACCTTAAACTACTAATCAGTATGTTTAACTATTTTAAAAAAGGAGCTTCTGTTATAAAAATTATTACATTGTTCTTTCAGGAGTGTAGGAAATTCTTCAAGGTTTTTAGAGAGGATAAATGTCTTTCTAGAAACTTGGTAACTTTCATACTAAAATTAGAGATAGATTCAGGTTTGAGGAGGGAAATGAGTTTATTAAAGTGTATGACAGTTCACTGTAAATAAAAAGCAAAAGGCAAACTATTAAGGTTAACTTAGACTTAACGCTGTATATTAGGCTGGTTTATGGAAGCAAGAGACATTACTAAAAGAACAAAAAGAAGGGACAATTTTTATCTATATTTATTTAGATAACCTTGACTTAAAACACAGTATGAATTTTAGATAATGCAAGTTCATTCTTCATCAAATATGTCGTACACCATGTCCACCACCAGATTTCCATTTATTTGTTGAGAAGGTGCAGGCAGGAATGAAGGCACACAGAGGCAGGCAGGCAGGCAGGAAGAGAGAAGAGGAAGCTGTTCATCTTTGTTGTTCCTTGCAATCCTGGGATTCAAACCAGGATCCTTGGGATATGTGAATTGAAGGTGACTGACCAAACCACTATTTTACCAGGAAATGCCCCAAATTTCTGATAGTCTTCTATCAGTCCATTGCACTCCCACTACATTTTCTCCTACCCTGCAATCTCCTTCTCCTTTGGTAACCTCCATTCTATTATCAGTGTCCAAGGGTAAGTTTTAATTTTGTTATGTCTGTTCATTTGCTTTGTTTCTTTGTATTCTACATAACATTGAGATCATCTGATATATGTCTGTCTTCTGACAAAGAACATTTGTCATACTCTGAGCATAGTTCCCAGTGTTCCTTAATTAATACATACTCACTGATACTCAGAAAATTCAGGTATGGGCTTCAAGATTCCTATACACTTTTCCCCTCCTGAGAGTAATAGATACAATTTCTTATGACTATATATACTTCCTTGGGGAGAGCTACCATGGCTTTCATCAGCTCTTTGAAACCCATAATACAAATGTTAAGAAATACAGCTCTCTGTTATCATCTATTATCTGCCTATCATTTTAGTAGGAATAGTTGTTTGCTCATCCTTCTATTAACGTTAAAGAAAGCGGTACTCAGCTAGTCACTACTCAGTTTTCTAATTTTCTTTTGTTTAAATCACTGTATATTCAGAAAAGTTGGTATTGTTTCTGAAATGTTAGCATTAATGTGAAATGCATATATATTTTAAAATTTTTGCTGTTTTGAATTTCTAGGAAGAACCTGAATTTTTTCAATTATAATGATAAATTGCCTTTAATTCGTGGAGATATTTCCTAAAATAATTGTAAAAGAGTGCCCTGGATGTAATTTTTGTACACTGGATATTATTTGTGAAATCGCTTATTATAAAAGTTAATATATGTTTGCTCTTAACTTTTCCACATTCAGTTGGTTGACTAATAGGGTCATCTTAACAAGGATAATATCTAACTGAATAACCAGATTGTAACATTGATGTTGGCAGTCAGGTGGCTGATTCTCTAGGCTGTTGTGATTTATAAGGAAAATCACACAGAAAATAATGTAAATATTACTTTTAAGTTATACATTTAGCTATCAATTAAGAGACTCATGATTATATAATGTTATGCTATGAATACATGTCAGGTTACAGAATATTTTTTAGAGTGAATGGATACTTTATATGGATTTTTCCTATTTAAGTCATTTTCTTCTAATTTATAGGTACTTTTTTTTTCCCCCTTAATGTGACTTAATGCTTGGATATCTGAAGTCCTTTGTCAAGGTTTTGAGAAGTAACAGACTTCTGTCTTATTTAATAATCTTGTAGTGCATAATTATAAGAGCATAGCTGATGAACTGTTTAATACATTTCATTGAAATTTAATTTTTTATCACTTTAGTAGCAGAAAAACTTTAACTGTTAAACATTTGAACAAATCGTAGTTAAAGAAAAATCCATTGTATGCAGATATAAGACATTTGTATATGAATATAAATTTTTTTTTGTTTCATTAAAGTGTCCAATAAACTGTAGTTTAGTGATTGAGAGCATATGACTTGGAAGAGAGTAGCCTTATTCCAAGTACTGTCTCTGCTTTACTGTTGAAGTTTGGGTAAAGTTAATTAATTTTGAAATGAAAGTGAACCAGTTTCATTTTTTGTAAAACTAGGGATAATGGCTACCATAGAAGGTTATATTGAGTATTAAATGAAATAACATTTAAAGTGATTTACACTGTGTGTGGTATATTTCTGAGTTGTCAGTACATGGTAGCGGTATTATTCCAGGAAAATCCTGTCATTTTTTATGAACTGAGTGAGGTTCATTTAATCAAGACTGCTTGAGCTTGAATTCGTACTCTACTACTTAAACCAAGTTGCGGCAGTTTTCTTAAACTTTCTTGGAAGCTTAGTGTCCTAATCTAAAATGAAGAATGGTTGTAGTACTTATTTACTGAGTTTGTGACTAAAAGTAATAGCAGGATTTACTACACAGTAGTTCTCAATGAATTGAAGTTAGTATTAGTTCCAGCAAAGAATGTGTATGTTACTGTGAATTTATAGGCTTTCAGACAAATATCATTACTGTAGTCTTTTGATTTTATTGGAAGTTTGGGGGAAAACCTTCAAATTGTAGTTAAATTGTTATTTTCTGAAGTCTTTTAGCAGAAAGTATAATGGAAAGTAAAAGCAGATTTCTTCTAAGTGCTGTACTCCCACTTTATGCTTTTATTTATCCAAACCTTCCTGATCTAGAAGTTTCTCTTAGTAAATGAAATGTGTGTCCTCTTTTCTAATTTCCTTCTAGGCTTGCCTTGCCAAAATAGAATTTTTCCAAGGGAAAAAAATTAAGTTTTACTTGCAGTCCTAGAGGGTTGTTACTGGGTTAGGTAAACCACTGCAGATAATTGTTTTTTGGGGTAAGTATTCACCTTTAGTCTTGATTATGTACGGAAAATTTGTTTTTCTTTTCATCATCAGATCTCTGTTCTGATGTGGCAGTTAGTCACCTGAAACTGATCTAGCATGGTGTGCTAAGGAGGTGGAGTTGATGAGTGTGTGGATAAAGGGGAATGCCAAGCCTAAGAGTCTGTACTAGAGAGGAGTAAAAGGAAAGCTCAACAGTGTGATTGAAGACAAAGGAGCTACTATTTCTGTCAAAGTTTACATGAAGCAGCTTAGCTGTGCCTATTTGGGAGTTTAAAAAAATTTAGCTTTTCATATTTTCAATTTTATCTTAGTAAGGTCATCTCACTAATGAACTTCCATATTTTACCTGGATATTCTTGCTGAAAGTTGTTCAGTGGTTAAAACAAAAACAAAAACAGCAAAGCAGCAGGCTTTTGACACTTATTTTTCGCTTTGCCCCAATTTGGAGAAATATTTTTTGAAAACATTTCTGTTTTTAGCAAAATTAAAGAAGGTTTTATTATGAAAGAACTATGAATTTGCTGTAAATAGTAAACACTACAGAAATGTCTATAATAAAAGTTGTTATATTCCCTAATCTCACTTTCAACTCGAGTCAACAACTTGGGGTATATTATGCCATGCTTTTCTTTTTGCATATATGAACTTTTACATGTAAGCATTTATTTTGTTAAACAGTTTGAGTTTGTAAAACTGTGCTCATACCATACACACTGTTCTGTAACATTATTTACATCCTTCTGTATAGCTATATCCAGATCTGTGTCATTCTTTTTTGATGACTTCAGCTAATTTATTTATTTTTTTGGAAGGAAAGCTGCAGGCAGGAATGAAGGTGAGTAGGCAGGCAGGAAGCAAGAGAGGAAGAAGCAGTATTTTACTTTTATTTAGTTCTCATTGGTTATTCCCTTCTCAACCCCCATGTGAATTCAGGTCCTTGGTGTGTATGTGAACTACACTCCTTTGGAGGTGACTGACCTCACTGCTTCTCCACCAGGGTGTGCCAACTTCAGCAAAATTTTATTTCCATTCAGAATGCTGTTTAGCACCAGATGATTTTTATAGGGTATTACTATGCTTTAACTTTACGTTTCTTTCGGCAGCTATGTAGATGGCTCACATCAGTTTTAGCATTCATTAGGTGTTTAGTAAGTATTGTTAATTTGTTTGCATGTCTTACTACTACCTTGTGAGTAATCCTAGTCCTCTTTCATATTATGATAATCTCTCACAGTTCTGCAGATTATTATAGCTACTATTAATGAAATCTAACTACATGAGATTGCTATTAAATCAAACTACATGAGATTGCTCATAGTTAAATGAGAAGGTTAGTGAGGGAATATCCCTGTGCTATATAGCTACTTCTGAAAAAAAAAATGAGTGCTGTTTTTGAGATTCCTGGTAGCATTTACCAGAAAGGTTAATTTTGGGACAGACCACTATAGCCAGTGACCCCAGCAGATGTATATGCTCAGATGTGGTTGTAAAGGATATTTTTAATACTACAGTTATAATCTTTTTAAGTGGCACATTATGTGTTTTAAGTTTTATAATCATCAGTTATTATAACATCACTTTGAAGGCGGGTCAGCGACATTTCCTCTTTTTTTTTATGGTTGAAGAAGCAGATGCAAAGTTGCTGAGTGATTTGCCCAAAGGCTTGTATTAAATTGATTGCAGATTCTGTTTTCTTTTTAGTAAACTGAACTTTCTGTTAGGTTTAAGTGTTGTTGTCACTTAATGTCTTTTTGGTGACCATACAGAATAGAGAATGTAGTTTAGTTTTGTAGATGGAGGAGAGGACAGGAGCAACTTTTTATTCAAAAAAGCTTTAAAGCTAGAATTTCCTTGTATCATGTTACTAAATATTTTCAGATAAATTTACCCTATTATCTTAAAAAAGTAGAATCATTTGAAAAGATATTGAAACAAACTACTATGGCCTTCATTCTCCTGGAAGAGCTTCTACTAATTTAAAGATTAGTATTATAGATGAGAGGAAAACAGTACAGTGTCTTGAAGAGCTAATATTTTAAAGTAGAAGAAAAATGAGGTGTACTCTGGTGGAGTAGCAGTTAGGTTAGTTGCCTCCAAAGGAGCGTAGGCCACTTACCTCTTGGTTCAAGTTGGAATCAAGTAGGGTTCTTCCTCCTCTTCTTCTTCCTCTCCCTCTTCCTCTCTTCCTCTTCTCTCTGCCTGCCTGCTTTCTTTCATTCCTGCTTATATCTTTCCTTTAAAAAAAATAAAGTAGGAAAAAAAAATCCTCAAGATTATGTCGCCACAAGTAATTTTGAGTTGAATTGCTGTGGCCAATAGAGGCAGAAGAGGCTTTCAAAGATCATTTGGTTCTGTCAATTTAGACCCCAACTATTCTGCTAAGTGACAAAATAGGGGGTTATCTAGACTAAAAATGTATCTGTAATCTGTGTGTCAACCTTTCAGTTTACGTTTACATGTCTATTGGAAATATTCTCTACTTGTTTGGACTTGATTATATTGTTCCATTTGCCCTCCCTCATAATTATTATTTTTTCTGTTTGTGTAGCCTTTTTTCCTCCCAGTTGAAAATAATTCTAATTATAATCCCTGTGTATTGATAAGTGAGGATTGAAGGGAGTTTTCAATTAATAAGCAACTGTTACAAAAATAATTTAAGGGATCATATAGAGCCTGAAAATGTTGTATTCAATTCAGTTTTGGAGTATTAATACAGATACTTTGACATGATTATAGGTGTGATAATAAATAAAGGTAATCCTCATGTACTTTGGTAATTAGCACTGTCCTGAATTTTAGTAAATATGTAATTTCTAGATGCATCTTTTATTGCTATAGTCACATTCCATTTATACCAAGTCAAACTTATCACTTTTTACCTTGTTCTGAAATAGCGTTAATAATATTTATCATGGCACGCTTCAGTGTAGTAGCAGTTAACTGCCTTTTGCCAAGAGTGCTGGCCACATATTCTAAGGACCCAGGTTCAAGATGTGGGGCTGGGATGAAAACCAAGATGGAAAATGAAATAAAGAAATTACTTCTTCTGCTTCTCTCTTCCTGCCTGCCTCTCTCTACTTGCTTTCATTCTTGTCTGTGCCTTTCCTTTAAAAAAGTTTTTTTTAAAACTCAGGATTTATTACCATTTAGCATTTTTTTAAGAAGTTAAACCGTATAAGATTATGCAAGTCGAATTTTGACTCAATGATGGGACAGAAGTTTTATAAGAAAATCATTGCTGAATTTTGCTAATTCCTACTTATGTTCTTCACAAAACCAATTAGCAAATGTACTTCTTGCAGATGGTAATAGAATTAGGCTCTGTTTGTTTGCTATTGCTGCTGTAACAAATTGCAATAGATTTAGTGACAAAACAACACAGACTTTTTACAGTTCTGGAGCTCAGAAGTCTGAAAGAAGTCTCACTGGGCTGTGTTCCTTCTACACGCTCTGGGGAGATCTTAACTTTTTTAGCTGCTAGAGATTATGCACATTCCTTTGTTCCTGTCCTCTCTTCCATTTACAAAGTCAGTCACTCTCTCTGACTATGATACAACCTCTACTGAATATCTTTCATTTGAATTTAAAGGTACTACTTTGTGATTTCATAGGGTTCACCCAATTTGGGAAGCCATTATTCTGCCTACCACAGGCTCTTCTGTTCAGCAAAATCATTTAGCCTTTTAGGTATTTCTATAAAATGAGGTTAAATTTGCCTTTTACGGCACTCTCTGATGGAGTAGATGTTGGGCGCAGTCCACATATATCTCAAGGACCAAGGTTCACATCCCAGGGCCTGGGGTACAACCAAGATGAACACTGAATAAAATGCTTCTTCCTTCTTTCTGTTCCTTCCTACCTGCACCTTTCCTTAAAAAAAAAAAAATTACTATTCATAAAGGAATTCTATGAAGTATAAGTTATATGCCAATACAGATAGTACATGTATAGAATATACAGAATTATTAGTAGAGGATTTCTGGTTGGTCTTATTTGTTAGGTAGATGTTTGGGGATATGGGTAGTCACCAAGGTAACCAGTGGGCTTCATAAAGTTTAGTCTGAATAGTTGGAGTTAAACTTGACTTTCGAGAAGCCAAAGATGTCAGTGACTCAAACACTTCCCAGAGAGTAAGACTTTGTTGCTTCATTACTTTTCATTTGACTTTTTTGTTAAAGGAAAGACACAGACAGGCAGGTAGGCAGGAAGAGAGAGGAGTAAGAAGCATTTTTATTCATTTGTTGATTTCTGGTTGTTCCTCTCATCCCCAGGTCACAAATCTGAGTCCCTGTGCTTTATGCGGTCTATGACACAGATGCTGACTTAACACCTGAACCACTAGGGAATGCCTTAAAGTCTTGTAACTCTTAAAATTGTGGTGCTTTGAGGCATGATTCCCAGAGTAAAGGAGTAGATGGTGGAAATGGTTATTAGAAAACTCTTGCCAAAGGGAATTTTAGGGGCAGAGGTATGTTGTCTTTATTCTTCCTGTGTCCAGGTTATACTACTCTGGAATATACTACTCTAGAATAAATTTAACAAAACATTTTTTACTTATTTATTTAGATACCCCCATCCCTGGGTTTCAAACCTGAAGCTTTCATATCTGGCACTTTAGCTGCCAGAGCCACATGGGATGGCATTAGCAAAACATTTTAGAATGCATGTGCACTGGGTCATCTTGTAAATAATATAGATGAAATGAAAGGTCTGATAATTTTCATCTTACTACTAAGAACTTGCTTCAAGAAAGTAATTGAGATTTTCTTAGTTCTGTGGTTTGAAAAAATTGTATCTTTCTAGATTACATAACCATTTTTTCTTTTCAAACATAACTGCTGGTTGAATATGGTTTAATTTTGAATGTGTCTCAAGATTGAGTTGCAACCAGTGATTTGGTTCTTGTAGCATAAAGGGATTCTCTGTCTCTAGGATATCTTTCCTGATTGTGACACTTCTTTGTGCTATCACTATACTCTACATAGTTCTAATAACTTACTTGTAACACTAATGGCAGTAAATACTGTTTAACAATTTATTAAAATTTGTAAAAGCATCAGTACAAATCCATTTCACAAAGTTCTGTATGCCCCGGTGTAAATACTCTTTTGTTTCTGTTTTATGGATATCAAAGTTTTTGTGTAGTGTTTCTTAGAACATACATATGAATGATTTGACTTTGATGGTACATATGGTGCTGTATTCAAACTTGTTACCTAAATTTAAAAAAAATGAAATATCAGTGTTTTAAAGGAGGTGATAAATTTGTGTTACTCTACATTGTCAGACTTCATCAGAGATGTAGAAGCGGATGTGTTTTAGGATGCACTTGCTTGTCTGATCACTCCGATGATAGAGATATAATATAGTGGAAATGGTTTAAGGTTTAAATCCTGTTCTACCTCTGGGCAGTGACCTTAAACAGTTTATTTCTTTGGGCCTTTGGTATTGAGTAATTGAAAGATTAAATGAGCTAATTCATGTGAAACATTTAGCATGGTGTCTAATATTTACTCAGTGAACAGCAGTTGTTATTATTAAACGTGGTCTGCATCTCAGGTGCTGACTTAATGCCTGAGCCACCAGAGCATGCTGCAACCTGGTGTGTACTTTGCACTTACAGTACATCTTAATTTGATTTTGGTTTGGAGATACTTGATCTGTATTTAGATTTCATAAAAATTTGTCCTTGAAGACATAGATTTACGTATTCTTAAAGTTACATAGAAGTTTCTAATAACTGAATTGAATATTAGTTTGTAAGTTAAAATTAAAACTAATAAAAATTAACATACAAAATGTAGTTCTGTAGTACTAACCATATTTCAAGTGTGTTGGCGCTGGTTTGTAGATCCTTTTTGTGTGCCTGTGTTCTCCCTGTGCCTCTGTGGTAGAGTTGTTCTATGGTGTTTGTGATTTTGTACTTTCTGTAAGAAAATTCTTTCTACATGTATACACAAGGTCTTTTTTTATTTAAAAAGAACTACTATTGTTGATTTTGACTATTTCTTTTTAAATTAGATACTTTTTTTTTTTTTTAAGGTGTAGGCAAGAATGAAGGTGAGCAGGCAAGCAGACAAGATGAGAGAGGAGGAAGAAATTTATTTTCATTTAGTTGTACATCCTGGTTGTTCTCCCTCACCTGGCACTGTAGCTGGAGTCCTTTGGATGTATGTGTTTTGGCCACAGGCAGTTGACCAAACCATTGCTCCACCAGGGTGTGCCTAATTTGGTTATTTTTTAACATACAGAGAATACATTTTTTAAATTTACTTTTCTTTGCATTTTTAGATGTTTTTCTCTGATGGTCTTGCATTTTAAAAATAGCTAATTTTTCTGATAACTTTTTTTGTTTAAAAATACTCTTGTTAAAATACATAAAAATCGGTGCCCCCTGTGGCTAGTTGAGCTTACATACATCCCAAGAATCCAGTTCACAACCCAGGGTCAGGAGGAACAACCGAGATGAACAACTAAATTTTTGTGCCTGACTGCTTGCCTACTTACCTTCCTGCTAGCCTGTTCCTTTCCTTTAACAAAAAATAGAGATATAAAGATGTAGATATCCCATAGATAATATCTGTCACGTGCTAGGTATTTTTGTTGTTAAAATTATATTTAGATGCATATATACAGCCCATTTATCTTTTATTGATTTGAGTTAAATAATGAATTGCTTGATTTGATTACCAATGTATAATTTACTTTTGTACTTGGATCTTTTTCGGGGGATACTTTCTAAAGGGAAATGTAACATTGTAATGCTTAAAAATCTCTCACTTAAAATTTTATAATTTAGTTTTTCAATTTTATATTATATTTAAATTGAAACAGAAATTTAGAGATCATGGTGTACTGTTTTCTATGCACATTTAAGAAAATACCATAAATGGAACTTCATAATTTAAACCAGATGTCCTAGAAAATAGTTTGTGTTTGAAAATATTTAAAATATAGATATGAAAGGAAGGGGAAGATTATCTATCATGGAAAAATACTTATTTAAAATGAATTTTGGTGTTTTCCTCCTGCAAAGTAGAGTAAACTACAGTGATAGTAGTAATAGAAAATCACAGCCAATGTTTATTGAGTACTTTGTTTGTGTCTTCTGCTGAGTACAGATTTCTTATTTGTCATGACAACACTGTGAGTTAGATGCTTTTATAATTTCTGTTTATAGATAAAGGAATATGAGGCCCAGAGAAAATAGTAGATCATGGATTTGAATTTAGTCCTTCCAGAGTTTGCTTTCTTAACATCCACACTACCTCCTTAATTAGATGCAGGATAGAGTTAAAAAAGCAAATGCAAGTGTTTTCCCCTTAGTAATTTTTCTGCATTTCTTTTCTGGAACAGCTTGAGTAGGTTCTGTGTGGGGAGGACAGTGTTTCAGACTTTCATTTGAATATTTAAGAACAGGACTAAGTATTTAAATTCCTTCTGGGACCATAAAAAGATACCAGTAAAGCCATATGCTTTTCTACTCCCAGGTTCTTCGCATTATATAAAAACTTACTAGAGGGGCACGCCCTGTGGCTCAGGCCCATAAGATGCTGATATGTGGAACCATATATGCAATCTAAGGACCGTGGTTTCACACCCCAGCCAGGGTGAAAAACCAAAGTGAATTACTAACTAAATAAAAATGCTTCTCCCTTCCTCTCTCAAACAAAAGAAAAATTAAATAATACTTTTAATACTTTAATACTTTTTTAATACTTTCAATCATAATAAAAACTTAACTAGGTTACCTCCTACTGATCCTAAAGGAAGCCTTAGATCCTTTTCAGCTAGTGCTTTGGACAGCTACCACCAGTGAGTAAGAACTATGAATTCAGACTGGTATATACCAGTCTCTTGTATCTCAACTCATAATCCATTGTTACTTTTCATTATATGCCAGAGAATGGCTCCATTTCTAAACCAGTGCGAAGATTTAGTTCTCAACTCATGTGGCAAGGCTAAATATTGACAGGAAGCATTTTCTATGAATAAGTAACTGCTTGTATACTAGTGTCTGGTATTAATTTTTGGCTAGGCTGGTCTTTTCGGCTTACATTATTTGGTGTTTTTGCTGCTGCTGCTGCTGTTGCTGTTTTAAAGGAAAGGTGCAGAAAGGAATGAAGGGACGTAGGCAGGCAGGCAGGCAAGGGAGAGAGGAGGAAGAACAGTATTGCTTATTTTATTTAGCAGTTCATCTTGGATGTCTCCCCCCCACCCCCCGCCCCCAGGATAGATACCATTTCACCCATATTTTTTTTTTTCCAAAGCATAAACACAGCATTGTCACAATTAAAGTATTAACAATAATTCCTTAATATCATCTTGAAGTTAGAGTGCATTTAAATGTCTCTCAAAAATGTCTTTCACAGTTATTTACATTAGGATCCAGATAAAACCACTGCTGGTGAAATGGTTGTCTCTTAGTCTGCCATTTATGTGATGATGAAACCATGTCATTTAACTTGTAGAGTTTCCCATATTTCATATTTATTTATTGCATGTTTCTGGTATTGCTAAACTGTATATTTCCTATAAACTGGTAATTAGTTCTAGAGGCTTTTTTGATGAACACATTTCATTTGAAATGTTATATATTCTTTATTATATATTATCAGAAGGCACATACATGTAAGGTTGGTTTACTTAATTTTTTTTTTTTTTTTTAATGAGGAAGGAAGCAGGCAGGAATGAAGGCAAGTAGGCAGACAGGAAGGAACAAGGAGGAGGAAGAGCATTATTTGTTAATTTTGGTTGTTCCCTGGGTCCTGGGGCTTTTATGTGGACTACACTCCAGCAGCATACTTACCACCTGAGCCAGCAGGGTGCACCAAGTTTTTTATGTGTTTTAGTCTATTGTAGTTGCTGCTTTTTATATTTCAGTTGTCTCATCTTTGGCCTATTGGAGACCCCTAAAGCATCCTGTGTTTTTAAAAATATGATCCCATTAGTTTTTTATAGCTTCCTTTTGGGCACAAGGAAATCTCAGGTTTATCTTGTATGTTTCCTGCTCCAGACCTTGAATCTGACATTTTGTTAGAGTCTAACATCAGTGACTGGTTTCTTCAAGAGGAAAATGGTTTTTAGAGTTCACAATCAGGGTGTTAGGGCTGTTTATTACTTCTGATTTCATGATTGCTTCCGGAGATATTTAGCATTCAGACTCAGGAAATAAGATGTTTTTTGTTTGCTTGTTTTTGTTAAGAGAGAAAATGACCATAGTGTTTCTAATTACCCTGAAAATTTGCAGCTTTGATTTGATTTATATTTGTATATTTTTTATCTGATGCTACAAAATCTTGGTTCCTAACAATATTAACATAACCTTAACAACATATTTTACATATATCATGTAAGTTTTCAAGTCACAGTACCAGTCTTATTATAATAAGAGAAATAAATATACTTTAGGATTACTGTGTTTCTTTTTCCCTTAGGCTATAGTCCACTAGAGATATAAGAACAGAATACTTATTTTACAGTGGTTCAGATAATTTTGTGTGTGCTTATGCTATCAACTTGATAGGTCATTCACTTCATATTTTTATTTTTAAGAATGACTTTAATTTTTTGAGGTAAAATATTTGCATGGTTTTAAAATATTGGGGATATTTTTTAAAAGACTTTACTGGTTGGCATATTATTCCTTCCCATATTCTGTCATAAACTAAAGGAGTGAAATACTATTTTACCATATATTTTTCATTAAACAAATAATTTATATTTGCATGACCACTTTTTTTTTTTTTTTTTTAAAGGAAAGGTGCAGGCAGGAATGAAGGTGGTGAGTATGTAGAGAGATAGGAAGAGAGAGGAGGAAGATTCACCTTTATTTTACTTTTATTTTGTTGTTCATATTGGTTTTTTCCTCCTGGGCTGGGACTTGCGCTCAGGGGCATGTGACTTGCTCCTTTGGAGGCAAGTTGGCCTGTTACTCCACCAGGGCACACAGACGAGTTTTTTTAAGGTTCAGATTTTTAAGTTCAGTTAAGTTTTCCAAGTCACCAGATGGTTGCTAGATGACAGTAAATAGTTTTTGTTTATACATTTCTTTTTAGAATTTCAAATATTTTACTGAGCTTTGAACATATTGCATGTGATTAGGAGGCAGATGGAACTATAATTGCTTATAAGTTTTGCTTTTGATATCTGTAGATAATCAATAAATACTCCCTATAATCCACCTCCCCAACAGTTAATAACTATTTTAAAGAGGTTTTGGGGTCACACCTTTGTGGCCCAGGCAACTGAGATGCTGTCCAGTTTGAAATTCAGGACCAGGGTGAACAACCAGAATGAACAACTAAATAAAGATGTTTCTTCCTCCTCTTTTTTCCTTCCTCCCTCCTGCCTTTGTTTAATGCTTTTTATCTCCCCTTCTTCCTTCCTCTTTTGAAAAAAAGATGGTTTTAAGGCTGATATATTGAAATTATGATTATGTGATTCAAATTTGTGAGATTAGGCACTTTTTTTTTTAGTACAGGAGACTTTTCCTAAGTGTTACATGTATATTTTTCACTTAATTCCTAGCTACCTTGGAAATGATTTAAAATCTGCTCAAGTAGGTAGGTGGAGTGTGTAGGTGGTAACAAACTGATTATTGCTGGATTTGACTCTATCTTTTCATTCTTCCTCTTTTTAATTTTCTAAACCCTTTTCTTTTAGTATCTGTGCTTTTCAGAATATTCTGTTTGGTAAAACTCAAAGGTGATTTACTTGCATTTGGCAGTGGTTTGCTTTTGCTTACATTTGTGCTATCAAAATAAGGTAATGTTTTACCGCATTGATTTTACTGAATTGGCATTTAATTTTTTAATCAGTTATTACTAGATTAGTATTGTTAAGAGGTCTATAGATATCCTTTTTAAAATGACTATATTCGGTTAGGTATACTAATTGTTAATTCTTCTTGGAAAAGATCTGGATAGATCGGTAACAAATTGTTAATGGCGATTATACCTAGAGGTGAGAGTATGTAGAAAATGTTTGTCTGCTTTGTGAAGTTATATGATGTTTAATTTTTCTTTCTGAGCATACTGCTTTATTATAAAAAAATTCTACTTCTAAAAATTTGAGTTAGTGGTCAGTAATTTAAATGTAGAAAAGGTATGGGAGGGAAATTGGTAATCTTCTCTTGTAGCCTTGACTCTGATATTTGTGTTATTGATTCTTAGTCCTAAGGATACCACTATCTATGTCATGTTATGAGATAAAATGGGATCATAGCAATGTTGCTTCAATAAAATTTTAAAAAACAAAATTAGATGTGCCTTGATGCCCTACCAGTTTAGTCTACCAGGTATAGGTCACATCCATGCTGACAACCAAGATGAACAACTAAGTAAAATAAATTCCTTCTTCCTCCTCTCTCTTCCTGCCTGCTTACTTGCCTTCACCTGCCTGCACCTTTCATTTAAAAAAAAAAAAAAAAGTCCAAACCAAAAACCCCCCAAAATACCCACATATGCTAACACATAATGCCTGGCACATGGTAAGTGATGGAACTCAGGTCTTTGTGTATCCAAGATTTACTGCCCTATTGGGTTTTTTGTTTGTTTTTTAAAGGAAAGGCACAGGCAGGAATTAAGTGGGGAGAGACGGGAGAAGCAGGTAGGCTGGAAGAGAGAGGAGGAAGAAGCATTTTTATTTTGTTCAGTTGTTCATCTTGGTTATTCCTCTGGCTTCAGGCCCCCAACCTCTGGGACCTTGGGATGGAGGTATGTATAGTTATATCATTAAGAGGAGGGTATTCTAGAATCTTAGAGTTTTGTATTCTTTTGAAGCTACAGTTTTTCCCCCTGGGAGGCTTGCTTCTTGACTGTATAATTATACTGCAGTTCTCTTCCTTTGTAACTAGATTGCCAGAGAACTTATTCCCAGTTTGCTACCAAGCAGAAACTCCACTTTGTACCTGTTCTATTATTGTTACCTGCAAATAGATATGTTAGTTTATCTTGCTCAGTAAAATGTTTTTAAATCTGGCGTGCCCTGGTGGAACAGCATTTAGAGATTAATCACCTTTGAAGGAGCAAGCCACATACCTCTCTGGGTTCCAGTCCCTGGCCTGCAGGGAAGCAACCAGTGTGATCAACTAAATAAAAATATAATAAAGATGCTTCTTCCTCCTTTCTCTTCCTGCCTGCCTGCCCACTTGCCTTCATTTCTGTCTACACCTTTTCTTAAAAAAAAAAAAAAAGAATTAGCATCCAAACCTCAAGTTTTATGTATATTCTGGATGAATCTACGTACCCAACCTTAAACTAGGTCACATGATTTAAAAAAGGATTTAAAAAACTGCTTCTTTCAAAGGTTGTTTTAGATATAATCAGAAAGATGGTTTTCCCCAAAAACTTTCATTGATATATAAGTAAATAACATTGGGGTTTATTTTATTTTGTTTGCATATTCATATTGGTTGTTCCCCCATCCCTGGGTCTGAACCCAGGACCTTTGCATGTATGTGGGCTATGCCCAGCCATAGGCTGCAGACTTTGCTAAATCACTAGGGCATGTCAAGATGCAGTTTCTAAGCATATGCAACTTACTTTTTTGAGACTCTTGGGAATAATGTGATTGCAGAATTACACTGTATATAGTGAAATATGGAAGCAGTCAAGTTACAGAAGAGGATGTATCTGTATTGTTGAAGTCCAGGAATCTAGTTTTTGATTTAATTTTTGACTGGTTGAAACTCTTTATCACTGAAAAGTTACAAAAAGAATAAAGGAATATGTAAAATAAACCTCTCATTTTGCTTTTTCCTCAAGTTTTTCTCTCTACACATATAACCTGTGGCTTCTTGAGTAATCAGTCCTATGTTATTTATCATAGAAAAGCAAACAGGTATTTTCCTCCTTTTTTGTCATCAATTTTTAAATCATACTGTTCTGTACCATCAGTTTTGTCACTTTGCACAGCTGGGAGATGTTTCTATATCAGTGCACAGAGAATCCTTTCATCTGTGTCATCTTGAAACAGCTTTACTGATGTATAAGTTTTACACTAAAAATTACATCATTTTAAGTGGAAAAATCAATTCTATAACCTTTTTTTTTTTAAAGAGAGGAAGGCAGGAAGAGAGAAAGAAGAAGAGAAAGAAGCCTCTTTATTTATGTAGTTGGTTGTTTTGTTTTTCACCTTGGCCCAAGTCAAGAACCTGCGTCCTTGAGCTTCACATCGTTTGCATGCCAGTGTCTCAGCCACCTGAGTCACAGGGTATGCACGTTCAGTGATATTTTAATTAATTTATAGGGTTATACATCCATCACCACAATCTAATTTTAGAACTTTATCCTTAAAAAGTTCCCTTCTGCCAATCTACTGTCAATACTCATTCCCATCTTTAGTCCCAGTCAACCCCAGATCTATTCATTTGTTTTTGCAGCTCTTAATTGTAATTAATTGAACTTAATTGTAATTTACTTAGCTACTATTTTTTTGGTTGTTGATCTTTGCTTTTGCAAACAATTTTAAGGTGAGGTATCTTGATACATATATTATTTCACACATGTGCAAGGGTATCTGTAGGATAAATTCCCAAAAATTATGGTTATTGATTAAAGACTATATGCATTTTTTTTTTTTTTTTTTGAAGGAAAGGTACAGGCAGGAATGAAGGTGGGTAGGCAGGCAGGCAGGCAGAGAGGAAGAAGAAGCACTTTATTTTTTATTCAGTTGTTCATCTTGGTGCTCCTGCCAGTCCTGGGACGTGAACCGTGGACCTTGAGATGGACATGACTATGTCCAATGCCTACTCCACCATGGTTCATGCACCCTTTATACATTTTTAATTTTCATAATTCTTTCCAGTTTTTCTTCCTCATTTAGGTCATACATATTTACATTCTCTCCTTTGGTAAGAGTGCTTTTTTCCCCCCAAACCTTACTAAACAATTATGTTGCTAGACTTCTAAACTTTTGCCAATCTAATAGTTAAAATTGGTATCTGAGTAGTTTTTATTTGCATTTTTCTTAAGAAGGAATTTAAACATGTTTTCATGTTTGAAGCCACATGTATTTCTTTTTATGTGTTTTTTTTTTTTGTTTAGTCTTTTTAAAAATCATTGATTTCTGAGTGTTCTTTATGTATGGGAGATTAGCTCTTTGTTAGTGATACGGATTCCCATAGTTTGTCACTTGTACCACAGATCCTATATAATGTTTTTTGTTTAGTATAGTTTTGTTATAACATTGATGAAAGACATTCTAATCAGTGGTGAATGAGACAACATTATTCTAGTATTAGTTTCCCTTTTATTTTATGTTTTGCTTAAAGTTACAGTTTCCAAGAACCTATCTATGACATAAGTGAAGATTTACGTAGGTTTTATTTTTTTGCCATGCAGTTTTTATGGTTAAATTAATCAATAGTTCCTCTTTGAATTTCTGAGCTTTCAGTTGATTTCTGTTCAAAATAGAAATATATTGACTCTACTTCCATGGTAATAATTTATGACTTTGAATTAAATTAAGAGTTTTAGCCAGATCTGTTAGCATCTGTGATGAATATCTTTAAACATGCTATTTCATACATGTATACAAGTATATTTGTTGTCTTAATTTTGGTGTATATTCCTGGGGCTAATGGTATTTGTGTTTTGAATTTTGATATATACCATCAAATTTAAATCATGTGTCTTCCAAGACTATTAAGATATTTCATTGCAAATAACTGGTGAAGTAATTAATGGTGACTTGTGTTTTAAGATGCCAGATTATTAAACACTAGTACTAGAAAAGTTTTCGTTGAAAAGGGAACACAGGTATAAATGAAATTCTTCTTTTTTCATTGTGTATTAGTCTTAAAGGCACCAGAGTTACAGCTTAGCAATTAATTGGATAATTTGCAGTATCTCTTGAAATAAAAATGTATATCTTTTTTCCGTCTTGACATAGGGCCTAAAGCAGCACTTGTATAGGTGCCCAAAGAAATATGTATGAATATGTCTGTTACAGCCTTTTTTGAAATAGTGGAAAACTGGAAACCATTTGATAAAATTAATAGATGAGAAACTAAACAAACCATAGTAAATCCCTATAGTGGTTAATATCACTAAAATTATTTGATAGGAAAGATTTCCAAAACACTTTTTTGTGAGAAATAGAAATGTTGAAGAACCGTGTTAAATGTTGTACAAATTATATATAAAAAAATATTCATAGAACTACTAATATTGACCTGTATACATGTCTATAATTAAAAAAGTCTAGAAAAAAATCTAGAAGGACATATGCCAAAATGATAAAATGATTACCAATGGAAAGAGATTGAGATTAGGTGTGGTAATTAGGATTTGCTTTAACGATTTAATTTTACTAGGATAACATATTCATAGGTTGCTTTGCTGGGTCTAAAAATGTTTCACAAGTGCGCCCCTGTGGAGTTGAGGTTCAGTGTAGCCTAGAAGACCTGGGACTGAGGAGGACAACCAAGGTGAACAGTTAAGTAAAATAAAGTACTTCTAAATCCTCTCTCCCTCTCTGTCTCTGCTCTTTCATTCCTGCCTGCACCTTTCCTTTTAAAAAAAAATGTTTTTTTTGTACATGCCGTCCTGTAAAGGCAGAGAAAGGAGACTGACAGGATACCGTAAATAGGTGACATAGTTATATTGATGAGGGATGTGGGAAGAAAAGATAAGGGAGACGGCTATTACTTTTTGTATGTATGTATATTTTTGCAAAGAAACAAATTAATGTTTGTGTGATAAATATGTGATTAAAAAAGACAACTTCTTTGGTACTAAGGATTCATATGAGAATATGATCTAGTTTTGTCAGACTCATTTAATGGTTCTTAATAAAAATAGTAGCCATTAGTTGAATCACTAGGTAGAAAATAAAGAAATAGTTTACTAATTTGCTGATAATTAGACATTAATTTGATTGATGTGATGATGCATATTCATTACAGGATAGATAAGGAGACTCTTGCCCATATGCTGTCTTGTATATTAGTTGTTTGTGATATAGTCAAGATAGTAAATACAGAGCTTGTCTTCCCCTAGAGCTTTATCGGGAATTTTTTCTCTTCCCTGTGTTTCTACCACCTCACCTATAGTCTTGATATCTCTGTTGTTCAGTTTTCTTAGTTTAGTAATCCAGGATCTTGTCTATTCTAATGAAATGGGAATTAGCAGTGAGAAGAAAAAAACAGAATTCTTTTTCATCCCTTTATTATATTAGTCACTAAATATAAAGATGTCCCCAGTCAGTCCTTCTCTGACTCTCTCCCTATCTTATATCTCATTTTAGATGATAGCAGCATATTCTTAACTGGTCTCTCCATTCTGTTTTGTATTTTTGGTGTCCATTTTCTACATGGCAGCCACAGTGATCTTAGACATTTATTTGATATGTCACTTCTTTGCATAAAATTTTATAAATGATTCTGCTGTTGCTGTCATGCCATACTTTCCCCATAGATATCATAATGTGTCTTGGTATGGTCATGAATAAGTATAGCCTCCTATATTGCCACCTTTCCCCTGCAGTACACAATTCCAACGATCCTGTATTTCTCATTTCATGTAATTAAATATCTTGACTATAGGCTATCAGTTATCCGTGCAGTGTCTTTCTCTGATATCCTAAGAGTGAGTTACATCCTCCTTTGCACTCCTTGCACAGAACCTGATCACAGTAGTTATCTTTGTGCTGTGATTTCTGCCTTGTTTAACTGACTCTAGCACTAGATTTCTTGGTAACAAAGACTATATCTTAGATTGTATCTCCAGTTCCCAATTAGTTCTTGGCATATTACACGCTTTGGGTCAGATATGTGAAGCAGTGAATGGTTAATCTTATGCCACCTAATTTCAGCCATATTTCTCTCTATTCCTGTTCACTCCCACCCTAATGATAGGAGTTAGATATGAGGAAAAGGGTAGAAGTAAAAGATGAAGAAAAGTGAAAAAGAATGAAAGGAAAGGTTGTTAGGGTTCTTAGTATTTTATGCTTAATCTCCTTCCCTTACTCCTACACCCAATGCACACACCTCCAAGGATACAAGAATTTATTTTCATTATTACAAATAATAGATATTTGCTATTTCAGTTTCATGTTTTTGGGCAGGAGATGCTTGGTTTTCAGTTTAAAAAGGCAATATGTATGTCGATTTAGGGGAAAGTACTGATGTCTGATTAATTAATTCATTTATTTAAGAGAGGAAGGAAGGAAGGAATAGGGGGAAGAAACATCTTTGTTTAGTTGTTCCTTTTTTGATTTTTCACCCTGGCCCCAGGTTGTAATCCCTGGTTCTTGAGCTGTATGTGGTTTGCACACCAGTTTCTCAGCCACATGAGCCACAAGAGTGCACCCATATGCTTGAAATAATTCTGATAATTCTAATATCTCTGCCATTTCTGAGTCTGACATGTGGTCTCTTGTACGTCTTGTAATTTTTTATTAGAGGCTGAACATGATGTACTAATTAAAAGGAACTGAGGTATTCAGGTCTTTAATGTGAGGTATTATATTTATTGGCTAGGAGTTAGGCTGTCGCTGTAATTGTGATAGCCAAAAATTTGTTATGATGTCATTTTTTATCTTCAACTTTTCCTGAGATCGCTTAAATAAAATCTGCTACCTGCAGTTCTTTCACTTGTAATCCTCTGTTACGCAGGAATTCTGTTGATGAGGTGGAAAGGTGTGGGAGAGGGGTGGTATTATACAGCACTCTGATGAGGTCTCATTCTTTTAGTGGGAAAGTTTCTCTGCACTGTGACCTTCATGAGGGCTTCTCTGACTCTTTCATAGATAAGACAGGAAGGCTTGAAGAGATGAGTGGAACCACAACCTCTTTCCCCCCTGCCCCCATTACTTAGACTCTGGTGTAAAACCCCTGTAGGTTAGTTTATCTTGAGGGCAGACTGTTAAAGAAAACAAAAAAGCAAAAACATAGTGCTCTGGACATATTTTAAAATGTTGGAAAGTTTTCCTTTCCCCTTGCCAGAAGGACAACGACATTTTTCTCTCTGGGAATCTGATAAGGGCACTCCTGAAAGTGCAAGGGCTTCCCTAACACTGAGCCCTCCTGAAGTATTTAACTCAGGAGGGCCAAGTGATTTACCTTGAGCCTACAGTAATTCCTCACTTACAGTTTAGGCTTCCCTGTGCTCCAGTAGAGGTTTTTACTGCTATTTCTTCTCAGGTAAGTTGTAAGTCTATTTGTCAGTATCTGTCCATCTCTCCAGTTTTGGGGGCAGTGGTTTGCCCTGTGGCCTCATTTTTGTAATAGATCTAAAAAGTTTTGATTTTCAGTTTGTTCAACTTTTTTCTTTTGGCGGTGGTTGCAAAGACTTCTAGTTTCCTACAGACTGTATCTGAAACTGAAGTCTGTCATTTTCTCTAAAAATGAACAATTCATAATAAATAGAGGTATGGTAGAAAGCTATGTCATGAAATAAGAGTAAAACATATGGTAGAACTCTGACTGAGGGACACGTAAAAGATTGGAAGACTACAGAGAGACATTATCTGGAAAATTCAAAGGCAACTTTATGTTTAAGTAGAGCATTAGATAATAACTAGTTTTCCAGGTGGTAGAAACTTGGGTTGGGATGTTTCAAGGAGAGATAGCATTGTTCCCAAAGGCCCAATGAGCTGGGGAAACTTAGAAGCAGTGAAAACCCGGACAGGGCTGCAGCACAGAGTGTGCACCTGCCTAATTCTTACCTCTGAATATTTTATTGGAATTATAATTTCTAATCCCCACACATCTAAGGCCAATGCCTCTAGTTGGAGCTCTCATCCTTTACTTTGGCCTTAACCTTCAGCCATGTATCTTGGTAAGTTTTTAAAAATACAGCTCTAGGATAATATAAAACTTTTTTGAGCATAAGTTTTACATTATAACCCAGTACATGTATACACACAGACACTGGAAACATTCATTTCACAAAATAATTTTACCATGTTCTTTTCACTCTGATGCTTTCTAACCTTTCCTGCCTTATTTTTTTTTGGATATTCTGGTCAGAACCCACCAAATCACATTCATAACCCATTAATTGGTCTTGACTGAGATTTGAAGAACAACACTTATGTAAGGGGTTCCTGAGGTACTCGCTAGTTCTCTCAGAATGAGAACGCTCATCCTCCATCAGACTTACTTTAAATATTTAACAATTTTTTATTCTATTGTAAATGGCAGTGTTTTAAAATGTCAGTTTCTGGTCATTTTTATATCAGAATATAATTGTTTTATCTGTTGATTTTGTATCCTCTGATCTTTTGCTGAAGCCACTGTTTCCAGTAGTTTTGTAGATTCCTTTGGATATTCTTTATGACTCCTCATATTACCTGCTGTAAAAATATTTTACTTCTGGTGAACCCAGTTAGATCAGTTGCTTCAGAAGGAGCAAGCTACGTACCTGGGTTTGAGACCTGGGTCCAGGGGGAACCAACTAGGGTGAACAATTAAAAAGCAAAATGAAGATGCTTCCTCCTCCTTTCTCTTCTTGCCTGCCTACTTGCCTTCATTCTTTCCTGCACCTTTCCTTTAAGAAATAAAAACCAAAACACAGCATTTTGCTTCCATTCCAATTCATTTGCCTTTTATTCTATTTCTTGGTTGCATTGACTGGAAACTCCAGTACAGTATTGAATAGAATTGGTGAGGTGGGCACCTCTGTCTTGTTCTTAATCACAGGAAGCATTGTATCTTTGACCATTAACTACTATCTTATTTCTAAGTTTTTCATAGTTGTCTTTTATCAGATTGAAGAAATTTCCTTTTGTTCCTAGGTTGTTGAAATAGTTAATTAGGAATGAATTTTGGATTTTGCCAAATGCATATTTTGTGTCTATTGTGATCATGTTTTTTTCTTTGACTTTGTTGATATGCTTAATTATGTTGAATGATTTCTGAATTTTGAACCATCTTACATTTCTAGAACACCTTTTCATCATGATGTATTACCTTTTTAATGTATTGTTGGATTCTCTTTGCTTAAGTTTTGTTCCGAATTTTTACATTTCTGCTCATAAGAGATAGCTATTTTTCTATTCTCATTATGTCATTGTGTATCAGAACAGTGCTGTCCTTATAGAATGTTTGGGAAGGATTCTGTCCTCTTCAGTATTCTGGAAGTTTGTGTTGTGTTATTGTTTCTTCTTTAAACGTTTCTTAGAATTCATCAGTGATACTTTCTAGGCCTCAAATTTTCTTTGTGAAAAGGTTTCAAACTATGAAGTAGTGATTGAGTAGTGATTGGGTCTGCCATTTCCGTCCTAGCACAATTGACACACATCCCAACAATGTGGTTTCATGTCCCTGGTCTAGGGGGCTCAACCAAGGTGCGCAGCTAAATACAAATAGAATCCAAATAAAATGCTTCTTCCACTTCTCTCTTTAAAGAAGAAAAAAAGTTAGCCTGACACACTTAGTTTTATATGAAACAGGTTAGTTTGGCAATACTCAAAGCATCATAGTGAGAAGTTAGTTGGAACATTTGCCTTCTTTTTTTTCCATCAGGTCTGATCACTGTTAACCTGGGCTACGTAATGTCCAAAGAGCTTCTTCACACCCTGTTGTGAAGCCTGGTCTGGTGCTTGCTTGTTGGCCTTGCCATCCCAGTGAACACAAGTATATTGTCTTCTGTATAGCAGACTCGGTGATCAGGGGGAGCTTGATGATGGCTTAGTGATCAAGTTTGTTTCGCCTGGGGAACTGCATTGTTGTGGGCCATTGGAAGGTGGATGATGTGCAGATCTTGTTTGTGTGACTGTGGATGCCTTTCAGCACTGCTTTCTTGACCTTTGAAGTCTTTATTTTGACTTCAGCTTTGGGAGGGGCAGCTTAATTAATTGTATTGAGTGTGTTTTTGCAGTTATTTCTGTCAGAGGGTTTGTCCATTTTATCTGAGTTGTTGAATTTATTGGCAGTTATTCATAATATTCCCTTACTATCCTTTTAATATTGTAAAATCTAATGATGTCACCTCTTATTTCTGATAATGAAACTTTTTGCATCCCCTTTTTCACAATCCAACTGGCTAATCAGTTTTACTGATCTAAACAAATCAGATTCTTTTCTCAATTTTTCTACCTCATTGATATAGATGTTGATTTTTCTTTTTTTTTTAAAGGAAAGGTGCAGTCAGGAATAAAGGCGAGTATGTAGGCAGTCAGGAAGAGGGCAGAGAAAGAAGCATCTTTATTTTATTTTAATTTAGTTGTTCATACTGGTTGTTTCTCCCCAGGCCCCGGACTTGAACCCAAGGGTATGTGACTTGTTCCTTCCAAGGTAATTGACCTAACTAACCACTGCTCTACCAGCGTGGTCCAATATGTTGAATTTTTGTTTTCGTTCTCTTTATAATACAGTTGACCCTTGCACAACAGTTTGAACTGAGTGGGTCTACTTCTATGCAGGTTTTTTTTTAATGAGTATATTAGAAATGTTTTGGAGATCAGTGACAACTTGAAAAAACTTGTCAATGAACTGTGTAGCCTAGAAATATTGAAAACATTAAGAAAAATATAGGTATGTCATGAATGCATAAATATATGTAGATAATAGTGTATTTCATCATTTGCTACCATAAAATATGCAAAAATATATTCGAAAAGTTAAAATTTATGCATGCACTTAAGAAACATGCATGTTGCCATTCACAGCTGAGAGAAATGTCAACACATGGAAGGATGCAGTATTAAGTCATAACTACATAAAATTAACTATATTACATATGAGACAAGATTTCTCACCATCTCCTGTTGCTATTGTGGTAAGCTCACGTATTTTAAGTATTTGCTTAAAATGCTCTGTGATTCTATCTTCTCTGTGTGAGGAGTTTGTCTCTCCAGTTTAAAAAAAATCATGAGGATTTTGGAATGCATGGGTAGCAACATCCCTAACTCCTATGTTATTTAAGGGTCAGCTGTACTTTCTAATTTTCCGTTTGATTTCTTCTTTGACCCATGGGTTATTTTGATTGTGTTACTTAGATACCACATATTTATAGATTTTTAAAAAGATATT
Organism: Solenodon paradoxus; assembly: GCA_004363575.1. Taxonomy (NCBI): domain Eukaryota; kingdom Metazoa; phylum Chordata; class Mammalia; order Eulipotyphla; family Solenodontidae; genus Solenodon; species Solenodon paradoxus. The sequence continues at coordinate 260,366 of RJWH01000596.1, read as the reverse complement.
TCTGTTAATTGTTTCTGAATTAATTCCATTGTGGTCATACTTTGTATGACTTATATACTTTGAAAGTTTTTTTTCATTTATGGTCCATATGTCATTTTGATAAATGTCCTTGTACCATTGAAAAGAATGTGTATTCAATTTTTTTTGGATGGATTTTTATAGATGTAAATCAGGTCAAGTGTTATTTATTGGGGATTTGTTGAACTTCTTGGACCTATATGTTTATTGTTTTCATTTAGTTTGAGAACAATTTAGCTGTTATCTCTTAAAAAAATTTTTTTTGTGTTCCTTTTTTATTTGGAGACATCATTTACATGCTGTATCAAGTAGACTATTGGAAGATGTGCTGCAGCTTCCTGATGCTCTTTTCATTTATATGCAGATGGGTGTTCTCTTTCTTTTTTTTTTTCTTTTGGTTAGTTTGTATTATTGTATCTTCACAGTCACTAATCTTTAATCTTACTTATTTCATCTCAGACACTGTTTTCGTATCTGGAAGTTCGATATGAGTATTTCAAAAATATTTTTGTATTTGACTTTTTGAACATAGAGACTATACACACACACACTCACATATACTTGATGTTCTTAAGTGCTAATTCTAAAGTGACAGTTCTAGGTAATTTTTCAACAATTAATTATTCTTGTATGAGTCATGTTTTCCTGCCTCCTTGCATACTTATTTGCATACTTTGATTGGATGCCAGACATTGTGAATTTTGCCATGTTTGATACTGGATTATTTCTGTAGTTCCAAAAATCTTGAGCTTTTTCTTAGGATGTTAAGTTACTTGGAAACTGTTTGATCTTTTTGGGGTCTTGCTTTTAAAAATTGTTGGCAGTTCTGGAGCAGTACTCACACAAAGGCTAATTATTCTCCTTTACAAAGACAGACCTTGAGTACACAACCAGTGTCCCATAAATATATGAGTCTATCGTTTGGCTGGTACTTTTTTCCCCACCTTTTGTAAACATTAGGCACTGTTCTCTCTAATCCTCTGTGATGGTTCTTTCTATGGACTCAGGTAATTTTCTCATGTTTGTTGTGCTAGTCCTCTCCTGAGTACTTAAAAGGGCATCCTCTGCAGATATCCAGGCTTCTTTTTCTGTGCAGCCTTCTCTCTCTGGTAGTTTGTTATGTGAATTTTAGCTACCTTGGTTTCCCTCTCTTTTTTTCTTCAGTGCAGGGAGTCTTAACAACTTTTCCTTTAGTTTCTTGTCTTGAGCCATGACCTGATAACTCTCAAGGCAGTAAATTGTGGGCAGTGAAGGGGCTCACCTCATTTATTTTCTTTCAGGGATCTCTGTTCTTTTTTTGCCTGATGTTCAAGTGACTTGAAAACCATTGGTTAAAGTATTTTGTCTGGTTTTGGGGATAGTTTCAGACTGGATAGTGAATCTGTTCACTTGTTACTCCATCTTGGTTGGAAGAGATTAATCATTTCTTTAAAAGATTGTATCTTATACATCTAAAAATATCAGTGAAGAGTGCAAAAACAGAATTGAAGCATCAAAATTCATGCCTAGTGTCTACTAAAGAAATGATCTATTTAGCCCACTGTATTCATAGGATTGATTCCAGGCTGATACTATATGTGAATTAGACAAAAGGTCAGATTGTCATTAAGAATTTCATTCTATTAAGTTATTTTTTCCTCTTTTCTTATGCCTTCTTTTACACTGTCTTCATTGAGATTATAGAAACATTTTGATGTGTCATACTTACTTCATGCCATATGCATAGAAACAGGCTCTACCTCTCTAAGGTGTACTAAATGAGTTAATTGATGTAAAATGTGTAGCTCAGAGCTGGACATATAGTACGTACAATTGTTAGCCATTACTTAACATAAGATCCTCAACTCTGCCAACCCCCTACCCTGACTTGAGTCTCAAATTTGGGTTCACAGCTTTCAGTTTGTGCCTTAGCTGCCTGAAACACAGGAGGGACCACATAAGCATTTTAAAGTATGAAAAAGTTAAAGTTCTTTTAAAATTAGTCTTTTCTGCATTAAAACAAAGCTTAGAATATTTTTAGTCACAAAATGAGCTTATGAAAGTAGGTTCTAAAAATGTTAATGGTCATTTGGCCACTTTATAGCTGATTATAGTTAATAGAAGGTTTGCGTTTTCTAGTAATACTATAATATTATGGGATGTATTGAAACTTAGATTTTTTGGAATCTTTGTGAAAATGAATTCACTTCTAGATATTAACTAATTTTTTCTTTTTCTGATTTCAAACATTAAATTTGTTGAATGGAGGTCTTGACAATGTCTTGGTATTTTATCTGTGTATATATATTTTAAAGGAAAGGCACAGACGGAATGAAGGCGGCAGGTAGGAAGAGAGAGGAGGAAGAAGCACTTTTTGTTTTTTTTAATTTTTGTTGTACATCTTGGTGTTCTCTCTGGCCTCAGGAAGCAAACCTGGGTCATTGAGAATGTATGCGAACTGCATGGTCTGGAGGGGACCGTAGACTAAACGCTAAGCCATGAGGGTTTGCCAACAACTGTTAAAAATTTTATTTATTCTTTGAGTCTTTACATATGTGTGTATCTATGTTCACACATATACATATATGTCCATATATACACATACACATATATGTATAAGTTTGCAGTCTGATTTTTCCTTTAACACTTGAACTTTGGCTCCTGTGTGGATATATCAGTTTAATTTATAATATATTACTTATAGAGAAATTTTAAAGAATGATAGGTCATTTACCTGATGGACAGTATGAAATAAATAATATTGAGTAGAAATCTGGGTTTAATCCTTTTTCCTGTTTCTAATTAGTTTTATGCCCTTAAATCACTTAAAACTTTACTTCTGTTTACGTTTTTGTGTTAGTACTTTTCCTAGGTGTGTTGTGCGTGTGTGCAGATGCGTATGAAAGCAATGCAATTTGAAAAATGTGTCATATTTATTTTTTAATAAGTATTAAATAATATCTTAAGGTAGCAAGTATTTCCTTGTCTGGTTAAAACCTGATTATGTTGCCTCTAAGTATTCTTTTTCTTTTTTATGGAAAGGTACGGGCAGGAATGAAGGTAAACAGAGGCAGATAGGCAGGAAGAAAGACGAGGAAGAAGCATTTTATTTATTTTATGTAATTATTCATCTTGACTCTTTACCATGGCCCTGGGTCTCAAACCCTGGTCCTTGGAATGTATATGGACTGCATCGTCTGAAGGTGACATACCTGTTGTTCCATCTTGGTGCTTCCAAGGTATTCTTGTTCTTCCTTTCTCCTATTTTAATTAGATAACATTTATGAAAAACCAGGCTGCAAAAGGAGTTCATAATTTTTTTGTGTGTCTATTGAGAGCACAAACTTTATTGCTTAAATATATAATCTCAGAAAATTCTATCCTTAATTGCAGTCTTCCTCCAAGATATATGGAAACACTTTTATGACTTCACTTTATGACTTCAGGTTAACTGTTCCTATATTTATAGTAATTTATAGTAATTTTCACCCATTGTCCACAGCATATTGGTTTACCTACTTGTGCTTCTAAAATCTGATACACCTATGAAAATAATTCTTGCGTTGACTAAGTTTACCTAGTGTAGATAACCTTTAGCTGATTGTATTGTCTGATGTAGTCTAGAGCAGACTTAACCTTCTGTGATTTAAGAGGCAGTAGTGAGGGATCTTATCAATACCAATGCTAAAGTGTGATTTTGGTTTTACCAGACTGTGTAAAAATGTTAGGTGTTGAACTAAGTTAGCAAAGTCAGGGCTATAAAAGTTTTCGCACTGTATTACAGTGTTTTGGGCAGACCAAATGAATACTGCTAGGTTAATGAAGACCCACTAGAGATCATTATTAGGCAACATTATGCTTTATGTAGTACGATCGATAGTGCTTTTGCTGTTTTTAATTCCTTCAAATATACCGCTACCTTCTCGTATCTCAGTGTTCGTCTGTACTTCATTCATGCTGCTCTCCCTTCTCCTGAGTCAGGTGTTATGCTACCCTTAGGCTAATATTTTACTCCAAATAGGAAAAATTTAAGAACTAATTGATTCCATTTTGGTGATATTAATATCTAATTTGATTACTAACAAGTTTTTTTCCTTCATATGTCTAACATGTCTGACATTTTTCGGGTCTTTTAAATGGTATAAAGCATGGATTTTTATTAGATATTTAGTCAGCCTCCTTAGAGTTGTTTAAAGTATCTCTGAGCACTGTTAAATAACTTCTCAACTTGAAACTAGCTATTTAGAGTTGCCCTCAAGAGAAACTGCCTTCTGGGAAGTCACCACTACAGTCTGTTAAGTCTGACTTTTAATTTTATAGTCACATTTGAATTGAAACCACTTTTTTTTTTTTTTTTTCTGTTTGTCAACATATAAAATAACAGAAGTTACTCAGAACTCTTTGTTATTTAGTGTCAGCTGTGTGAGATTATGACTGTGAAAGTCTTTATTTCTTTAGGGTGCTGCTTTAATATCCTTGAAATAAATTTTGGTTTGCTAAACAGCATGATTTTAGTGGTCATCTCTTTGGACCTGTCCAGCATGTATCCTCATTCATTTGGTAATAGCATACCGAAGTTCTTTAGTGAACTCTCGGGAGAATTGCCCTGGTCTTCTTGTGTTAAGGACTAAACATGTGATTCACAGTAAGTTTATTTGAGTATATTGAAAAGAATATGAAAAAAGAAATAGAATAATATTAAAGTCTTTTATTAGTCAGTTTGTTAAAAATAATGCATGTGAGATTTGATGCTCTTGTCAGTCTTTTTTCACCCTGTTATGTGACTATCAAAAAACTCATAATAGAAATGAGAATGTTTTGGGATTCCTTAAACCCATTATCAAGTTTGGTAATTTATTGAGAGAACTCACAGAGTCAGTGTATATAGTTGTACTTAGGCTATAATTTATTACAACAAAAAGATACAAAGCATAATCAGCAAAAGGAAGATGATTAGGGTGAAGTCTGAGGGAAATCAGGTGCGAACTTCATTACAGTCTTTTCTCAGTAGAGTTACATAGGAAATACTTATTATACTCAGTGATGACTTGTGACAATGATCTAAAATGTTGCAAAGATATGTATATATAATATCATATATTATATATATAAAATGCAATTTATGAAGAACCCCCTATTTCATTCTCAGGGTGCAGAATATAGTTTAGGCATAGTAAGCCACCCTTATCAATTAATGGTGGAAACAAACCTTCTTAAAATCTAGGTTCCCCTAATTTCCCAGATGTCATTTAAGGACCAATCTTGCCAACAGGTCAAGAAAAGCAGGCAAGCCTTCTTTGTTAACACTTATGCAGAACAATATTAACTTTCCATTTTCCTAGTTTTTATTTTTTGCATTGATAGTTTTATCTCAGTTTCTGATTTATTTACTAGAATCTCCTTAGGCTACTTTTCTATATTGTTTTAAGGAGTCTGCATTATTTCTTTTGTGTGTATTTTATTTTTGCACGATCACTATCTTGACATTTTTCAAGTCTTTAATGGTAGCCATGATTCCATAAATAACTTTCACTTTGGCCACTCCTACCATAATACTCATACTCTATAGGAGAGAAAACCAAATAGAGATTCTGTTTAGTTTCTGTTTAGTCCATTACAAATAACCAGTTAGGACCTTGAGAAATAATCTCTAGTCCAGTGGTTCTCAAACTGTGGGGTACTTCAGAATTCCCTGGAAGTCTTGTTGAAACTCAGATTGCTGATTCCCTACCCCAGAGTTTCAACTCAGGATGTCTGGAGTGGGGACTGATAATTTGCCTTCCTTCCTTCCTCCCTCCCTTCCTCCCTTTTTCTTTCTTTCTCTCTCTCTCTTTCTCTCTTTCTTTCTTTCTTTCTATAGGAATGAAGTAAGTAGGCAGAAAGGCAGAAGAGAGGAGCAAGAAGCATTTTATTTGATTTCCATTTTAGCTGTTCATACCGGTTGTTTTCCCTTGGACTGAGGATTTGAACATAGGGGTATGTGGCCTGTGTCCTTTGGAGGCAATTGACCTAACTGCTACTCTGCAAGGGCAAGCTGATAATTTGCATTTCTGACATGTTTCCAGGTGATTCTGATACTCTTGGTTCAGGGGATGTACTTTGAGAATCACTTTTTTAGTTTTTAATATAATCCACAAACTCATATAAACAAGAATAGTATAACGTGCAAAATTTACATTTATGGGCATACCTGACACAAAATTGTGTTATGCTAAAAGTGAACAATTGAAATTCAGCACTCTTGTCAAACCCTTTTGTTTTATGTGACTGTCACTTTTCAGTCAGGATATATGTGTTCATAGGACACATATAGCTCATTTTTTGTGTGCTCAATCATTGTTTGAAGTTTATCATCTCACTTGGGTAGTCAAAGTTTGGTGGATTCTTTCTTCAACATATTCTTTGGAAAATGGATTAGTAGGAGAAATAGTAAAATTTAGGGCTTTATTATAGGCTTCTCTTTCCAACTGGGGATGCTTATGGAAAGGAATACCATTGAAATGTTTTCCGTGACCTCTGTAGGGTCAGAGAACCTCAAACAGGCAGTTTAGCTGGTAACAAGGTGGGCATGGTTATCAAAATAGGTTTGCGGGGCAGGTTTGATAATAAAATTCTGAAAATAATTCTGATTCACCTGGGATCCTTAGGTTGACAAGCAACTTTGTGACTTGTTTGATGGGTATGCTTTGTAATAGTCCAGGTTTGGTGATGAGCAATATGAAATAAGCTACGCTATTAATGTCTCAAGATTGAGTCCATTTATCTGTGAGAACCCATTGGAGGAAGTACCCTGGAGGGCCTATTGTATACCCCTGAATATCAGGTAACTCTTCTTACCTTAGATGACAATATCTAGTATTCATTTACTTAAATAACTGTGCAGTGGGAAAGGCAAATAGGTGCTCAGTTATTAAAACTTGGAGGAGCTATTAGATATTGACTTTGATGTAACAGAATTTCTGGTGACTTAGAAGACCTCCATTGTGATTTAACACAATACTAGTTCATCTGGAGAGTCAGAAAATAATAGTTTTGACCTAAATATGTTTCTCTACAGCTGTCCTGAAATTGTTTCTCTTGGGCCTATATGAATAGTTGGAATAGATCTCTTCAACAATTAATAGAATCTCCATTTAGTGTGATGTAGTTTAGTGGGAGTGACCAAGTAAAAGCAATTTGGTGTCACCATCAGAAACTTAAAAACTATGCCGAATGGCGATTGGGGAATTTCCCACCTGCACGCATGCACACATGCATGCATCCCGACACACACACACACACACACACACACACACACACCCCCAAACCCAAACCCAAACCTAAAATGACAGAACAACAAAAAGCTCTAAATTAGACACATAGAAAATAGGACATTAAAAAAATTTTCACTTACATCATTGTCTTTAGTAGCATTGTTTCTTGTGTTGTAGACTAATAACCTATAATACAGAAAGAATTCTTTTGATGAAATATATCAGAAAATTATTTCATAAACTTTAAGTGATAGTTTTAATAAAAAGTGACTCCATAAAATGCAAGGATCATATATTATTGTAATATTTCTTGAAAGTTACTCTTTTCTAAAAACAGTTCCAGGTATTTATCTTTGTATTAGAATGAAATATATGCACCACGGTTAACAAGTATTTAGATAAATTATTCAATAATTATTCAGTTCAGTAAGAAATGATTGTTAGTAGAGCAATAGATAAGTTTTTCTTCCATATAAAATTGAAATATTATTTCCAGTACAGTCTTTCAAAATGTGGATCAAATTATTTTTGAGGTTTCTGAAATTTTAACTGGGAAGTCTTTGGTGACTCCACTTCCCCATCCAAATCATGCTGGTCAGAATGTACACTGTTAAGTGTGCTCAATTAATCTTCTCAGTGTCAAAGACCTTCAAGATTTAAAAAAAAAAACCTTTCTTTTTTAAACATTGATTTGTTCTTTTGTTCATTCTTTCCAATCTGATCATGAATTTTTGAAGACAGGAAAAATATTTTGCTTTTTACATATTCTGAGCCACCTAGTCAGGAACATAGTAGGCATTTGGTTTGGTTTGATTGATTAGTAAAGACTTCAGTAAAGGCTTATAGGTTGATTTAAAAAAATTGGGAGCCGAGCCTATATTTTATACTGTTTTCTAATGTTAATGCTGTAATAGTGATCTCATTATTGAATAGCTTTTATGAAAGATCTCTTTCCCTTATGCTTTGTATATTCATATTTCATGAACTTCTTACTGATCTAGGATTTTGTGTATATTGTGAACAGTTAGGCTTACAATTTTAAACTGAAATTGATTTAATATTTGTAATAAAATAAAGTGTTTCTTCTTTCTCTCTTTCTACCTGTCTGCCTACTTACCTTCATTCCTGCCTGTACCTCTCCTTAAAAAAAAAAAAAGAGAGAGAGATGCACCCCGATGGAGTAGCAGTTAGGTTAGTCACTTTTGAAGGAGTGCAGGCCACATAGCTCCTGGTTCAAGTCCTGGGACCAGCGGTAATAACCAGTGTGAACAACTAAATAAAATTACAATAAAAAATGCTGCTTAAACAAACAGACAAACATCACTTGCATAGGGTGCAACCATGGACCCAGTTCGAGAACCTGGGGCCAGGGAAACGGAAAGCAAAATGAAACAGCAATAAAATTATGGATACTCAGTAAATGTTTAAACAATTGAAATTACATTTTATATTATTTCTGCTTTGATAAGTTTCTGATGAATTATTTTATTTACAAGTAATAGAAACCATCTCAAATTGTTAAAAGCAGGAAAGATTTTAAAGAGTATTCTTAAGAGCAGAAAGTCTACTCAGATTTGAGGAAGTATTTAACTTGGAAGTTGGGAAGGTAACAGAAACTAAGGCTTTATTCTCTCATTCACTCTGGGGACACTCTTATGTGTCTCTTTTTTTCTTTGCACATGTTTTTTCTTTACTTTGTCTTTATTTCTATTACTCTGTTTGCAGACCAGTTTTCTCTACTTAGACATGCCAGGAAATGGCTACCACAGGTTGTATCACTTTTTTCTACCAACAAATTGATTAGCATTTCAATTTCAAATTTCTAGGAGAAACTGGTTGAGAAACCTGTTCTTCTATTTATCCTGCATTTGACACTCTGAATGTATTTTTGAAATACAGCTTTTGCCTTGAGAAATCTCATTTAGCAGAACTTAACTAATGTCTAATTCTTTGGTTCAGCAAATGTTTTCCGAATTTCTTTTTCATTTTTTATTGTAGTGATTATTAAAGACATTAAAATAATTTTCTATTTATAGGTTCCCCATTTCTTAGTTATGTTTCAACACACCATGCCCTCCACCAAATCCTGAATTTCTCTTAATTGCAGGTGCTTTATCAGAGCTACTTTAAGATACTCAATTAGGAGAGAATACAGTGTGGAATGTTTACCTTTACAAAATGTCTGTCTCCATTTGGGACAAGCAAAGCCAGTATATAGTATAACAATGAATATTGTAGCAGGTACCAGGGGAGTTTTATATATTAGCACTCTGAAATTAGAAGGAATTCTAATTTATTGCATGCATATTACTTATTTCAGTTTCTTTTGGTTGCTAGATAAATGATGGATAGGTTTTCAAACATTCAAAGAATGATTTTTTTTTTTTTGATTTTTTTTTTTCAAGTTCATATTGTGGAAAATATAAAACATGTTACAAAACTCGGTTAGAAATTTTAAGAATTTTTATTATTTTTTGTAATTAAATTTTTAGAAAATTGTTCTCTAGGTGTCTTTGTGAGACTTACCTTGTGACATTTCAAAATGTTCTACTTATTGCCTTCTAATTAATCCAGTAGATATTACTAACATGTCCAGATAGACACAAACCAATGCCAGTTTATGGTTTCTCCTTGTATTTCTGAGTTTTAAATTGCACTATTAGACTCTTCTAATTTCCAAATCATTAAAATTTGAATATAATAAATAAAAACTTAGCATATTCTGAAAGAAATGCTATTCTAAAGCAGATTAATTTGCATTTGAATAGGATTTTTGACTTGCCTAGCAAGATAACATATATGATTAACAACTTCTGAAGGCAAAATATATTGGCTACCTTTGTCTTATATGAGAAAGTATATTTGCTTTTTTGACAATTAGAACAATGTCTTAAATACAGCAGCACGTGATAAATATCTTTCTCAGTGTATTTCTCTCTTACCTCTTTGCTAATGGTAAACTGTTAGACTGTCTTTTGAGTTACTTGAATTTTCAGAAATATGCAGATATAACATGTAACATTTACGGTCCTGATGGGTAAAGAATGTAAGTGGATAACTCATAGAAAAAGGTAAGCAGATGCCCAGTAAGTATATACTACATGGAAAAATAATTTATTTTCAAATAATTTCAAATTTATAGTATGAATAATTCATGTTTGTGTATCCTTTTGATGTAGTATGAGACTTAGAAATCAAGATAACAGGCTTTTTTCTTTTTTTAAAGGAAAAACAGGCAGAGATGAAGTTGCGTTAGGCAGGCAGGAGGAAAGGAGGAAGAAGCATTTTATTTATTTAGTTGTTCATCTTGGTTTTTGCCCTTGGACTGTTTTGCGAACTCAGGTCCTTGGGATATATATGGACTGTGCCACCCAGAGACTGCAACTTAATCTGCTAAACAGCCAGGGCATGACTAGACATGGCTTTTGGTATGATTTTTGTTACTGGGCTGTCAGTTGCTCTTAGGCTTTCTTGGTGGACAGATTTAGGAAAATGTATCAGTGCAGGCACGCATACAAATATGTATATATATGCATTATATGCATATCTTTAACTATTTTTCTGTATTTGTATATTATATAACTATGGATTAATATTTCTAAATCTAGTCTAGTGTCTTAGACTTCTTTATGGCCTTTCACTTTCCCACTTTTTAAATTTCTTTGACAGTGAGAAAATAGCTTCACTTTTCTCTGTATACTTATCATTTTACTTATGTAGACAGTATAATAAATTTTCCAACCATGTTGTCCATTTCCTTTGTTCTTGTTCTTACCCTGTCCTCTGTCACAAGATCTGTCCCTCCATGTGTCCCATATCCTTGCTGTCTGTCCCTCATATCTGTCTTACCTCCTGTGTCTTCTCTAACCTTAATCCCTGATACTACCTCTTGTTCTTAGCACCACATGAAAAGAAAGAGAGAAAATTGATACCAGAGAAGATTTTTAAAATTAGATTACACAGTTTTCTTTGTTTTCTCAAATAGTCATTTTTTGGTATGTCCTAAAAAAATGGGTATTTTAAAGTTAGTGTTTAAGTGATACCATTTCAATCACACATCTCTTTCGATTCTCCCCATTCTTGTTTTAGTTCCTCTGTGAGATTTTCATGTACAGAAGTTTTTTCATGGATTTATTGTTGCACGTATAAGTACATTTATTTATTGTCAGAGTTTGAGCATAAATTTAGCACTCTTTTTGTCTTCTAATTCTTCTGGCTACATTTGAACTGCCTTAGTAACCAGTTTGAATATTTACTCTTTTAAAAGAAACTGCCTCAATAAAATGTCATCTAGCATAATTTGCTTTAAAAAATAGATCTTGAAATAATATTTCCTAGCAGTGTCAACATTAGTCAGCCATTTGGAGATTGATTCAGCTATTGTCTTTCTAAAACTTATTTTATGTATCTGGTGTACTGCAACCCAAGACACATTAGAGATAACTTGATTCATTTGAACCCTTAATACATTTCCTGGCATTTTAGCTTCTTGAAGGATTATTATCCATCAATAGCTAATTTAAAAATTATTTATGCTTTTTGTTCCCTTGGAATTCAATGGCTTTTAGGTTCCAGTTAGGGCATTTGGTAGATTGACTAGAAAAATAATTGTTTAAGCAATGCTGGATCACTGTGAGGTAGCTGTTGCCTTGACAACTAGAAAATTGTTCTGTTTGCTAAACAAAGGGATGGTAATTTAGTAGTTTAATTTCCTTTTTGGCTTGAAGGTGCTACATAAAAACATTTTAGCCTCTGAGGTGGTTCTTAATATTGACCAAAATCAGAGAAGTAGAACAAAAAAGAGAAGGTAAGAGGTTTTTCTTTTTGTTCTATAGTTTATTTATTGGGGTAACTTTGCTTTAAAATAATATATAAACTCATTTGTGCAGGTTTCCCAACCCTCAGGATTTTTTTCTGGTTGTTAAGACATGTTTACTAACAGAATTGGTGTTGGTAGAAGGAGTCTTAATTTGGCCTGCTGACATCATTCTTTGTGTAGCTTGATATTGTTCCAAAGTACAGTAGCCTCAAAATGACTTTGAAGTCTTGGTTGTCTTTCTGCCAAACTAAGTGGTAAACTTCCTTATGGCGTGTCCCACGAACCGTTAGCCTCTCGCTGCTGCTGCAGCTCAAGGCCGTTACTTTATTTCCGAATTAAATATGAAGGATAATATTTAAAGCCACTCCCCCCTCCATTGGCATATACACACACACACACGCACACGCACGCACACTGTTGTACTGACATCTGCTCTATATATGTGGAATCTCTTTGTATAAGACTTCATTTTTTTAACTCACAGTTCCTCTCAGATTATTAATAATTTAGATTTGTTTGGCACTGTACGCTTGGTTCCTGTTCTAAAAATTTTACATGTAGCACATCAGTTCTTATGCCTGTGAGATTGTCACTCAGATTTTAGCCCAAGGTCACCTAGCAACTAAGTGGTAGTTTTGAACCAAAGCATCTACTACAAGAACTTAGGCTCTTACTGTTTTATACTGATTCATTTAATGTCATTCCACATACTTTGGAGAATATAGAAAAAGAACTAATATGAAAATTCAAAATACCCTATAATCTCAATCACTGCGGATGTTAATACTCTTACTGTTCTACCATAAAGTGGTTATCTGGGGTTTCCTTGAAAGCAACCAGAGTTTGGGAGGAATGCATAGGGATATAGATAAAACAGAATTTTCTATTAGTTGATAATTATGGAAGCCAGATTACAGCTATGTTGGAGATTTATTATGTAGTTCTGTCTTCTTTTGTATACATTTGAAATGCTTTTTAGTATATATTTAAAAAAAAAACAGAATACATACCAATCGTAAATAGACAAAATGGAACCTTTTTTAAAAAGCAGGAAGTCTTACTTTGAATAAACATTTCATACATATTCCCCTCTATTCTGCTCCCTTTTCCATAGATTAATCCTTCTAAAGTTATCTTTATTGTATTTTTTCTGCATGTATAATATGTCTTTATTTCTACATTTTTAGAAGTAAAGACCTATGTGTGCTACTAAAATTCTCTATTTTCTTATCACATTTAGCACTGAAAATACTATATTCCAGGAAGTACTGACTGGTTAAATGAGGAAGTGATTTTAACTTCAGTTTGTGTTTACTTAGGATAAAAACAGTAATTTAAAATGAGATTTTTTGTCTTTCATGTTATAAAAAAGAAGAGGTGCCAAATCTGAATTTGTGCTGGTGTAATGACTTGCTTGTCTATACAACGTGTTTCATAATACTGACATAATTGTTTATAGTAAAATGTTTCAGGCATCATAACCGAGTGGTTTCTAATATTGGCCTTATTTTTCTGATGTGAAAACTGAAACTTAGATTAAGTAGCTTACAAAAAAAGCATCTAGGTAGTATAAGGAATGGAGCTGGGATTAAGATTTTGTCTTTGTTTTGAAAACCTGTGCTAGTGTTGTTTTATTACCTCACATTATACTGAGAGTGATGACTTTTTTTCTGCCAAAATTACATACACAAATCTGACTAGGTTATGGATTTCATTTGTTTTTCTGCAGAAATTTCCATTTTTTTTGTTAGTATAGTTTCACTTCTAGAGATTATGTCTTGAAGTACCCCATTCTGATCATTTTTGACCCCAACAACCAACAATCTAGGCTTGTTCAACAAATATATACAAAATTCAGATTATTCATCTAATGATGAACATTCAACAGCAGAAAAATAATGTACTTAAGGTGATACCAAAAAGGAGATCAAAACATAGATCATTGCTTTTCCTGTGTTCTTAACAAATTAATATTGCTAAACTTCACTTTCCCTTTGCAAATATTTTTCTAAAAGACATTACCTTTTTAATGTTCTGTTAATTGTTTTTCATGTATTCTAGCTTAAAGAAGAAAAATATCCTTCAAATAATAATTTACTTCCATAATTTTTGAGATAATTAGTACTTTTCCTGTTAACATGAATTCTTGTGTTGGCAAGGGTGTGGGATGGGCTGAGTTTGGGGCAGGGGAATCCACTCTCATTCAAGTTGAATAAATCTGCTTAATAAGCATATTTATGGTTGTGGTAGTTGACACATTGCCACTGTTCGATGGCAGCATTAAGGAAAAGACTGTAGATGAGTTTCTATACACTACTCTAAATATGTTATTATTCCTTTTTCTGTTGTTCAAACTTCCTTGTAATAAAAATAATCTAAAATTGTTCAGTGAATGGATAAAGAAGATGTTGTGTTTATACCCAACGCCATACTACACAGCCCTAAAAAAAAAAGGGAATCCAGCCATTTGGGACAGCATTGTTGGAATTAGAGGGTGATTATGCTGAGTGAAATAAGTCAGAAGGAGAAAAAGAAATACCAGTGATCTCATTTATGTGAAATATAAAGAAACAAAGCAAACAGCAGACAAAATAAAAAGCCAGCCTTAGACATTGTCAATGGAACTGAAGTTACCAGCAGGCAGCGGGTAGAGGGGTTGGGAGTAAGTGATATTGGGGTTTCAGTGGACAGTGGTGGAGGAAGGACTTTGGATAATTTCAGTGGTGAGTGTGGTATATTAACATATATTTGATGAATGATGAACCTGTACATATGGACTTTTATTATTTTGTAAATCAAAGTTACCTAATGAAATATTTAAAAAAATGTATCAAATATCTGTTCCTGAGTATGCACAAATACAAAATTTTTAGTTGCTTTCTTAATTGTCTTCATTTCACAATGTTTGCTCCCTCAGTGTTTTTCATACTATAAAATAGAATGTTTCTGGTTAATAAGGCAGAATATACTAATGGGAGAGGTTTCAAGTTGTGAAAAATAATGAGCCTGTACTCTGGAAGACAACTGACATTTTGGACATTTCCAAGCAATAACACAGTGTCAGTTGAACCATAAAGTGAACTGATATCTTTTTGAAATTAAACAAAAAATTGATGAAGTACTCTGAGTTCCTTTTATATTCTTGTTAAAACACTTCCTTGTTTGAATTTTTACCACAGCTTTGACCAGGGAAATACTTTAAGAGGGCTAAAGCTACGGCATGTAGGTAAAGTAGAAATGCATTAATTAACTTTAGGTTCAAAAGCAACATGGAGTTATGAAGTTGTGTTTAATAATAACAGATTTTAAAAGTAGGACTATATGTATACAGTTGTTATAAATGGATTGAAATATGTACTTTTTTAAAGTAGATTTAAAAAATCACACTTGTTATATACATATACATATATATATATTATTTTATTTTAAATAAGAAACCTCTCATGAAATACAGAGAATGTGAGACAACTGACCGTCATGATGGTTGACCTGATATTTTTAGTTGTAATACCTGTTTTGGTTTTTAAAAATAATTGAAAATAATTTGATGTAGGCTTTTGTTACAGCATTGGGATTTTTTTTTAAAGATAAAGCATTCCTATGTACATTAGCCACAACTATTAAGAGTAAATTTATTTTAAAATCCAAACGAAATAGATGTTTTCATTAGTCATTGCTCCCTAACAGCATTTCCCACCTGATTTTATATGGAATTTCTATAGGATGTTAATAGATATTAATAGGAAAAAAGTGTTTTTTTGAATAATAGATTGGGAAATGATGAGGTAGAGAGGAAGTTCAGCCAACTTATATTCCCAAATACCCATCCCTCTTCTTCATTTTGTGGAGCACCTTGGGATATTAGTATTTTTTATAAAACATTTTGGGAAACACTTTCATATAATCTTTCTTTGACTATGGACTTAATATAAGCAAAAATATAGATCCTTAGAAATATAGATCCTCTGTATAAGTGTAAAAGTCAGAGTAGCTAGATTAGGACTAGTAAAAGTTAAATCACAAATGAGGAAACAAACTTATTTAGCATAGAACAGTAAATAAACAGTGTACTCATGTTAAAACACTTAAGACATTGACCTAAGAATATAAAACTAAATCTGATTTTTACAAACTTGAAGACTCATTACTAGGTGACTCATTGGTGAAGTCTTCAAGTTGACTTTGAAAAATAGTGTTTTTTATAATTTTACTTTAAAAAGCATTTTGGCTGATTTTCGGATTTCCCAGAATAAATTTCCTTTTCCACCCCTCCCTTCCTCCATTCCCTGTTTCCCCTTCCTTTCCTCTCCCTTTTTTTTCCTTCTCTTTTTTTGTAATAGCCAATTAAGTGGATTAATATGTTTGGCAACTGTTTTATTAAACACTAGGAACAGAAATATCAAAAATTTATTTAGCTTTATAGGTAGTGGCATATTAGTACCTTTAAAAAAATTGTCTTCTAAATATTCCATCTCATTTAGTTATCATGAGGAATTTGAATAGCTCCCTTTTAATTTCCCTCCCTTTTAATGCTGTTCTTCCTTAGAATTGTGGAGACAGGTTATAATAAAACTATTCTGAATTTGAGTGGCTGCCAAGATAAAGCTTAAATATTCTCAGACATTGAGCTTTATGGATTTGTTTTCTAGCAAATTGACCCTTTAAGTCATGATATAACAAATATTTGAGTGGGTGAATGGAATACTATATTATCATCATATATATTTAATAGAAAATTATATTTTATATGATATATATTTCTTATACTAAGACTTTAAGGTACATATTTTATTAGTAATTTAAAGTATTTAGTAGATGGTTCTTAACTAAAACTTTCAATATTTCAACATTTATAGCTGTAACAGCATTAGACCTGCTGTTCTGAGGTCTGATTATGGGAGAAAATAGAGTTTAAATTTCATTATATTTCTTTGCATTTTTAGGCCCTTGATGAGCCTCCCTATTTGACAGTGGGTACTGATGTGAGTGCTAAATACAGAGGAGCCTTTTGTGAGGCCAAGATCAAGACAGCAAAAAGACTTGTCAAAGTCAAGGTAAAGTATATGTAGATTTTATAAATTATATATTGAGTATTTGACATTAAAATTTTTATTTGGTGAGTATATTTGAGAATATTTTTTCACTTGCAAGATGAGTTTAAGTAATCATAGTAAAAATACCCCAAAACATTACTTGTAATTTTTAAGTATTCCAATTGGAATTAAATTAGATGATTACAATTGGTATTTTTAATGCCCTTTCACTGTAAACTTGGTTTTGTTTGTATTGTTAGATTTTTAGAGCTGGAAAGGACCTAAGAAGTCATGTAATTTAATTCATTAAATTTTATTGTAACAAATATTTGAGGCTTATAAAGGGTTAGTGATTTCTCCAAGACCATTATAACAAATAGTGGCAAAATGGAAACTCCATAGTTCATCAGTTTTAAGATACACTTCCTCATTTGATTTCCGTCACCCTCAGCCATGGATCTTGAACCTGGGTTCCACAGAACACAACTTTCATAGCCTGCCACTAAGGGGAGTCTCCCTCCTCATTTTAACCATGAAACTGAGATGCAATTTAATTGGTGGCTACTTGATACCAACGAAATACGGTAGATATAATTGTTGGTTCTGTATGCTCTATGTTTCTTGAAAATATTGTGTTTTGTGGCAAAAATTGCAGAAAGAGAAATATAATTGTTTAAAAAACTTAGTGTTAGAACACCCCTCAGGCTTAGGTGGCTAAGGTGAAGGTCATGTAAAACCTATGGACCTGGGTTTGCAATCCAGGACTGGCATATAAAAAAAAATTGTGTGAGTGTGGAAATACTGGACAAATGACCTATTCGAAGATAGATATTTATTTATCATTTATGCCTAGTACTCTGTTAGATAGGAGAATGAAAATATGAGGTTAGCTTGATTTCTGTCATCAAAGAATTTATACTCTAGGTTAGCAAGATACCCTTTAAAATGTAGGTATGAATATCAGCAGTTAAATAATCCACGGAAATGTTAACATTTCCAGTGGAGAGTATAAGTCCTTTCTGGACTTTTCCCATACCTACACACAAAGCTTCCTTTTGCATGGATGTGTTCAGGAAAGCTTCCTGTTCGATTCTGATTTGTACTCCTAGTTAAGACTTGTAGTAAAGCCTTTAAACTGTAAACTGAAATGCTAGCCAGTCTTCGCCCCACTCTCTTTTAGGTTTTCACTTGCTTGGTACTTGAGACCTCTTTTGTGATTTGATTTTGTAGGAACTCTTACAGTGCTTTTATTAGTGACATTTTCTGTTCTGATTCCCACTCTGATGTTCTCTAAACACACTTTTTCTTTTTCTTTTTTTGCCACTACTAACTTAGAGATGAAGAGAAGCGTTTTCTTATTTTTCTCACTCTTCTGACAGGGCTACTGCCTGCGCTAGCACATACAACACCTTAGTGTGAATTAGATGAAAGTGCTCCCTCCTGGTGGAGATGGAGAGCCTCTTTAGCAAAGCCTGGGATACAGAAAAACACTTTTGTGCCAGTCCAGTTCGAGAAAGGTGTTCTTTTTGGCAGGAGCAGTATTGCTCTTAGGATGCATATTTTTGACTGCAAAAGCACTGGCTGAATTTTAGCCCTAACTTGCATTCTTGGCTAGATGTCTCTGTATAATCAATGAACCAGGAAAATAACATGTAACAGTTCTGCCATTTTTTGCTATTAATCAATGGAAGAAAACTTAGTCTTTGCTGCCTCTGTTGATAATTCAGACTACCTACTGGTACCATTCACCTTATCAGTAATGAATATCTGTATAAAACTTACAATATTTTTGACTGTTCAAAACTGTATATAATTCATAGTTAATGATTTTCTCAGTAAATATTGTGGTATATTTCTGTATCAGTTTAGTTTATTTTTCAGGTTAATAAAATATACAGCAAATTTGTTGATACAGTTTTTCCCTACCAGTTTTCTTTTATTGAGCATTTACTCTATGCTAAGCACTCTATTAGGTATTGAAACTCTAGGATTAAGATCTGTTCCCTAGCCTTAAGTGATTTACATAGATACCCAGATATACAGTTTAAATATAAAGTATGGTAGTACTTTTGTGTGAGACAGAAATGCCTGGATACTGTGTGCATATAAAACATCTTTCATAGCTGGTTTGTGAACCTGTTACTTAAATTGTTTCCCACACATCTGACAAGACCATTTTCATTTTAATAGTTTAATCCCTGGAAAGAATTTTCGCTTTAAATAGATAAAGCAGCTTTTTCTGTACTAATTACTGGAAGCTCTCTTGTTTTTACCAACTAATTAAAAATTTAAACTTGAACCCTTTACTTTAACTTAGTCACTTCACATCTGTATTCCCATTCTTGATGTTTATGCTGGTAGAGAGTACAGTAAATTTCTGGAGCTAAGCTTGCCTGAGTTTGAATCCAAGCTCTTATATGTGCTGTGATCTTACACTGGTTATTCATACTTTTATTCCTTAGTTTTCTTATGAACAAAATGAGAATACAACCTATGTAATAAGATTGTTGTGAAGATTATATGTTTACTGCTTGAACCTGATGGTAAATTATCAGTAAATGTTTGCTGTTACTATTAGTTTTTTACAAAATGATAAGAGTGCCTAAGAGCCTACGACTCTTCCTCATTGTCCCTCATTTTTAAGAAAAAACTTATATGATGCAACTAATAACTAATAGTATTGAATAAGTGTGATATGTGAAACATTAAGCAGTTTGGTCTGGTCTGGGAAGTTGTTTAATACACTTAGTTAATATACTAAGATTTGGATTTTTGTATAAAGTTGACAGCTATTTAGATTAATTTTAATAAAAATAAATTTGATGGATTAATGAACTTGTGCTGCTTGAGTTTTATTGTTGTTTGTTGACTAAATTTATAATTTCTAGGTAACGTTTAGACATGATTCTTCAACAGTGGAAGTTCAAGATGATCACATAAAGGGCCCACTAAAGGTAATTAACACTTTAATTATTAATTCTAATGCTTTAGTAAGAAACTTAATATACTTGGTCATTTCTTTTTGATTTGTTGGCTATTTTGTTATTGAGCTGATAAATGTATAGCTCTAGATAGACTAGTAGAAAAAAATAAGTTAGTATTCATTAAAATCTTTTATGATAGTAAAACCTAACTGTTCATATGTAAAATGAGTGTCTTGGAAGCACTGACTGCATTTTATTTATTCATCTGTTTTACTTTCACCATGTTTCACTTACTTAAGAGTGGCGTGTTTTCCAGAATTAATTAGGTGCTGAACCAAGGATTAAGTGATACAAGTTCTAGGCTGATGTGAAGAATAACAAAAAAAACAAAATAAAACAATACCTCAGAGCTTTTAATTCTTTGACACAACTACTGACAAGTGAAATTTCTAAGGGGTCATTAGTCACTTCTAAGTTATAGACATGTTCATATGTACAACCAGAGTTGTTGTTGTTTTTTTTTGCATTAATTTTTCCTTACTGGCCCTTACTGACCAGTGACATAAATGCTGCTTTACTATTAGCGAGCAAGTTAAGGGGAATATGTGGGTAGCCATTGTGTTTTTTGGCCCGTTTAATGCCTGAAAATAGATATTGGCCTGGCCGTGTGAATTTTAAGAAATGCCAGTAGAATTGAAGAAATATTTGTAGGTGCAAGAAGAATCCTTTATTGATGAAGTTGTACTTTTTGGAGTGTGAGAATGTTTTCTGTCAGTTTTTGTTTGTGGTCAGCTTTAATACTTTTCATTGGAACTCCAGGACATTAGTATCTTGTATAGGTACTATGGAGGACTTATAGTTTCCTGTTTATTGTTTTTTGTTTTTTTTTTTAATCTTGTCTTCTAAAAGTTATTATCTATCATTTCTATTTTGTTGGTACCACCTTTAATGTTGCAGGTATTCTTCATCACTTTTAAGGATAAAGGCGTTATGTGCATTGTAAGACATTAGCCATCATTTATTTAGTGCTTAGTATGTGTTAGTATTGTGCTAAATCTTTTGCATATATTATCTATAATCATCGCAGCTCTTTAGAGAAGAGGAAACCGAAGGGAGATAAAATAATCTTGTTAGCAGTAATGACAGAACCAATATTCTGATAGTCTCACCATCTGTAATGGAAGCATTGTGCCCTCTAGATGTTAAAAAAATACATACTTCCATGCCTTATTTGTGTTTTTGCCTCCTAAGCACTCTAATACAGATCTTTATGGTCTAACTGCTTTCTTCATCTGACATAGACTAGTTAGTTAGTACTAACTATAAAAATTAGCCATTATTGGCATGGGGTCGAAAGAATAACTACTTTGTAGACTCAAGCCATCTTTCTCTTCTACTATTGCTCTAAATTTATTTGTGATTAGGACTTAGAATCATTTTGATTTTGCCAAGAGATAGTGTAGTAAGTTGATCTCAAGATAGTTAAAATAATTTTCTTATCTATAGATGGCTTTGTAGCTTTCTGTCAGCTGATTGAAAGTTTCAGTACTTGAATATGTTTCTTTTAGAGGAAATAAACTTACCAAATGAAATGATCATTTTATCTCAATATATTTTCTTCTTTTTAAAGGAAAGATGCAGGTAGGAATGAAGGCGATTAGGCAGACAGGCAGAAAGAGAGAGGAGGAAGCAGCATTTCATTTATTTTTGTATTTAGCTGTTCATACTGGTTATTGCTTCTATACCTGGGACTCAAACCCAGGAGAATGTGGCCTGTGCTGCTTTGGAGAGGCTATTGACCTAACTGCTACTCCACCAGGCACACCTTCTCAATATATTTTCAATAAATTCACATGAAAATAATACCAGGACCTACTTGAGTATAAGTTAAAAAACATTGTACCATGTAATTATTAACTGTAATCATTTAATGAAAGTTCTCTTAATTCTTCAGAATATCCTTTTCCCCTTTTAGACATTATGTGGGACCAACAGTCTTTGTCTGAACAAGCTTTAGTTATTGTATTGACCCCATAAATGTAATTATTATCTTGATTAAATGGAAAAATTTTTAAATGATATTTTCATTATTTGTATACTGCATTCTTGAGGAGACCGCAAAGTTCTTTTAATTGTCCCTACCCTTCTCTGTCTTTGGAAGAAAATTAATAATACAGGACAAGAATTGTGCAAAGACAGTGGTCCTCAAACTGTGTTCCCTGGCCAGGGTTCCCAGGACCCTTTTAGAGAGATTGTAAGGGTAAAATTATTTTCATAAAAATGCTTAAATAGTAGTTGTCTTTTTCTCTATGTTGACATTTCACTGATGGAACCAAAAAAAAAAAAAAAAAAAAGGTGGGTAATACTGTTTTACTTTAACACAACTCAAATTAATAATTCATTCTTCACCACTGTGCACACAATTTTTTTTTAAACTAGTTTTTTACTTGTATATTTATGTTCTAAAAGTTTCCCTAACTTTTTCTAACACTTTAGGTTGGAGCTGTTGTGGAAGTGAAGAATCTTGATGGTGCCTATCAGGAAGCTGTTATCAATAAATTAACAGATGCAAGTTGGTACACTGTAGGTAAGGGAACAAATTTTTTTAATGTCTCTTTTTTATTATTTTTTTTGAAGGAAAGATGTTGGGAGGAATAAAGGTAAGTAGGCAGCTAGGAAGAGAGAGGAAGAATAAACATTTTATTTTACTTTTATTTTGTTGTTCACACTGGTTGTTTCCCCTGGACCCAGGACTTAAACCAGGGGTACATGGCCTCTGCTCCTTTGGAGGTGGTTGACGTAATCGCTAATCCACCAGGGCCTACTGGGATAAAATTTCTTTACAAAACGTATTTTCAGTACCCCCCAGTGACCTAGTGTTTTAAACCTGGCACAGTCCACGTATATCCCAGGGTCCCCAGTTGAAGGCCCAGGTTGGTGAAAACAATCAGTGATGAACAAGTGAATAAAATAAAGTGTTTCTTCCCTGCCTGCCTGCCTGTCTACTTGCCTTCATTCCTGCCTTTAGCTTTCCTTTTTTTAGAAAAAAGTATTCTCAAAGATAACGTAAATAAAGCACAATTTCCATGATATACTTCTTTCCTTGTTGCCATATGTGTTTTAATGATTTTAATTTTTCCAGATTAAAAAAAAAATTTATTTCATACGTATGTACGTGTAACATAATTTGAAATTCTTTAGTGCATATATTATGTGATTGGATTTCTAACTTTTCACTTCAAAGTATATCTTAGAGAATATTTTTCCATCTGAGACTATTTTTAATATACATTTTACTAGCGTTAATATATTCGTGTTGTTTTACAACACACAGAAACATTTCTTTTAGTTGTACTATAGTATATTTTACAATATTTGATGTATCCTAATTAATTTTCTTTCTCATGATATTGCCAACTTTTTGTTGCTTTTACCATAAATGCTGCCTTGACTTTGGTGTATGCACATTCTAGTGTTTCTCTGTACATTAAGAAGTAGGCATAGATTTGAAGGGAAACCTACTTTTCTACTTTAAAACATTTGGAGGGAAGTGAAAATTACCTTCATAAGAGGCTGTTTATTCTCCCTTGAACAATATGAGAGTCTGTTTGTTTCCCCAATCCTTGCCAAATTTGATGCTATAATCTTTTTAATTTTTTGCCAGTCTGGATACAGAAGAGTGTCTCCATTTTGCTTTAATATGCCCCATGATTACTTGTGAAATTGGACATCTTTTGTTTATTGAATATCATCTGTTTATTGGCAGGAACATCATTTCATTTGTATTTTCTCTCTTTTGAATTACTTACATATGATTTCTTTCTCAGTCTATCCCTTTTCCTCTTCTGATGTTTATCTTTTTCTTATTATTTTTAGGATATAAGTTCTTTATATGTTCTTAATTAATCTTCGCTACTTTAATTGGAAGTATTTTTTCTCCAATTGTTTTATTGTTATCTTTGCTATCAATTTTCCTATATTCATTTTTCCTGTGGTCACATTTCCTTCGTAGTTTTAGTTTTGAATCCTGTTTAAGAAGGCCTTCCTTCTATTAGTATTATGAATTTATTTCTCATTACAGTCTTCAATTTAGTTTTATTTTTGTTTCATAAATAATTTTATTTCACCTGCTGTTTAGTTTTTTGGACATTCTGAGCTATGATGAAATATTTTTTCAAAATTGATAGCCAGTTATCCCAATGTTTGTTGAATGGTAATAATATTTACTATTTAATGACCTCAGAGATGAGAGTAATTGCCTAAGAAAATATCTTCGGGTGATGTCAAAATTTAATAGTTTTGAAATTGTATTGATTAGTTTTGTTTATTTTTTTGTGGGACAAGAAAAATATGGTCCGAGAGAAAATTTGGTTTTGAGACATAAGGAAATATTTTACCTTAAGTTATAAGACTGAGCAAGTCTGAGTAGTAGGTCTAGTTGGGGAGTAGACGTGGTAGTCAGATACTTGTCATTGAGTATTTTAGTAACAATATAAAATATCAACTAAAAGTGTTTTATCCAGTTTTAGATAATGTAAAGTCTCACATAATGTATAAGAACTTAATATTAGTAGTTAGGTAAAAACTAATTTTTGAAATAAAGACTTTGTACTTTATTTTAAAATAGAGGTACATCAGGATTGCTGAGGATCATAATCTACTTAAATTATTAAATAAAATATGTATATGTTCTGTATATATAACCTTATAATAAATTTGCTGGTACGTTTAATATTTGAAATCTGTAGTTTTCAGCTGGAGACAAATATGTTCCCCAGGGAACATTTTGTAATATCTGGAAACAGAACTGGGAAGGAGGTGCTACTGGCATCTAGTGGCCAGAATGGTGCACAAGTAATTTCCAACAACAAAGTAGTATCTGTTCCAAAATATCAGTAGTACTCGAGTCGATAAAACCTGCCCTAAATAACAAAAATAGGGTAATTTTAGGGCATTTCTTTTTCCTTTTTTTTTTTTTTTAAAGGAAAGATGTGGGCAGGAATGAAGGTGAGCAGGGAAGGTGAGATAGGAAGAGAGAGAGGAATAGAAGAAGCACTTCATTTTTACTTAGTTGTTCATCTTGATTGTTTCCCCTGGACTTGGGATAAAAACCCATGTTCTTGGTATGTGGACTCTGCTGGCCAAAAGCACTGCTCTACCAGGGTGAACCAGGGCATTTCTGAATATATAAATTTGTAATTTTGTATTTATCAGCAGGAAAATGTGCCTTTCTTTTACAATCTTGAGAAGGGTTAATTAGTAGTTAGCATTTAAATGCCAACTTCTTGGTTTTATTTTATTTTTTCTTTTTCAGAGTGATGTTTTCTTTTCATGTATATTATTTTTTTTGCTAGAAACTGGAAAAGCTACTTTATATTTGAAGTTGTCCCTTAGAAAAAGTATGAATTGAATTTCAGATGTAATCTTAAACAGTAGCTTATTTGCACTTAGAGAATTAAATGATCATTTGTATAATCTTGCTGACTTTCAAAAGATTCTTCAGTAGTTTCCATTCTTACCTCTTCTCACAGTTTTTGATGATGGAGATGAAAAGACACTGAGACGATCTTCCTTGTGCCTAAAAGGAGAGAGGCATTTTGCTGAAAGTGAAGTAAGTAATCATTTAACAAAATGAGTATGACCTAATATTTTGTATTGCACGGAGCATATTTTTGTTTTCTTGATTCAAGCAACTTAGTTGTTAATCAGAATGTCTTAGTAATACATAAAACTATTATAGTGTAATCTATGAAGCCTGTGCCCTTTGTTTGAGCCCCAGGTTTCATCTTTTTTTTGTCTGTAAAGAAAATCTAATTAGTTTATTGCCTTTAGGATATTTTTATGTAGATTCCTGTAACTTGTAAATAATGTTGAAAAATCTAATTAGTAATCTACTTGAACCTTATCATGAAAAAAAAAAGATACGTGAAGACTATAATCTCTACCTATTATTACTACTAGCCAGCATTATAGCCTCTCCTCATAGAAGCCTTGCCTCATTGCCTTGTCTTAAGACAGTTCTTTCCATTCCTCTTAAATCTTTTTAAGTTTTAAGTTGATTTAGTTTCCTTTATAGTACTTAACACTCCTTGATATCACCATATGTATATGTACTAAATTGCTTGTTTATTGTCTGTCTTCCTCACTAGAATTTGTCACAAGGGCAGTAGGGGTTTTGTACATATTCACTACTTTGTACCTAGTTCCTGGGACAGTACCTGGCACAGAATAGGAACTAAATAAATGTTGAATGAGTAATTGAAGTGCTTATATTTGCCAGAGACTTTGCTAAGTTCTTCACAGTACATTTTCACACTTAAAACACTGTGAGGTAGATATTACTATTCTTTTCAGTGACAAAATTGATCATCAAATCAGTAATTTCTAGCATAAAAATGGAAGGGTGGGTACTCTTAGTACGTTACAAAGAATGGAAATTCACAAATTATCAGCAAGTAAACTTGTAATTCAGAATTTAAAAAGATATGTTATTATAGTGTTATATTCTGTAGTCCAATCTAGAAATAATAATTGGTGCACAGTGTGGCCAAATCATAATTTCTTTAATTGCTATTTAGAATAGTGTGTCTCTGGGCATATTTTAACATTACTTATTTAACTTATGGTTTTGTTTGTTTTTTTCCTTTGCAAACATTTTACCTTTAACTGTTGGATTCCTATTGTCAATTCAAAATTGGGGGCATGTTCTCTGTATCATGATTCTAATCTATCCTTTCAGCTTCATAGTCTACCATTTCCCTGCTTCTGCCTTAGGAGATAGTTGGTATTTCTAGATTATGGTTCGTTTCCTTTTCTTGGTTCTAACTAAGCCCTGTTCCTTTTAAGGCCTGTAGAAGTACTTCTTTCTCCATGGTGTCATTCATGATCTCTCTAACCAAGTTTACTCCTCTTTATCCTTTTGCACTTTTATTTTAAGGTCTTTTTGTTACTTTTCTTATTTTCTCTAGAGAATATTAAGCTGTTTCAGGGTAATAAACCATACCTTTGTTATCTTTTTCCCAGCAGTGTTTTTTGCACAAAAGCCTTCAATAAGTATTTGTTGAATTATTGTGAAGGTTTAAATATAGGAAGTATATACAGCTATCCGACAAGTGTAGTGAATTTTGCTTCTTTGATGAAGTATTGGAATTCTGAGTCTATGTAATAAGAAATAGTTTCATTTCTGTTAGAATGTGTGTACAACCATAGTAGGTAAATGAATATGGGGTCTCGAAGACTTGATTTTTCACCTAAATGAAGACGTTAATCCAGAAAATACCTAAAATATTAACTTTGTTTTTACCAGGGGAATTTTAAGTTGGAATAGTTCTTAAGATATATATATATGTAAAATATATATAATATATTTATATGTCTAAAGAAATATGAACAAGTAGTTCAATATTGTTCTTACTGACTCGGAGGATCAGTTTTACTGTGTGTGTATCCATACAGGTAGCACTTTATGTTTTGCTAGAGGGTAATTGGAATCATATGCAATGTGCTCTGCTAGGTACCGGGGATACAAAGGTAAGCCAAGTACATAATGGAATTTTTTTTTTTTTTGAGAGTAATAAATTGTTGGAGAAGAAAAGTATTAAACAATCAGAAGTATTTAAAATTGTAAGTGTATTAAATTCTGTGAAGACATGGCCAGGAGTGTACACATAGAGAAGTTTAATCTACCACCTATGCTACTCCTTTATTTATTTGATAATTTTTATATTTTCAAAAAACAGTTTAAAATTTTTGAGTGGTTACTCAGCATTGTCATTAGTGCCATTAGCTTTAAAATTTGAAAGGAAATCCACATCTGAGTGACAGCATTTTGTTACTGATCTTGTTAATAAGTTGCATTCCTAAGCAAAGATTTAAATTTAAGATTTCCATGATAAAAGATCACAATAACACTTTAATCAGTTTGAATTTCAACTTTCAATCACTGATTCTAACCAAAACCATCTTAGTGAAGGTGTTACCCTGTGCTTAATGTGAGTCAAAGTGTTAGGCTATTTTTGTAGAGCATTCATAATTTGAATATTCTTCAGAAGTTGCATCAGCTGTTATTCTCTGGACATTTACTACATGCAGTTGAAAATTCTGAAGGAATGTTAGATAAAATTCTAGCTCCATGTTTCCTGCAGTTCATTTTAGATAGCAGGGCTATAGGTATATTTTCCCTAGGTCTATGAAACTTTATTTAGCCTTTAACATAGCCAGGTGTATCTTGTTTTTGCTCTTCTCCTCAGTCTTTTCATTGAAATAAAAATGCTCTTGCTTTCCTGAATGTGTATTGAGGCCAGGGACAAAGATAGCTTGCTTCTTATTATTCTAGTTCTTTACTACTTATTATGGAGAGATTTAATTTATTTGAGAACTCCTATATGTTATTCCTAGATAACGCTTCAGAAATTCTGAGTATTTTCTTTCCTGGAATAAGTGAAATGACTACCAGATACTTAAATTAGAAATAACAGTACTAATAGAAATCTCTGCTTTCAAGGGAGCAACTTTAATTTTAAGGGAATAGGAGGGGCATTTAATCCATATGTTAGCTTGGCGGATGATGGATCCAGGTTAATTTATTTTCCCTGTTTATCAGATATTGTATTTTGATATTTTCATTATTGGGAAACATAATTAGAAGTTAATGATAAATGATTTCAAAAATTACTTTTTGGCATATTACTTTATGTGGACCTATTTTGCCTTCAGATAATTTAAGTGACCAACTTTAAATATGAAGGATTAGGTTTTTTACCCTCTAAGTTATGATATTAGTCAATTTTTTTAAGAAATTAATCTACATTGAATGCTTTTTGGCTAATATCTTTTTCTTATATGCTATTTTTGTTGTTGGATACATCTATCTCTGTACCTTAAATACATTTACATGTATTCTAATGAGATATGCAAAACAGATTGTTAATAAGCTTCCCCCTTTCACATTTTAGCTTATTGTTTTAACAAAATTATGTTTTAAAAATGAAAGTTAAAAATTTCCTTTTAAATAAGAATAGTATTAGTTTGTCTTTAGATATCTGATCTTTTAATTTAGTTGCTGGATACTCTTTCTGGTTTATAACTTTGAGAAGTCTCTAGTTTCCAGTAGTTCCTCACCCTCACTTCCATCCTGATTTTCAGTTCCCCTGGTGTTTATGAAATTATTTGTAAACAAACAAAGGTTCTATTGGAAGAATGAAAAAATAGTAACTGTGGAAAAATTTTAAATTAGGGAAAGTCAGGATATTATCAAAATTGATATTTAGATAATTCAATTATTTGGGATAGCATCTTCAGTTTAATTATGCTATGTATGTACACACACACACACACACACACACACATATATATACACATGTATAGATAGATATAGATATATTGTTTTTTCCAAGAAATAATGACAAGAAAAATTTAAAAGATATTTCATATTGAGAAGTGAAGGGATTCATTCACAAATTTTTCCTTCTTTTAACCATCAACCAATTCCTTTTGTGGAAATCATTTTTGGATGGGGTATAGGACAAAGGAACACCATTTCATGAAGGATGTAACTTGTTAGTTGATAGTGAGAAAGTCATATTCATTTATAATCTTCGTATCAAGCACAATATTGGATGCTTTAGATTAAAAAGGGAAAATGAATATTAAATGTGGAAAAATTAATTTTCACATTTTTTTTAGAAAAGGTTTATTGTAAAAGATGCAAAGTATAAT
The DNA here is from genome assembly GCA_004363575.1 of Solenodon paradoxus. Taxonomy (NCBI): domain Eukaryota; kingdom Metazoa; phylum Chordata; class Mammalia; order Eulipotyphla; family Solenodontidae; genus Solenodon; species Solenodon paradoxus. The sequence goes on along the minus strand of RJWH01000596.1, from coordinate 230,623 downwards.
ATAGCCTATCTGAAGCTATTTTTGGTAAGCAATTGATGCTTATCCTAATAATTTTGTTTCAGTTACTAAGAATTTTATTTTATGGATTATGATTCCTTATGTATAAAGAACAATTTGAGCTGTAACTGGTCCCAGTCAAAGGTGTCTTCCCTCTCAAATATATGTTTCTACTGTGCTTTTGTTTTGTTTTATATTTTGATCATTCTTAGAAGTATGTCACCTTCGAATAGATAATGAAGTCATCTGACAAGAGGAGCAAAATTTTTACCCCTATTGGTTTTTCAATATGGGCTCATTCGTCTTCTAAGATTTTTCTAACTAGAGTTTTCTATCTTCAGGAAAGTTGTATTTTACTCCTTGGGAGAATTTTTAAATCTCAACATATAAGTATATTCTTAAACTGATTTGGTTTAAAAAATTGCAACTAATAACTTTTGATGGGTTTATGTTCTTACCCACAGACGTTAGACCAGCTCCCACTCACCAACCCTGAACATTTTGGCACTCCAGTCATAGGAAAGAAAACAAATAGAGGAAGAAGATCTAATCATATGTAAGTTCATTTTCATAACTGTTAGTTGAACCTAATTCATTTTTCTTAGTATTTATTGTTTTAAATTGTAATTTGCAAAATACTAACAAGATCTAATAGTACTGTTAGAACTAACAGTAATTTCAGACTCGGTAGCATGGTTGTTTGGGTTCCTCATGCTCATATAACCTCTCATTTCTTCCTTCATGTTTCTGGATGCTATTCACTGAATATGTCCTTTATTTTCTGATACTGTGCTTTTAATTCATGTTCTGTTTTTCTGTCTCCAGTGCCATCCTCCCTTATCATTATTTCACTCATTCTTCAATTCTCAACAGAAACGCTTCCACTTTATGTGAACCTTTTTGTGTCTCCCTGTTCTTTTCTTGGAAGTAGACTTGTTTTCATTTCCTCTGAACCCTCTGAACTCTTTGAATTTATTTAATATCATGTATAGTATTTCACCTCTTATTGTAGTATTTTTCCTTCTTACTTTTCATCTCCCTGAAGTAGGAACTATCTTGCTTATTTTTATGTCATCTCACAGTGTGACACATACTCTACATATTTAACAAATTTCTTGTTAATGAAATGTGCATAGGCTCAGAAAGGTCTAAATTAAAAAGGATTATAAGATTAAGATGTCATGAAATTTCAGGTCATCAGAGAAAAAGAAATAGTCCTCACACAGTTCCAGAAAGAAAAATTATTTATTGCAAAAGACCAAGAGGCAGAATGGCATCAGACATCTCAGCAGCTAGACACTAGACATTTGTGTTCAGTAGAATGTGGAATTGAAGAATGGAAATTTATTAAAAAGGAGGACTTGGTTGTCTAATACAATGGAACATTTGGGAGACATTCAAGATATACTGATAAATACAGAAAAAAAATAGCAAACACATTGGGTAACTAACATTAAAAAAGGAAAGCTGTAATTAGTAGGAAGGCAGGTAGAAAGGAGGCTTAAATGTTAAAGTCCTTGTAACAATGAGAAATCAGTAAGCTAGTGTCTGAAATGTGTAATTAAAGGAATACCAGTGTAACATTCTTTAGAGACAAGGTGATATCTACTAGAGAAACAGCTGAAAGAGTTAAAAAGTTACCTCCATACAACAGGGCAAGAAAGTTAGACAGGATGGGGCAGGAGAAAATTTAAATTTATTACATTGAAAGTTATTTTAAAATTTTGAAGAATTTGATTGGATAAAATTAAAAAATTTTAATATGCCTGCCCCTTCATTGTCATGTCACTGTAACTATTAAGAATAAATAATGAGTTGAATTTTTAAAACTTTAGTGTAAGTGAGCACTTTCATCTAATATATAGAATCAGGCGTTAAGTCTAATTATATCTGAGTTTTGGATGTAGAAATTAGGTAAGCACTATCTACTATACTTAATTTTATTTTATATCAAACACATGAAGGTAGATAATATTTTAACCTTTATTAAAAGTGGGGAAATTGCTTTCAGAGACAGTAGGTATTAATCTAAGAAACATAAAGAGAGAATTAGGACTTGAACACACCTGTGCTCTGTAGCCTTTTTACCATTCAGTTGATTAACTTCCCTTTATTTAGATAGATTCTTTGTATTACTTTCCAAATTAATTTTAACAGGAAATAAAAGACGACTCATTTGAGGGAGGTAATAAAAGAAGTAAACGCAGGCCCAACCTGGTTGGAGTTAAATCTGTCCCCTGTTGCTGAATGAAGGCCACATATATCCCACGGTCCCCGGTTCGCATCCTGGGCCTAGGGAAACCAAGATGAGCTACTAAATAAATTAAAAATGCTGCTTTCTCCCTGCCTGCTTTCCTCTGCTCATCTTTCCTGCCTACACCTTTCCTTTAACACACAAAAGAGGTAAAAGTATTTAATATGAGGCTTGTCCTGGTGGCCTAGTGAGTTAAACCAGGCGCAGTCCACCTACATCCCAGGGTCCCGGTTCAAGACCCAAGGCTGGGGAATCACCTAGTGATGAACAACTGAATAAAATAAAATAGGGTGCTTCTGCCGCCTCTCTTCCTGCCTTTCTGCCTACTTGTCTTTATTCCTGTCTCTACCTTTCCTTTAAAAAAGAAAAAAAATTCAGTACTACTAATTTTCCTACTATACTTGAGATATACGTTTTTTTTTTAAGCCCTTAACTTTCTGAATCTTTTAGAAAATGTTTTTCTTAATTCCTAGGTAAATAATTTCCCTTGCTGTGATTTACCTTGCTAGTGATTTAATTATGTTTAGGATACTCAGGTTGTAAATATTATTTACTCTTCTACTTAATGACATTTGAAAATAGAATGTTCTGGCCAGAAAGAAAAAAAAAATTTAAATGAATAATGTAGTGTTAGTATGAAAGAATCCTATTGTGATTTATCAGATGTTATTATGATCTAATGTTTTCAGTTTTTTTCTGAGGGCTGTTATGCTGCCATAGTATATTTACTGAATCACTTGAGATTAAATCTTTTGATATCTCTGAAAATTATTGATTTCTATTGTGTATTAAACTTTTAGTACCGTTGATCACTAGAGTCTTTAAATAATTATATGTTCAACTCTTTAATAAATTGTGATTAATGATGTTGGACTTTGAGTGGCAGTGTATTTAAGGTAAGATTATTTCATTAGCAAAGGTTTCTATTTCTCTAACTTTGGAAAATGTCAGTATGACTTAGTTGTGGTGTGCCCTGGTGGAGTAGTGGTTAGGCACAGTCCAAATATATCCCAGGGTCCTGGGTTGTTCTGGGGTGGAGAGAGTAACTGGAATGAACAACTAAGTAAAACTAAATAAAAAATGCTTCTTCCTCCTCTCTCTTCTGCTTGTCTGCCTCTGCTCACCTTCATTCCTGCCTGCACCTTGCCTTTAAAAAAAAAAAATTGTAAGTTGTGGGACCAGATCACCTGAGTTTGAATCCTGCCTTTGCTGCTTCCTTGCTTTAAGTGACCTTGGGCAATTTACTTAGTCTTTTCATGCCTTAATTTTCTCATCTATAAAATTGAGAAAATAGTATTATTACCTGTCATTTAGAGCTGTTGCAAAGATGAAATGAATTCATATTTTTTCAGAATTTATATAGTAAGTACCAGGTATTTACATTGTACTGAATGAAAAAGTTTTATGAAATACCAATAAGTAACATGACTTCATTTATATGGTAAACATGTGTTTAATGTATAAATACAAAAATTTTGCTTGCTGGTGTTTATGTCTTACAGATGGGACTGTCTTTGACTATGTCATTTGAAAACTTTAAAACAACATGCCCGTATTATATACATATCATAGGAAAACCAGTTTATGATTGATAGGTTTTTAAATTTTGAAAAAATGGGATCTGTTATTTAGCCATGCTTTACCTTTCTACAATTGTCATCTAGAAGTATGAAAGTAAATTTTAACTAAGTTAATTTATATATCAGTTTGATCAAAATGATTTTCTATTAAAAAGTTTGTTATGCTTTTCAGCTGAGATCTTCCTTTCTTGAATATGAGTATAAAACACAGTTGTCACTGAGCAAGTTTATCTTAGCTTTGTAATGACTAGCAAATATAAGGGAATGGTTTTCCTGTTGAGAATCTCTTTGTTGTAATGAAAGATGTGCTGTTGGCATTGTGTTGAACATGTGTACAGTATGAAGGCTGACTGAGAATTACTAGTGTAGGAAATGAAGCCCAGCTCTTCTTTAACCTTGTTTTGCTTACTGTTCTTTTCTCCTTACTATTGTAATCATTTTCACTGCCAAGAGATGCTTTAAGCTTGGTATGTAAGCATCACGGGCAAGGACTGCAGTGTGAAACACCCATCTCCTTAATTACATTTTGCCAAAGTTCTTTTGCCCCTTTCTTCAGAGTGATTTTCTATGACAAAGTCTTGGACATCGTAAGATCACTTATCTGACCTTCATTTCGTCTTTCATTACACAACTAAAACACATCTATCTCCACTATGTTCTCTGATTGCCATTTCAAATTTATTTTTGTGCAAAGATAAGTAAGACTGTATCTTCCCAAAATTTCTCAGTTGTTTTCTCTTAACAATTATTAATCAATGTATCAGTTAATCTGTACCCAGGTATTCCAAAATTGATTATTTTTGATACTTTCCTTTGAGTTTTAATCCTAATATATATTTTTAAGTGATCATTCTCTAACCTAATTTTAGAAAGAAAATTATTGACCCTCTTAATCAATACATAACATGATTGAATTTTCTTCATTTGTATGCAAAGATTTTGTCTAGTTCTGCCTAAAGAATGGAATGTTGATTATAGCGATGTTTTGTGTCCTTCCCAAAAATGTTTTTTTCCCATAACTTGGCAAGAACATATGTGCAGTACTATATATTAGCAAAGCATTTTACTTGTTGTTTTTATTCTCCTTTAGAAAAAGAATAATAAAGTATAATAAGGTTTATGATGATCCTGTTAGGTATTACTATGGGTACAAGTTTTACCCAGTGACAGTGCTAAGATTTACCGAAAAGCTAGTGATTTTTGCCTGATATTTATAGACAGATCTACAGATTCTAAAATATTTTCTTACTGAGATATAATTCACTGCTCATAAAACTCACACTTTTAAAGTATATATAGTTTTCAGGGTTTTTTTAGTGTATTCATAAAATTGTGCAAAGTCTGTAACATTGTCTAGTTTCTGGAGGTCTTTTTATTTGATACTTTATTTTTATATGCATATTTAACTCCACTTGATAAAAATTGTGTAAAAAATAAAAATTCTTTTATTGGTGAGAGTTTTAACTTTGCATGTATTCAGTATATTTTAATCTCTGAGGTGTATATATACATTGTCAGTCTCCTGATGCTGATGACAAAACATTTTTAATTTGCAGTAGAAAATTTGAAAAAATTTGAGTTACTTAATGGAAATGTCGTTGAAGTCAGAATTGCATTTCAAAGACTGAGCCTCTGACATTCCTAGCTCAGTTTTCTATTTGCATCTCTCATTTGCTATTCCTTGGCACATGTCTAAGGTTCTTGCTTGATTTATAATAAATTTCCAGTTAATAGTGATGTATGATCAGCTGTGATTAGTTGTTCTTTTGTTGTGGCAAATGTTTTTATGTAATTAGCTTTGTTTTCCATGACATCTTCACAAGTGCTTCCTGGAGAGTGTATTATTCTGTTGCAGCTCTGTAAATAATTCTTTGCTACCAAAGAAGCAACAGTATCAGAAGGGAATAAAAATCAAGCAAGTTTTCTGCTCACTTTATCTTTTTTCCCTAAAAATATTTTTGATGGTCATTTACTTTAGTTTGTCAGTTTATTGCATTACCTCTCATGTAGACAATTTCCTGGCTAAGCTGCTCTAAAAGGAAAAGGTGTAAAGGAGACATAAGTATGATGATAATGGTTTATACTGTTTGTATATACTTTGTGATTTCAGAAGAAATAAAATCAAAACTACCACAGCATAAAGAAATAAATGTATTCAGTTCATTTATTTAGTCAACAAATATTCATTGAACATCCACACTGTGCCAAGCGCTGTTCAGGTACTTGGAATATATCATTGAACAAAACAAATACAAAATCTCTGCCTTTTGAGCTTTATCTTATGGGGGCAGTGAAGGGATATAGACAACAAAGAATAGACATAAAGTAATTTATGAAGTATGATAGAATTTTTAAGTACTGTGGAAAAATAAGAGAAGGATGGATGAGAGTTTGGAGTGAGTAGGTTGTATTGTAAATTTGAATCAAGTAGTCATGGTAACTTAATTGAGGTGACAGTTTAGCAGAGACTTACAGAAAGTTAAAATGATTCCAAATGTATAGGAGAAGAGCATTCCAGGTTGTTTTGATGCAAAGGGGAGTAGAGAAATGAAGTAATAGTAGCTGGTAGAGAAAGGTCAGGGGTGTTTATTTTTTTTAATTGGCAGAAATAACAGCTTATTGATGTAAATAACAGTATGCTCAATCCAGGAGAGGCAGAAATTTAATACAGGAAAGATGCAAGCATTGTTGGAACAGAGTCTAGATTAGATCAGATGAGGGGGAAGGGACTCTTGTTCATCATTGGGAAATGACCTTAGAATGGATCTACAGTATTTAATATGTAAGATGGGTAGATGTTTTATGTAGCCAATCAGGTTTTTTATATATTATATACATATATATATATGTATATAATATATATATTAGCTTTTTGGTGTTTGAAGTCTTCACATATTGAGTCTTAAGAAATTAAATTTTTATAAAGATCCAGATAACTTTGTTAACCAAATAAAGCCCTCTTTCTATCTTGCTAATGATAATGACAACAAAGGGTGTCCATAAAACCCTAGCTGAATGTGTTTTCTGCAGCTACTTTGAAAAAACAAGCACTATGGTTTTAAGGTTGGTTGTGTTCTGCAATCACTCGAAAGTGGAGAGATTATTATTCAATTACCCTTTAACGAGGTAGAGATCAGACTTGTGAAGTCTGTCATTTCTGTCTAAGCTGTGTGCTAAATGTAAGGTTTTATTCTCTTAATGTAAAGGTATGTCTTATATCACTCCAAATTATATAATATTTTTAGAATAGTTTGCTTCATTCATATTTATATTAGAATATATAAACAGAAATTGTCTTTCTTTTATTGTCATCTCTATGAAAAGGCACTGAATACAAATTTAGAATAAACTGGATTTGTCCAAGTCAACCTAATAATTTATATTTTTAAAGTTTTAAAATAATCTGTCAATATTTTTTGTCAGTGAAGTTGGTCACTGCCAACTATTTAAAAAATGTTTCATTTCAATAAGTAATCAGTACTAGCCATTGTTCTATTTTCTAAAAACAATGTACATGGCAATTTGTTCATTTCTTAGCATGTTTTCTTACTGTGATTATTTTGAGCAGTTAGTTGTTAGAATTTTTACTTTCTTTAGCAATGATTGAGGTGTTCCTGGAACCAGATTCAGCATAGAAATTTTTTTATTTTGTGTTTTCTTTTTTCTTTTTAGTTTTGCTTTTTAATTATAATTCCTCTAACATCTAATAGATTGTTTTAGATAGTTCCTTTTTCTTCTAACTTTTACTTTTTATGAATCCAATAAGCAGTGTAACTGAAGGAATTTTTAATAACTATCTAATTTTATATAATATAAAGTAACTATTGTGCCTTTAACAAATACCTCATTTGTATATATTTGTTATTTAGGATAGCAATGGTGATCTCTTAACAGATTGGCTCCTTTTCCCATCCTGACCCCCAGTTAATAAAAAAATCTGCCTTTTCTTCTTTAAAATTAGTTTTGATCTGGGAGTGTAAGTTACCTACGTTTCTAGAGCTTATTGAATCCAAGAGTGGGATCCTCGTATATTTTAGTGTATACTAGGATGTTTAATATGGGGCCTTCATCTTGGAGAATTTGGGGACCACTGCTAATAGTCTATTCTGATTTTCCCCATAATTTTTAAAAATCATACTAAATAAGCCTGAAATAATTTAGGAAAGTGATGTACTTTCCTTTAGTGACAACCCGTTTTGCTGTTCAGAAATTTAGAAAACTATTTAAAAATTTAAATTAGCTGTTTTATGGGTTTTAGGAAATGGAGTAAGTAAAATACCTATGTTCATCAACTTAGTATTCTTATTCTCTGTGAAGATAAATGGAGATATCTTATTTTTGTTTCTCTTTCCCTAGACCAGAGGAAGAATCTTCTTCATCCTCCAGTGATGAAGATGAGGATGATAGGAAGCAGACTGATGAGCTACTAGGAAAAGTTGTATGTGTAGATTATGTTAGTTTGGATAAAAAGAAAGCACTATGGTTTCCTGCATTGGTGAGTAGCTTCCATATATAAAAATTTAATTTTCAGCTATATATTTTTATTAAGAAAATAATTGATTTTCTTACTAGTAGTTTTCACAGATTACAAAATGGAAAATGGCTTTAACATCATTTAGTTCATACAAAGATTACTTTCAAAATTGTCTTTATAGGTCTGCCCTTGTGGCTTGGGTGACTAAAATGGCTGAGACAGCTAAAGTGTGGGCAATATAAAAGCCCAGTGACCTGGGTTCAAGACCTGGGCCAAGAGAAAATATCAAAAAATAAAATAGCTAAATAAATAAAGATACTTTTTCCAAATTTCTCTCCCTCCTTCCTTTCCCCTTCTTCCTCCTTCCTTTCCTCTCTTTGTTTTTTTCAAATGTCCTTGGGTCCCAAAAACTTTTAAAAGTCATTCAAGAAAGGCAAAGCCATAGTTTTTGAGGGTGGGTATATAGGAGTTCATTATGCTTTTCTGTTCGGAGTAGAAAATTAATAGTGTAGATTTTTTTTTTGTCATGGTTTTCATCACCTTTATTGAATAGCAGAAGAAAAATTATTTAAGAACTCTTAAGGATGAAACTCCCCCACCATGACCTGGCACACACAGAGGTGTTGCTCTTGGGGAGGATGTGCATTGGAGGGTCTCAGCTGAAATATTGGGGTTCCTTAGTAGCCAAGGATTTTGCAGGCCACAGATCTCCAAATCCACTGCCTTCAGATGTTCACTGATGGCTTAGGAGCAGGACAACACAGTCAGAGATCCCAGACTCTACTTGATGGTTCCTGAGCCAGGTGACTGAGCCCCTCCAGGCCAGGGGGCAACATTAGCTGAGCTCTTGGGGAGGGGTTCCCTTTTTCTGGGGCACATCTGTCTACTTGGTGGGTCTGGGTCTAATGGTTCTGCCACCCACCTCCACATGCTTGGGCTCCAGAAAAATGTCACTTTCTCAAACTCAATGAAGACTTTTACAATTAAATCTACCATTCAGAAGATTGCAGAGAAACAGAATCTTTTCTTTTGTTGTCTGTAAGTGATATTTATCGTTCTTCAGTGGACTTGTTTTATATTACTAGTATCTTTTTTTTTTTTACTCCTAACCTGTTTCTTGAACCTGAGGTGAATGCACCTCAGGATTAGTATCCACAGGTATGTGCCTGTTTTGTATTATTTAACACAAATGCTTAGTTAAGTGTTTTGCACAGAATATTTATCCAATGAATATGTTATTACAATTATAATTAAAATAATGAGGATAATTTTTTTTTTTTGATGACTAAATATTAATGTTTGTTCCTCTGCATTATCTATCCAGCATTTATTGAATGCCTTTTATGTGTAAGGATTGTACTGAGACCTTTATAAGAATTATAAAGTAGGTATTATTTATCCTCTTAGAGAAAAGGTAGCTAAGTATTACAAGTTGTGTATTAAGAGTATTAGAAGGGTTTAGTAGCTTATCATGTTGTATTAATGATAAGCTGAAACTTAACTTTGTCACTGTATGTGAATCCTGTCTTTTTTCCTAAAGCACTAACATTCTTCATAAGAATTTCTTTTGAAACATGTTTTTAAAAGCTTGAGTGTCTTTGCTAAAACAGTAGGAGTATTATTTTTCACTCATTTTCATTATTAATTTTAAGATTCAGCATAGTTACTAGTTTCCTTGATGATGAGAAAAATATTTAGAGATTTATGATATTGAAAATTTAGTGATCTGCTTAGTCAACTATTCCATTATTATTTTGAAAATCTTAGAATTATTATTTAAATTTTTTTTAAGGAATGTTGCAGGCAAGAATGAAGGCAAGCAGAGACAGGCAGGAAGAGAGAGGAGGAAGAAGTACTCCTTTTATTTTATTTAGTTGTTCATCTTGGTTTTCATCCTGGCTCCAGGTCTTGAACCTGGTCGTTGGGATATGTGACCTGCACTCTTGGCTGAAGGTAGCTGACCAATCTGCTTCTCCACCAGGGAGCATCAAGAAATGTTAGAATTGTTGATATATGTTATTCTCTTCCCAAATTGAGGTATTTTTGGACAGTGATAGAGAATTTTTGTCAGCCAGAGTGTGAAATTCTGTTCTAAATCAATCTTGATATAATCACATTATTTGTGTTTCTATTTTCAAAATTATTTTTTATAACCTAGATTAAATTCCATGTGTTTTAACAACATCATGTTAGAAAGCAGTTGTATACTCTAGGAACTGCCATGTATTGAACATTCAACGGGGCCAGGCACTGTGCTAAGCCTATTAACATAAGTTATCTTATGTAATCCGAATTGAAATTTAAATGTTATGTTTACCCCCATTTTAAGAGGAAAAAAAATCTTTAGATTTTATGGCTCACAAAATTCTTCCTTTCAGTTTCCTTTAACATTTATCTTTTTACCAAACTTTAAATGTTATTTTTCAAGGCTCAGAATATGACTCTATTCTCTTGAGGGTGATCTGATTACCTGTAATAGTATAGTTTCATAGATAGCAAATTGAAATGCCCCTCCAAGATAAAATACAGAATGTGTTTCGTGTGGCAAAATGGAGAATGAACCCACATATTCACATGCACTATTGGCACTAGGCAGAGTTATCATATGTTTGGTTTCAAAACACTAAACTTAGGATTTAAAAAAAGCAGCGTGTTGGGATGGATAGAGACCTGGGCTCACAGTTTTGGATCTTTGATATTTAGGCTGCTGAGTCTCAAATTTAGAGTTTAGGCCTCTGCTCTGAACTCTAGACCTGGATATCTGTCTATGCTGTATCTCTATTTGGATATCCTTTAATCACTTCAAAATAAGCCTGAATGTTGTGGCTTGTGAGCCTTGTGACTCAGGGTTGGGATGCTGACATGCTAGCCACTTGAAGTCCAAGGACCTGGGTTTAAGGCCCGGGGCCAGCATGAAAAACCAGTAGTGAACACCTAGATAAATTAAGATGTTTCTTCCTCTTCCTTTCTCTCTTCCTTAAATGCTTCCTTTAATTCTCCTCTCCCACCTTCCTCTCTTAAAAAAAAGATTAATATGGCTAAAGCCAAGTTTCTCTATTCCTTCAAGTCCAAATTTGGCCCTTCTCCATGGTTTCTTTTCATAGTGAATGATACCATTTGCACAAGGCAGAAACCTCAATATTTTCTCTCTCGTATTTTCACTTTCCTGATTATCTCTAATTTCTTATTCCTTTAGCTGTCATGGCCACTACTCTTTTGTCTATGCCATCATCTCTTAACTTGTGTGATTGCAGTGGTTTAGTCTTTTTCAACTCTGGTCGATTTATTTTATAGCAGCTAGTGTAAATTTTTAAAAGACAGATCTGTCATGATGTTTTCTTGCTTCAGACCCTTCCCTTAAAAGATTTTAGATTTTATCCTAAGAATAACATGGTCTGCAAGACTCGACAAATCTGAAAATTGCTTTTTTCTCACTCAACTCTAATAAAAAGTTAGCCACACTGACTTTTTGTTTCCTGGAATGGATTCTACTGTTTGCTGTCTCAGGCTTTTCCTGGAATGTTTCTTTGATTGCAGCACAAGCACACACATTCATCCTTTTTTAACGTCAGTTCCCATTAGTCTTAAAAGCTGAACTTAAATGTTACATTCTCGTGAAAGTGGTCCCTGACAATGCAAAAGCAGTTAAATAAATTTGCACTTGCTTCTTCAGTGCTTTTTTCCCAACTAGAATGTAAGCTTCGTAGGAAGAGAAACTGATTTTCTTGGTCTCTGGGTTCTCCAAAACCTTGTACCATTACCATGAGGTGTAGTAATAATTATATAGTGACTAGGTGAAGGAATGAACAAATACTAAGTACTTAAATACTTTTTTGAAATACTTTTTGAAATGATAGTTTCATCTGGAAACTAAAATTAATTTTCACATTTTAATCTGAAATTAATTTTATAATAGAATTTAAATAGTAATGATCAGGTGTGCCCTGATGGCCTGGCAGGTTAAACCATAGGGCACAGTCCACATACATCCCAAGGTCCCAGGTTCAAGATCTGGAATCAGGGAAACAGCCAGTGATGAACAACTGAATAAAATAAAGTGCTCCTACCGCCTCTCTCTTCTGCCTGCTTACTTACCTTTATTCCTGTTTGTCCCTTTCCTTTAAAAAGAAAAGAAAAAAAAGAATTTAAATAGTACATATCTATGTAACTAGCTACAAATGTGCTTTTCTTTATTTTTCCTGACCCTGGGTCTTGAACCTGGATTCTTGGGCTTTTTTCAGCATATACCAAGCCTGGGGGTCCGTAGCTTTCATATCCAACACATTAGTCACCTGAGCTATACGGGGGACGCATAAATGTGCTTTTAGTTATAATCATTTCACACTTTTTTTCAAAGGTGGTTTGTCCTGATTGTAGTGATGAAATTGCTGTGAAAAAAGATAACATTCTTGTTCGATCTTTTAAAGATGGCAAATTGTAAGTATAATTCACATGGTATGAAAAATGTGATGAATTTGCAAATTAGGATAAGAAATGATAATTTAGTTATTTCCAATGATTTCATGCTTTTACTTTTCATCACGCAGAATATTTGAAAGTGTGGTTGTTTTTCATATCATTAAGCCTAATAGTCTTACAGCATGTTTTATCTTATTTTACTCTTTTAAACTAGTCTCTTCTAGTTTCAAATTATTTCTAGTTTGTCGGTTTTTGCCTCTTATTATGTCTTATAGTTATACCGTGAGATACCTGTTGTTTAACATTTGACTTGTGTAGCAATCTGAGAATTAAAATGGGTTACTATAGGTGTGTTTTAAGTGTTAATATACTTTTTCATGTAGAAATTTTTTGAAACTGAGTTATAAATTTCTATGAATATTTTTTCCTTTAAGAATTGTGTGAGGATAGAAGCCATATATTTTGTGTTAAGCCTTATTGGATGACTATTGGATGACCTTAAAAAGATCATCATATTTTAAGATTTGGTGTTTGGGTTTTTAAGTTCTGAAAGTGATTTTTAAAAATAATCTGTGAAACACTTTTAACAGAATTGAGTAATCAGAGAAATTTGAATATTGAAATTGAATACTTGTTATGAGATTAAGAAATTATTGTTAATGTATAAATGTGTGCTAATGGTGTTGTATTTTTTAAAAAGAATATTTTAAAGGTCTATAGTGAAATAAATTATATTATATTATATCTGGGATCTGCTTCAAAATAATCCAGTTGGGGTGGGAAGAAATAGGTGGAGGGATAATTAAAACAGTGCACTTATCTTAATGTAGTTGGGTAATAGGTACTTGGGGGCTTTGTTGCAATATTCTGTCTACTTTGTATATATTTGAGACTTTTTAAATAGAAAGTTAATAATAGGCAGGATGATAAATGTTTTTGGAATAGTTTATATGGTTTTGTGGACTGATGGATATAATCCTAAAGCAAAAAAACTGACTGATGATTTATTAGTGTAAAATAGGACATAAGATAGAAACTCTCCCAGTTGCTTACATATGCCCTCTCTTTATGGTTGGAGATTTACCTAGAAGGCCTTAAACTGCATATTAGAAGCTTGCAGTGAGCCTACAATTCAGCTTAACAAAATTGTTAAAAGAACATTTGCTTCATGAATTAGTACATATCTGACTTCTTTTTATTTGATCGTTGGATCCTGCTATCCACACACCTTAATTTATTTTAGTCTATTCAGTGTTTTCGATATACTATTTAGCAGGGACTCTTGATATTTAATAACACCTCTCTTAAGGTGGGACCCTTCAGTAGGTGACTGACTACGTATTTTAGCGTCCTGCATAGCATATTATTTGGGACCTATATCCCTGTGTGTAATCACTTTCTTTGTAAATATCAGTATTCCCAGACTTTCAGTATCTTTCTGTGGTGTATAATTAATTATACTCTTAATAATCTGTTGTATTTTTGTTTTTGTTTTTTTCTTTAAAAACAATCCATATATTATATATAGTACATCAGTACCAAGAAAAGATGTTCATGAAATTAGTAGTGACACCATACCAAAGCCTGATGCTATATTAAAACAAGGTAAGAATAAACTTGGAATAAATTATAGTTAATTTTAAAATGGGTCTTTTTTTTTGAGAGGAGGAAGAGCATTTTTATTTTATTTTATTTTTATTTAGTTTTTCACATTGATTGTCTCCCACTCGGGATGCATACTCGTCTTTTGGACGTATATGGACTTTGCTCCTTCATAGGTGGCTGACCTAATAGCTACTCCACCACAGCGTGCCTAGGTCAGTTGTTTTTAAAGCCTAGTTTTCTTTTGCTTAAACAGCTTTTTTTTCCTTAAGATTATATTTGGGGTGTGCCCTGGTGGCCTAGTGCATAAGACCACTGGATGTAGTTTACACACATCCCAAGGACCCAGGTTTGAGACCTGGGGCAAAGGGTAACAACCAAGATGAACAGCTAAGTAATATAAAGTGCTTTTTCCTCTTGCCCTTCCTGCCTGCCTACTCACCTTCATTTCTGCCTACAACTTTCTTTAAGGAAAAATAAGAGATTGTATTTGGTTCTGTGTGAATTTTGTAAACCTGTATGTCTTCTGTTATCATAGGTTTTCTTTTTTCAGCTTAAAGTCAGGGGCAATAATCTGAAAGCAGGGAAGTACTATATCATCAGCTATTAGTATAGTATAGTCTGACTTTAGCCTAGTAAGTAAAATATATTGCCTGAGAGTTATACAAACAGGAATTAAAGTAATTTTGATTTGTCATGTCTTGCTAATATAACAGTAGTTATATTTTATTGAAGAATTTGCTAGAGTTGCCATTTCTTTATTTTTGGCATTGTAAATAACTGCTTATTTTCTCTTTGCCCACGTCATTATATTCAATAGTATATCACATAGACTGATTAAAAATCATTAAGAATTTATTTCTGTAAGTAAAGTGAGAATATCTGTCTAGCTAATTTTGGTTTAAAAAATTATTGGCTTGTTTGTTTTTCAATGGAATGGTCCAGGAAGGAATGAAGGCAAGTAGGCAGGCAGGCAGGAAGAGAGAGAAGGAAGAAGCACTTCATTTTATTTTAGTTGTACGTCTTGGTGGTTCTCCTCAACCCTGAATCTTGACTCCAGGGACCCTGGGATGCGTGTGGACTGCGCCGACCCTACACTCCACCAGAGCGCACCTGTTAGTATAATTTTAATTCAGGTTTAACTAGAAATGTAGACATATTTATAGAAAACTTTCAGGTGTTGTATATGTATTGCAATGGCTCTGTGCTTGGCTCCTTAATAGTGTTTAATAGTCATGTTGGATAAATGATTAAATATTTACCTGTCTTGAAGTTGTTTTTACTTAGCTTTTTTTTTTTTTCCCTAAGACGACGACTACTTTTTTTCTCTTGTTTGAACCTAAATGACTTTTCAGTGGTAGAAGTTTTTTCAATTTATAAAATGGGTGCCTAATGTTTAGGGTTGTTATGATTAAATAAGATACTACATAGAAAGGTAAGTTAGCACAGTGCCTGGGACGTTGCATATACTTCATAAATGTCAGCATATTAGCGCAGTTGTTTTTTATTTTTTCATCTTGTTTCTTACTTTAAGCTGTCTTATTTTCTCTATTTCACATAGTTTATGATCTCTTTCCAGCCTTTGATCAGGCACTTGAATTTCACAAAAGTAGAACTATTCCTGCTAACTGGAAGACTGAATTGAAAGAAGATAGTTCTAGTAGTGAAGCAGAGGAAGAAGACGAGGAGGAAGATGATGAAAAAGAAAAGGAGGATAACAGTAGTGAAGAAGAGGTAAGTAAAAACAGTTGATGCCTTTTAAAATTAAAATTTCAGTTGGGTTTTATTTGTTAGAATTTGGCATAATGTTGTTAATCACTTAAATATTTTTAGTATCAAATTATTTATAATAAAATTATATTTATGATATTCACCATAATCAAGTAGTTTGTTTACATTAAAGTAAAAGTTTAATACTGTGAAATTGAAAACATTAGTATAGTTATCCCAGTAACTTCAAAAATGTTTCTTAATCTCATTGTGCTTTTGGTTTATTGAATGATTAAGAAGCTATGCACCTAATATTGCAACACTTTCATATGCCTTTTACCATTGTGTAGACAGCTGCCACCTCATCCAGTGTTTATATATGCATTTTTATTGAAATACCTAGACAAATATAAAATATAACTGCCATCTATTATTTATGGAATAATCAGCATAAAAGTAAAGGATACTATCTCTGATTCAAAGAGTTTTAAATGATTTTATCTAATACAAATACTGTGGATTTATATAGATCAAATAGCTGAAGTCTTTTTAGATTGTATTGTAGCTGGTACCTTAGATCTAGCAATGACAAGTACCACGAAAAGATGTCCATGAGATTGTTAATAACATTGTACTCCTTAATGGTATGTTGAATGACTTCATAAAGTTATTGAGTAAATGTTATAGTTAGTGAAGGCTAATAAATTTCACCATGAAGCAACTTGTATTTAATGCTTTTAAGAAACTAAGATGATTTTTCAATCTGTAATTTTTTAGGTAAGTTATGAAATTCGACAATTTAGCTCTATAAGTAGCAGTTAATAAAATAAGGTTGTTGTTTGGACTATCATGATAATATGTAGCATGAAAGTTTCCTACCTTCAGCCTTCTCCCTGACTACTTTCTACTTAAAATCTTAGAAGAAATAGGTAATCTCTTGTTTAATATACCACTTCTTGTTTCTGTAAAAAAGTAAAGTTTCAGTATTGAATCTCCTTCATGGTCCAGCCCAATTCCCCCTGTTTTAATCATTAATTCTCATGACATACCCTCCCATTTTGAACTTAATGCTATGGCACTATCTGATAAGGTTCTTTCCTTCCTCCTCACCTTTGCACATCTAGTTCCTCTGCCAGCAGTGTCCTCTTTCCTCTCCCAGTCACTAGCCTATTTCAAAAGCCAGCTTATGTCACCTCTATAAAGGGAAATCTTTTGTCAACTATAGCCCCTCATTTCAGGAATGTTAATTACTTGATTTGCTAATTGTTAATTACTCAGTCTAAATGACTAATATTTCTGACACAATATTTGTGTATGTATGCATATATATTGTCTATTTTTTTCTCTTCCGCTTAATCTATAAAACTCCTCAGGAGTAGAGAACCCTGTCTTACATTTATAGTGTGCAACATGTAATGAATGTTCAATAAATATTAGTTACTACCACTTTTGTTGCTTAGATTTATTTGTTTTATAAATGTAAAAGCAAATCTGTTGCCAGTTAACACATTAAATATAAATTTCACTTAAAATATTTCGTGCATCAGGAATAAATCTGGCAGTTTATGAAAATCAAATATCGTACCATAGGGACATTTAAGATAATATGTAGAAAATAGATTTCCTTAGATATTTGAGTACCTTACTATAACCCTGCATTTGTGGGCCATGTTGAAATTTGAAATAGCGAATTATTGCAATCAAATTAATAATAGTAATTCTTTCTTGACCAACTAGAAAATCTAATAGGTTTTTGGCATGAGTTTTTTTTTTTTATTTTTAATTTGCCTTTCATTAGGTGCATGATTTTTAAATTAAAGGGATAGATTTACTTAGAATACTATTTGAATAATATTTACCTATTACTACTAGAAATATATATTTCATCCAGAGTAACTTTAAACCCTAGGTGTATATTTTGAATTATTTTGTCTGTAGTAACTCCTAATCATGATCTACAAAGGCGGGCTCAATTGCTTATTCTCTTTTGATTTGATTTAGCACCTAGCATAGTGCCCTACACTTAAAAGGTGCTCATTAAATGTTTATTGAATGGATAATAGTCATTGAATCGATGAGTTCCTGAATCTCACCTAACTACCCTGCTCCTTGCAGGTTGCTTCAGGACCAGCTCCCTACTGCCACAGCCCCTGACCACAGCAGCAAGAAGCTAGTCCCTCCCTTGTAATTGATAAATCGGGGAACTATTTTATTACTTGAAGATTTCCCTAAGTCTGAATCTTCAGGTATTGTAGATCAAGTTTGTTCCCCACTTTACTGATTGTATAAGCTTGAAGTACAATTCAGTGGGGCTAAATATGATGTAGGATACTTGTAGTTACAGCTGATGGGATTCAAACTTGGTGTAGTTGCTTAAGGAGCAATAATAGAGTCAGTTTTGCTGCTAAACCCTGACCCAATTTAATGTATTTGAGAGTAGGTCTTCTTGAGCCTATGATCCTGATTTAAAAAATTGATCTTTGATAAGGCAAAATGTTCATGAACCATCTTGCTATTCTCATTTCTTATATGAGAATTTACATTTGGGATTTTCAGTTGAGATATCTTTTAGGATATAAACCTATAAAGTGTTAATGGTCTAGACTTTTCTGGCTGTGAACAACTTAGTATCAAGCAATAATTTTTATTTGGTAAAATGCCTTTGAAATGTTTTTGTGAGTATTGATTAGTCTTTGCTGTTGATAGGATAGCTGCTTGTATCATTAAAATGCTTTCTGAGGAAAATCATATTCTTTCCTTCTGTGACTCAAATTAGGAAGAAATAGAACCATTTCCAGAAGAAAGGGAGAACTTTCTTCAGCAGTTATACAAATTTATGGAAGATAGAGGTGAGTATTTTTTTTTTTTTCCTTTTAGTCATTTAATTTTGTAGGTATCAGAGAGAATATTTTAAAAATAAGAATTTTGTTAAACTTCGTGTCATTGGTAATTGTATCTATATACTTAAATTGAGGTATATTTGACCTGTATTAGTATGAGAGATATAGTATAATAATTTGATATTTTGTTTGTGGCACCCAACATAATCGGTCAAACAAGTGGAATGAGGAATTTGACAGAATTTTTTTAAGAGTGAGGAAATAGGCATTCTTATATATTGTTGGCAAATGTTAAATTTTGGTACACTTTAAAAAAAAATTAAACAACCAAAAAAAAGAAGGAAAAAGAAAAACATATTGATGAGCAAATAAAAAGATAAAATAATAAATAAGCCCCCTTCACTACATGATCCCACTTCCCATTTCCTTCTACTCTGGCAACCTTAAATTTGCTGGCTAAGTTCAAAAGTTTAATTTTATCAGTTCATTACAATTTTTTCTTTGTATTCTAAATGTAGGTAAAATCATCCAGTATAATTGTCTTTCTTTTTCTGACTCACTTCACTTAGCAAATTACCCTTGAGTTCCCTCCATGTTGTCTCAAATTGCAAGATTTCACCTTTTACTTTTAATTCTTTTTTTTTAAACATTAAAATAAACTCGTGTTTAGGTTCCCCATTCTTCGTAATATATGTCAACACATGCTGCCTTCCGCTAAATCATCATGTATTTTTCACCATTCTAGGGTGGGCCCTGCCACCATTTCCCTATTTGTAACCTCATTTTACTGCAAGTTTCCATGGCTTGGTTTTGTTGTTTCTTTTGTTCCTTTGTTTTGTCTGTTTACATTCTACCTATGAGTGAGATCATCGGTATCTTTCTTCTTTTGACTTATTTCCCTTAGCATAATCTCCTCTAGATTCATCCATGTTGATTCAAATGACAGGATTTCATCTCTTCTAAGGACTGTGGTATTCCATTTTATATATGTACCGCATATTCTTTATCCATTAACCTGATGTTGGGCACTTAGGTAGTTTTACTTCTTAGCTATTGTGAATAGGGCCAGCAGTAAACATGAGGGTGCATAAATCTCTGCAGTTGAGTGTTTTTGATCTTTTGGGTAATACCCAGAAGTGGGATGGCGGTTTCATATGGGACTTCCGTCTTCAACTTTTTAATAAATCTCCACACTGTTTTCAATAGGTGTTGCACCAATTTGCACTCACACCAACAGTGTAAAAGTTCCCTTTTCTCCATATCTTCACCAACATTTGTTGTTTCCAAACTTTTGGATAATAGTCAGTCTCTCAGGTTTAAGGTGATATCTCATTGTTGTTTTACATTGCATTTCCTTGATAGTGGGTGAACAGGAACATCTTTTCATGTGCCTGCTGGCCATCTGTATATGCTCTTCAGTAAAATGTCTCTCCAGTTGCTCCTCCCATTTTTTGATTGGATTGCCTATTTTTCTATTACTGCATATTATGAGTCTTTGTATGTTTTAGATACTAAGCCCTTGTCAGAAATATGAAATGCTAATATCTTCTCTCAGTTAGTAGGTTGCCTTTTGGTTTTGGTGATGTTTTCTTTTACTGTGATGAAGCTTTTTAGTTTAATGCAGTCCCAGTTTATTTATATTTTTTGTTTCCCATGATGCTAGAGTTGTTTCCAAAGGCCGCCCAAGGCTGATGTCATGGAACATTTTCCTGTGTTGTTTTCCACGAATTTTATGGTTTCTGGTCTTCAATCCATGTCTCTAGTCCATTTTGAATTCATTTTTGTGAATGATATTAGAGTGATCAAGCTTCATTCTTTTGCATGTGACTGTCCAGTTAAACCAACACCATTTATTGAAAGAATTTTGCTTTTTCCATCGTATGCTTTCGTCTCCTTTGTTGGAGATTAACTGACTGTGAGTGGGTCAGTTTCTGGTGATTCAGTTCTCTTCCAGTGGTCTATACCTCTGTTATTATTCCAGTACCATACAGTTTTGATCACTATTGCTTTGTAGTGTAGCTCAGTGTCTTGGTAGTTTAATCTCTTCAGATCGATTATTTTTTCTCATAATTGCTTTGGCTATTCAAGACCTTTTATTATTCCATGAAAATTTCCCTGAAATAAGCCCGAGGGATTTTAATGGGAATTGCATTAAATATACATATTTCATTGTACAGGTCTCTAACTTCCTTTGTTAAGTATCTTCCAGGATGCTCAATTCTTTTCACTTGTATTTTACCCAGTGTGATTTTCTTGATTTCATTTTCTTCTGTTGTGTTCTTTGTAAACAAGAATGCGATTGATTTTTGTAGTCTGCCGCTTTACTGTATTCAATATATATAATCATGTTGTCTGCAGATAATGAGAGTTTTACTTCTCCCCAATTTAGATTCCTTTTATTTCTTTTTCTTGCCTAATTGCTCTGGCTAACCTCCAATAAAATGTTAAATAGCAGTGGTAAAAGTAGAGAGCCTTGTCTTGTTCCTGACCTTAGAGGAAATGCTTTCAGTTTTTCACCATTGATTATGACGTTCACTGTGGGTTTATTGTATGACCTTTATTAAGTTGAGGTATGTACCTTCTATCCCCATTTTTGCCTGTTTTTTTTTTTTTTTTTTTTTAATCATAAATGGGTGTTGGGTCTTTTCCAAAGCTTTTGCTGTGTCTCTTGATATGATCATGTGGTTTTTCTCCTTTCTCTTGTTGATATGGTGTATTACATTAATGGATTTGCGTATGTCAAACCATCCTTGCATCCCTGGGATAAATTCCACTTGATCATAAAAAGAATAGGTATTAATTCTTCCTAAAGATTCAGTAAAACTCATGAGAAAAACCATTTGGACCTGGGCTTTTATTTTTAGGGAGACTTTTGATTGTATTTCAATTTTTTGCTTGTGATTGTCCTATATCAGGTTTTCCAATTCTTCCCAGTTCAGTCTTGGTATTTTTCTAGAAGTCTGTCCATGTCTTCAAGGTTGTCTACTTTGTTGACATAGACTTGTTCATAGTAGTCTCTTAGGCTGCTTTATATTTCTGTAGTATCTGTTATTACTTTTCCCCTTTCATTTCTATTTCTAGTTGTGAGAGTTTTCTCTCTTTTTTTCTTTGTGAATGTAGCCAATGGTTTATTATTTTTTTTTCAAAGAATCAACTTTTGGTTTCATTCATCTTCTGAACAGTCTTAGTTTTCTATTTCACTTACTTTTGCATCAATTTTGATTTTTTTTCGATTTTTGGCTTTAATTGTTCTTTTCTGTAGTTTTTTTAAGTGTAAGATTAGATTGTTTCTGTGCGATTTTCTTGTTTCTTGAGGTAGACCTGGATTGCAGTGAACCTTCCCTCTTAGTACTGTCATTCAGAAGCATAGGGTTTAGTTTCTAATTTGGGGTCTTCCAGTTTTCTTTGTGGGGTTGATTTCTAGTTTTAAGTCATTGTCATCAGAGAATATGCTTGGTATGATTTCAATCTTTATAAATTTGTTGAGACATGTTTTGTGTTCCAACATGTGATCTGTCCTTGAGACTGTTTATTGAGCAGTTGAGAAGAAAGTGAAATCTGTAGTCGTTGGGTGAGGGATTCACTATAAGTCTGTTAGACCTAACTGTTCCAAATAATCATTTAAAGCTGCTGTTTCCCTGTTAATTTTCTGCCTGGTTGATCTGTTCATTGTTGTAAGTGGGGCGTTGAACTCTACTACTTTGATTGTATTACTGTTAATGTCTCATCAATTCTAATTTATGATGGCTTAATATAGTTCGACACTCTAATTTGGTGCATTTATGTTTATAAGCATTATGTTTTCTTGCTGGATTGATGCCTCAGTCATTATATAATGTCCCTCTCTGTCTTTTCTTATGCTTTTTAATTGGAAATCTCTTTTATCATATATAAGTATGGTTGTTCCTGCTTATTTGTGGTTTGCCATTCTTCTGTGTAGGGTCTTCCAACCACTGACTTTGAGTCTTTGTTTATCTTTTGAAAGAAAGTGAGTTTCCTGAATGCACGAGAAAGAAGGTTGACTTTTGCTTTTTAATCCATTCAGCCACCCTGTGTCGTTTAGTCAGTTTAGTCCTTTAACATTTAGGGTGATTAATGATATATAGCTGCTTAGTGTCATTTTGTAATTTGTCTTTTGTGTGTTGTACCTGAGAGTGGCTTTGTTCTTCTCATTCTATTCTTAGGTGGATTGGGTCTGGTTGTGTTTTGGTTTCCCTTTTTGTTTTCTTCTTTGCTTTTTCCTTAGAGATGTATTTTGAGGTTACCTGGAAGTTAGTATTAAAAATTCTATTTTTATTTCCTGTTTTTATTTGAAAGCAGACTAGTCTTCCACTCATTCTAATCATCCAGATTTTTATTCTCCTCTCCGCTTCCCTACTTTTTATATTTACTGTCTTACTGTTTTTAAGTGGAATTTCTTTACACTTCATATAGCATCTTTCATTGTTTTTTTGTAGAACTGGTTTTGTTGTGATAAATTCCTTTAACTTTTGCTTATTGGAAAAACTTTTTATCATTCCTTTAATTCTGAATGATAATCCCACAGGGGTATAGTGGCCTAGATTGATAATCCTTTTCTTTCAGTTTTTCAAATATGTCATGCCATTCCCTTCTGGTCTGTAGAGTTTCAGTTGAGAAATTCGTTGATAATCTTATGGGGACTCCTTTGCATGAGACTTGTTTTTCTCTGGATGCTTTTAATATTTTTTTCTTTATCATGTATTTTTGACATTTTGATGACTGTTTTAGTGTAAGTCTGCTAGTGCTTCTTTTATTAGTGCTCTCTGAGCTTTCTGGGTCTGAATGCTTGCTTCATTCTTCAGGTTAGGAAGTTCTCAGCTGTTATTTCTTCAAATACAGCTTCTTTTCTCCTTTTCTCTCTTCTCTTTCTGGGACCCCTATAATGTGAATGTTGCTTCTTTTGATGTCATCCCATAGGTCTCAAATGCTTTCTTCATTTCTTTGCATTCTTTTGTCTCTGCTGCTTTGCTTAACTGCAGCCCTCTGCCCTATCTTCTAGCTTACTGAATCTGTTGGAGGCTTCATCCATCCTATTCTTGAGACCCTCTGTTGAATTCTTTAGGTCAGCTATTACGTTGTTTATTTCTTTGACATCTATTTTGAGCTCCCTCATTTCTTCTTTTTGTTGTTGTTCTCTCTTTCTTCCTCTATTGTCTTTGTTTCCATGAGTATGTTTATCACTGTTGTGCTAAATTCATCCTCAGGTAGCTTACAGATGTCTGTTGTTTTTAGATTTTCCCCTGGGTTTTTGGTGAGATCCATCATTTCATGTGATCCATATTTCTCTGTGTCTTCCCCCAGTGTCCCAGCCCCTGACCACAATGATTGTCTTGCTATTTACACACAGTAGACAATCAGGCTACAGTTTCATCTACTCCCACATCTTTGGATTGCTTTAGCTATTTGGGGCCTTTTATAGTTACATATAATTTTTATTTATTTGCCTATTACCTTGAACAGTGTCATTGGAATTTTGATCATGATTACAGTAAACCTATATATATATTTCATTAGGTAAAATGGCCATTTTGACAGTGTTAATTCTATCTATGGGCATGGGATGTTTTTCTGTCTGCACTTAATTTTTCTTTTTCTTTTTCTTTTTTAACAGGATCTTGTGTAATTTTCATTGTACAGCTTTTCTCCTCCTTTGTTAGATTTATTCCTATGTGTTTGATTCTTTTTGAAGTAATTGTAAATGAGATTGTTTTCTTAATTTTTTTTTCAACTTAACTCTTGTGAGTATGAAAGCATGGCAAATTTTTATGGATTAATTTTGGACCCAGACATTTTACTCATTTATAATTTCTGGAGTCTTTTGTGTTTTCTGTGTATATTATGTCATCTACTTCTTTTCAGATTTGAATTCCTTTTTTTTATTTTTCTGTCAAGTTGCTCTGGCTAAGTACTCTAATACTATATTAAATAATATGATTAGAGTGGGCAGTTTTATTTTCTTTCAAATTTTAGAAGAAAAGCTTTTGGTTTTTCTACCATTGAGTATGAGGTTAGCTGTTGTTTTATTATTTATAGCCTTTATTATATTAGGTAATACCTTCTAGTTCCATTTTATTGAGAGTTTTTATCGTTAAGTGGGTACTAGATCTTGTCAAATGCTTTGTCGAAATTGTCATAAGATTTTTGTCCTTCTGTTGATGTAGTATATTACAATGATTTATGTATATTGGTCAATTCTTACATTCCTTGGAGAAAACCCACTTGGTCATGAAGTATGATCCTTTTATTGTATTGTTAAATACAGCTTGCTAGTATTTTGTTGAGGATTTTACATCTTTGTTCATCAGAGATATTGGATCTGTAGTTTTCTTTTTTTGTGATTTACTTATCTGCTTTTGGTATCAGAGTAAAATTGGCTTCATAGAATGTTTGGGAGCATTCCCTTTTATTCTGTTGTTTACAAGTTTGATACAAGTTTGAGGTGGATAAGTATAGTCTTTGAAGGCTTAGTAAAACTTACTAGTAAAGCCATCTGGTCCCAGACTTGTTTTTTAGGATACTTTTGGTTACCATTTTAATTTCATTGATTATGATTGGTCTGCTATCATAATCTAGCCTATTTCTTGTTTCAATCTTGGGAGTCTATTTAATTCTGATAATTTATTTAATCAAATTATATAATTTATTGGCATATGCATGCTCATAATAGTCTCTTATAATCCTTTGTACTGTGGTGATATCTGTTAATACTTCTTCACTTTCATTTCTGATTCTATTTAACAGAATTTTCAATACTTCAGTTTCTTGATTTTTTCTTTTGTTTTAAAGTTTTATTGAAGGAATACACGTCTAAGATGTACATCATCTTAAATCAACATCTGTTTTTCTTAATGAGCCTAGTTGAACATTTGGCAGTTTGTTTCTCTCTTTTTATTTGAAAATAATTTGAGAGTATTTTGATGGATACTGTATCTGTGTGGATCCATAAATGCTTGTATTCTCTCCTGCCTGTTTCATCTCCCAATCCTTGGGGACCCCCCCGCCCCCCAGCCAAGAACCCTTTTACTAAGTAACAGTAGGAGAATGGATATCACAATGCAATTTTATTAGCATCTATACAGATTCCTCTAGTAAAATGTCTCCTCCTAATTCATTGATATACTGTGTGTGTGTGTGTGTGTATGAAACTCACTTTACTGTAAGCTGGCCCAACTACATAGAGCTAAGTAGAATTAAACCATCTTGAAGAGCTAGAAATACAGAAATCTGATAGTCTCAAGGTGAGCCTTGGATTAATTTATGTGAATCTGCCTAATGATAAGGAAATACAAGAATTAGGAGAAAGAGTAATGAGTGCTAATCTTTAATTTGCATTGTAGCCTAGTCTAATAACTTTGACCTTGTGATTCTCTTGCTTATCTGCATTTCAGAAAGAGAGTTGGGATGGCAGAAAGCCTTCTAGCTTGAGAAGGACAAAATGAGTGACTAATATTTGGAAGTGCCACTGTATTCTGGGAATTAACGTTTTTAAATTGTCATTTGTATTGTGGATGAGTAGAAGCTAACTTTGTCTTTTGCTCTTGTAAATAGTAGTGTCTGCTGCAATATGTATTTTATCCTTTAATAAAATAGATCAAGTCCTGTGCAAAAGAATAAATAAGTGAAATATAAAGTACCATAAAATAACTCCTTGTGAAGAAATTGCCTATTACTTATCTTAATGTTTTCTTCAGTTCTATTAAACCTTATTTTCCTAGTTTAAATAATTGGTGTCTTATTTGTTTTTTATTTTGCTATAATTTGGTATTCCATTGTTCATATGGGAATTATAAGTGGAATGAAATTATGTAAGGTTTGAAAAGTCTGATATGAGAAAAAATTGAATTAAATAAGCTTAAGGGTAGTAAACATTGTGTTTTGATTAACACATTTGGTAGTTTATTTGACTCTTTTGCAATTTCAAAAATACTTTAATATGTTTTCTGGATTTTTTAAAATAGGCACACCTATTAATAAAAGACCTGTTCTTGGATATCGAAATTTGAATCTCTTTAAGTTATTCAGACTTGTACACAAACTGGGAGGATTTGACAATGTAAGTATTATAATAAAAAGTTAAGCATTTTTCATAGAACATGTTTTCCCCTACAAAGATTTTCTAAAATGGTTTATTAATAAAAATTTTCAAATAAGAAGGAAAAGAAAATGGAAAATGTGAGTTAGAAATAGCTTCATCACACGAAGTTTAAGATTTTTTTAAAACATTTTTATTGAGGTAATGATTTACAATGCAATGTAAATTTTATATAGGCAGCTTCATTTTTTAATGATTTTTGATGGGATTTCTGATTTGTTTTTCATACTTTTATAAATCCTGTGTTTATCTAATGGCCATATTATGTCTCATTTTGTTTTTGTTTGAATTAATTTAATATTTATTGAGGTAACTTCGATTTACGAAACAGTATGAAACAATAATGTTAGGAAACCATTCCTCAGATACATGACAGCACACCTTGCTAAATTACCAAAAGTTATTCACCACTGTCTGTCATCTATGCCTCTTTTTAACTAGACTATTAGCTCCTTGAGAGTAGGAATATGTCTTAATATTCTTTATATCCTTAATCTCTTTGACTGTGAGATATAATATATATAATATATCTACAGAAAATTACACAACTGACAAGTTACCTTAAGGCTGTCATGTTGCTAATCGAATGTTCTTTTAGTCATGCCCTGGTGGTCTAGTGGTTAAATCTGCCACCTTTGGCTGGGTACAATCCATATACATCCCAAGTACCCAGGTTCATTGGGCCAGGGGAACAACCAAGATGAACAACTAAATAAAATGAATAAAATGCTTCGTCCTCCTCTCTCTCACTGCCTTCCCGCATACTTGCCTTCATTCCTGCCTGCACATTTTTGTTTTGTTTTTATTTTTAAAGGAACTTAATCATGAACATATTAAAAGTGTTCTTTTAAAAATGGATTCTATAGAATGAAGTGCTTTACTAATGTGCATAGAACTACTTTTATTTATTAGCTTGTAAGTTTTATGGGGGGACAATAAGTCCTTTAAAAAATTTTTTATGGAACACCACCCTGGTACCCTAGTGGTTTAGTGCACCAGACACTGTCCACATGCAGACTCTACTTTTACTCCTTTTACCCCTCCATCCTTGGGTCTTGAGCGTGGGTCCACAGCTTTCATAGACTGCTTTAGCCATTTTAGCCAGTTGGGCGGAGGGTGTTATTTGATAATTTTTTTTATTGAAGTAATACCGTATTACATTAGTATATTTAAGTTTTCAGGTGTGCCTCACCATAGATCGACATCTGTATAACTATAATAATTTTATCACCAAATGCCCAATTCTATCCTTTTCTTTTGGTAACCACTGGTTTGGTCTTACATACTAAGTTTGTTTCTGTTTTATTTAGTTCATCCTTTATTTGGGATTTTCTGTATATTACAGAAAATATCATATATCATATGTGAATTCGTAGTGGTGTTTCTCTGTCTTATTTATTTCACTAACCATAATACCCTCTAGGTCCATCCATGTTGTTGCAAATGGCAGAATTTTATTTTTTATAGCTAAGTAATTTTTTGTTTTAAAATGTATTATGATTGATAGTTTCCATTCCTTTTGTGACTAAAACCAGTAAGTACAAACATATACGATATATACCGTGATCATCAAAATTTTATTATATTCCCACCTTTTACTTTGTGAGTTTTAATTTCACTTTGTTTATTAGATTGAAAGTGGAGCTGTTTGGAAACAAGTCTATCAAGATCTTGGAATTCCTGTCTTAAATTCAGCTGCTGGATACAATGTTAAATGTGCTTATAAAAAGTAAGTAAGTTTATTTAATATAGCTATATCCAGTATTTTACATAGTAAGCAAGATAAAATGTACCCATATGACTGAGACTAATTATTTCTTTTAAGAAGAAATAAGTTTTACTACTGTAATCACTCTCTATAATAACATTTTCTAGAGAGGATTCTTTGAATACTAGATCTATGAGGTAGTTTGTGAATGAAGTTTTTGTGACCAAGTAATTTTGGAAAGTAATGTGTAGGGGTTAAAATGCCAAAGTTTCAGAGTCACATAAACCCAGATTCAAATCCTTATTCTGCCAATTAAGTGTTTGTGCCTTTGGGCCATTTCTTTCTTCTCTTAAGCTTCCCTCTCTTTTATAATATTACTTTAAATGAGATTTTAAATGTACTAAGTGGCCCAGTGCTGGCATATTAAGAAGTTCCAAAAAAAATTGAGAATATTGTTAGCTGCTCTTGTCACAATGATTGTTTCATGTTGAACTATCTTCTTACTTTTAGCATAGTTCTTTTTCTAATGAGATTTTTTTTTTCTTTGAAAAATTTTGGCTAAAAAATTAGAATAAAAGCAAATTGAATAATTCAGAATGTTAATATGGTTCAATATTTGAGAAATTAGACCAAAGAAGTAAACACATTTAAAACCACAGCTCTATTATTTTGAAATGTAATTCAAATGTAATTTAATTCAAATGTAATTTATCTTCATGTTTCCAGATATTTATATGGTTTTGAGGAGTATTGTAGGTCGGCCAATATTGAATTTCAGATGGCATTGCCAGAGAAAGTTGTTAACAAACCATGTAAAGAGTGTGAAAATGTAAAAGAGATAAAAGTTAAGGAAGAGAATGAACCAGAGATCAAAGAAATAAAGATCGAAGAGGAGGATAATACAATACCAAAAGAAGAAAAACCTATTGAGGATGACACTGAAAGAAAAGAAAATATTAAACCTTCTCTGGTAAATCAGATATTAATAGTTCTTAGCCTTCTTTGGTACATTTTTCACATGCTCTGTAAAGTTTTCATAGTTAATTTATTGTATAATTTTATACTTTATTATTAGTGAGTTTTCTTGATTAAGTGCTATTTTGCATAATTTTACATGTTATAACTGTTTAAAATAGTTATTGGTTATTTTTGCCTACTGTTTTAGGAATGGCAATGATTTCTTAAATACTGAATTGCTTTTCAATATTGGTTTTTGATGATTCCTATTGTTGATAATAGTTAGATCAAGGATTTAGTTAACAATTTTCACTTTTGTTGGTTTAGTTCCTCTGATCTTTTTCTAGGGAAATAAAAAGAACTTACTAGAATCTGTACCTACACAACCTGACCAGGAAAAAGAAATTAACATGAAAAAACCAGAAGATGATGAAAATCTGGAATATAAAGATGAGGAGACAACTGGGGTACATGAATCCCTCAGCATAAAGGTAGAAGCTGAAGAAGAAAAAGCAAAATCTGGGTAAGAAATTTGTTTTTGGTTAAGATGCATTTTGGCTGAATGAATTCTTGTAATTTGTTCTTTTTGAGTGTGTATGCGTGAATATAACCTTGACAAGATGCAGAATGATTTGCATTTATTAAGTAAATAGTATTTGCCTCCTTCAGAGACCCTACTAATGCATTTTATAGCATAAGATGATGTTTTGATCCATTTTCTTGCTCTCATCATGGAAATTTTTTAAAGTTTAAGGTAGAGAAAATTCTTTCTACATTAAGCTCTGCTAAATAACTACATACTACTTTTGGGAAGATGACTTTCTTCAATATTTTGTAGATGATATGTTGGCTCTAGGTTTTGAGAGTTGTATTCATTTCTTAAGCAAAAATAAGAATGGAAAAGTGCTAATAATTAGTTTTTAAAAGGCCAGAATTTTTATGTTGCATTTTACATGACAGTAACATTTGCTTGTTTTGATCAATTTGGAATGATGAATTATTTGGCAATGTCATTTATGCACTTGTCCAGTAGTACCTGGATGTTATAATCTTTGATGTTTAATCTTATTTCTGAGATTTGCAAAACTTAAACATCCCTCTTGTTTTTGTTAGTGGTCCATTTAAAAAGTTACAGCTGAATACTTTTTGAGCATTTTAGTATTTTTCTGAAATTTTGCCATAATAGATAGTCATAAGGAAGGGAAAATAAGCATGCTTAGATTAATATAGTGAAAGGTGTTTGTTGTTATACTTTGTAATGTGTCTGTATGCTAATGTATATTTCAAGTACTTATTGGAGAGGATTTCAACTACTAAGAAACTTAGTAAGTATTCAGCTTTTTGCCTAAAATTTCTTGATCATTTTTGTGTTCTTCTGAAATTTTGGTCATCATATGCAGATAAATGTGGAAGAAAACAACTGGATTTGATGCTTTATTGTTTGTCTTTTTATGATATTTGTTTCTATTTTTATGTATATAAATGTATATTTGAAGCACTTCTTGCTGCTACTGGAGACCATTTCAACTATTAAGTAATTTAGTAAGGGTTCAGCATTTTGTCTAAGAATTTTAAATCTGCAGATATTTCTGGAGCACCTAATTGTGTGGAAGTCACTGTAATAAAGCCTATATTTTCTCTTTGTTACTATCTCAGTTTTTCAAGTTGTTATTTCAGCCTATTTTATAGAATAAACTGTATTTTGTAGGTTTTATAATTTATTTAATTCCTCAATTATATGTATTTTTTATTTACTATAGATATTTATTAATGTATTATGCCACAACTGAAATGTTTCTGGTGTGACTGCCCTAATTTGGTAGACGTTTTCTAGGAGCATAATATGTTTAGGAATGTTCAAAATTTCAAAATTGATTTTCTGAAATATACTAGGTAAGTGCAGTAGAAAATTTTACATTTATAAAGAAATAAAATGTTGGTACTTTTCTAGTATATATACGTTCTCTGAGTAATTAGCTCCTATCAAGAATGTTTAATGTTTTTTTCTCCATAGTTTACATATAAGAAATTAAATAAGTTGATTTATATAAAATGCCTGACTCAGAACCTGGCCCATAGTAGGTATTATTATTGCTTTGTTGTTCCAGTGTAAGGAGTGTGACATCAATATGGAAATTTTTTATATTTCTTTGTGAATTCAGATGAAAAATTCTTGTTGTGATATTTGTTTTCCCTAAGTATGGCTCTTCAAAAGTTTATAGAATGTGTGTGTGTGTGTGTGTGTGTGTGTGTGTGTGTGTGCGCGCGCGCGCGCATATAATACATATCTAATTATTTCACCGTGGTTGCAATTTATACTTTCAAAGGCTATCTTTCTTGGCATTCTTTGTTCTGTCTTCCTCAGTGTGTTTAGCTCTGACTTGGCATTGAATTCCTAGGGAAAGGAGTAGAATATTTTCTTTGGCTGATAGATACTGTGTTGTTTGCTTCTTTACACTTCAGTATATTGTTTGATGAATTTCATTTGATTTGTGTCTGAGGTTGAGATTAAGTGCGGAATTAGGGTTTTGATTGCATTATTATTGCAGAATATTAGTTTTTCTTTTTTAATCTTAGATTAAATAAAAGCTTCTCCTGGCTACCACTTAAAGTAGGTGTTTATGCTTGCTGTTATTGACATTTACTAGTTATGGTTTGTTTATTATATAATGTAATAAAATTTAGAGTTTGTTTCATTTAAAAGTTTTAGATTTTTTAGTCTGTATCTCTCCTCTCGTATATGATGATTTTGAGGTGCATGATAAATCTCTTTTGCCGTGGCCACCAGAATGTACTTCCTTTTCTCCCTGCTATACAGGGATATAATTTATTTAAATAGGTAGTATTCTTTCAAGTCTTTCTGTTTTAATTATATATACTATATATAAAGCATTTATTTCAAATGTTAATAGTTTATCATTCATAACATTTTAGCCTTACTAATAATTATTTCATTATAGAAATGTTAATGTACTTTCAATGATAGTTGATTTTTTTAAATCTCTAAGATTATAGCTGGTTTTGTTTGTTTTAATTTTTAAAGAACCTATTCATTTGAATGTAAATGATTCTTTAAAATAGGAATAATTTTTGAAAATCCTTGTAGACTGTTGATGTATTTCAGAGAAAATTGACATATTTGGTACTTTTGGGAACTCACACTTAATTTCATAAGTCTAGGTGCCCCCCTGTGGCTCCGGTAGCTAAGTTGCAGACCATATAAAGTTCCTGGACCTAGGTTCTAGACCTTGGACCTGGTAGGGTGGAGGGGGATTTCATAAATCTGATAGCCTACCTTTTCTCTCTTCTCCCCCACTCTATAGATGGAAAGTGGTAGGGGAGTTAAAAAGCATTGTGGTGCTGCTGTGTCATTATAGATTATTTTGTTGCCTATGTAATTGCATAACTAGGAATGATAAAGTATGTTAATGCTAAAGGTTTTATATACAATGTAAAACAAATTATCGGTGAAAAATCTTTTTTCTTTTAAAAAATAAATCTATTAAAATTTAAAACTTACTTAGCTGTCTTGTGGTTTTAATTTTATAATATTTATCACCTGTACAGTAATGGAGTTTTTTTGAGCAAAAACTGTTGTAGTAGATGCTGTATAGACACTGCAGAGTAGATAAAATTCTAAATATAGTTGAGAATTTCATAGTGAAGTTGATTTTTTTATATAAATCTAGTCCTTGGAAATATTTATAATTTAAGATTTTTTGCAACTTGTTTAATATATATTTGTGACTAACAAAATGAATAACAATGCCCAGTTTTAGAATGTATATGATTTTGAAAACATTAATTGGTCGCAGTATTACTTCTAAAATACTTTGACTTTTATTTGAAATTGTCCTCTTATATACCTATTTCTTTGGAACTTCAAAATTGAGAAGACTGGTAGAAGACTTTCAGTAAAGATGTAAAGAGAATAGAAAGAAAAAACGGTGTGATATTGATGTGAAAATTTGTAGAATATTCTGTAAAAGGTAAAATAGAATAATAGTATAACATTGAAAATTTAGCTAGAGCAGCTTTTAAAGTTATTAAGACTAGCCACTACCTGATAAGTTTGTTTTAAATATCCAGAAACTGGAAATACTTGAAAAATAATTTTTAGTCAGAAAATGGCTATGAAGTGTAATGATTTTTGTTTCTGTCAACTGAGATGTAAAATACTTTTATGTAATAAAATATGAAAAAATTGTTATAGTGTATTTTACTAGTTTCTTACTATTCAGTACTTCTGTTCTTCTGGCTGTTCAAATTTTCTTTTGATGCACATATTTTCAATCTTCATTTTCTCTAAATGTATCCTTCTGTAACCATGATCACCTTATACAGTTTTAGCTTTTAGTAATAAATTGAAACTCAGAGAATTTCATACACATGGAACCTGCT
The DNA here is from genome assembly GCA_004363575.1 of Solenodon paradoxus. Lineage (NCBI taxonomy): Eukaryota > Metazoa > Chordata > Mammalia > Eulipotyphla > Solenodontidae > Solenodon > Solenodon paradoxus. The sequence goes on along the minus strand of RJWH01000596.1, from coordinate 196,568 downwards.
GTTCCCGGAGCAATCACAGCCACAATTTTTATCAATATATGTGGTTTGGAACTGAAAAGCTTATGAAGTGTCTTTTATTAACTGCAATTTTTTAAACCTTTCAAGAGATGAAACGAATAAAGAGGAAGATGAAGATGATGAAGAAGCAGAAGAGGAGGAGGAGGAGGAGGAAGAGGATGAAGATGATGATGACAACAATGAAGAAGAGGAGTTTGAGTGCTATCCACCAGGCATGAAAGTCCAAGTGCGGTATGGACGAGGGAAAAATCAAAAAATGTATGAAGCTAGTATTAAAGATTCTGATGTCGAAGGTGGAGAGGTCCTTTACTTGGTGCATTACTGCGGATGGAATGTGAGGTAACTTGAGTTTTAGCTAGTGATTACTACCTAAAAACACTTACAAAATCATTTTCTATTGTAAAATTTAATTGATTGCAGACTTGTTAGCATTCTAATTGAGGTCATAGTACCATATGAAAATTTGTAGTTTTTAGCATGTAAATGCCTCGCTTAGTGACTTCCTCCTTACTGTTTTCAATAGTTAGGAGCTATCCTTAGTGTTTAGAAAACTGAAGTTTACACAACTGATGTTAATGTTAATAAAGGCAACATTATTCGTGAAATGATAGAAAAATCTCTTCAGAAAGATAAATGATATAAGCTTCTTGATGTCTGCAAGTCATTTATCAGACTTCTTGGTTTCTTGCACTTTCAGCTACCTTGCCACAGTAACCTCTTCTGTATAATCCTTTTAAGTCATCATATTTGTTTCCTAAGTAGACAGGGATTTTAAAGTTGTGATTTCTTGAAAAGCTTTAACTATTTCAAAAAAGTCTTATGTCTTCATTAACAGTTCTTACATCATAACCTTTTTAGAATTCTCAGGAACTTCTTTGTATGCTTGAAACAACATGGTTGTAATGTAAGCAAGTCAGCTTGGCTAAAATAGAGTTTAATGTCTGACTCCTAGTAACTTTGGTAATTGAAAGGCAAAGTTGAGGTTTGCTTTTAGTTGTCTTCAGTGGCTTAAGTTTTCTATATAAGTTTCCTTTGGTTTTTCCAAAGAAATTTTATATGTGAGTTTTATCCAAAATTGGCAAGCCAGTTTTGGGACCTGATCATTAGATAATTTTTTTTTAAAAAAAGCTCAATTCATTTTGGAATGTTTGATATTATAAATGAAATATAGTCTTTGATAGATGTTAGTGCTGGAAGAGATGACCAAAGAAGTTTTAAGTGGTGGTCTCATGGTGTACCTGCTGTCTTCAAGGAGGATTACAGTTCTTCTGCTTTTGTACTTAGGGAAGTTATTCAAACCTCATCTTAAATTTTGTTTCTTAAATTGCTCTTTCTTAAAAGTACAATTTTCTGTTGTCCTTTTGGCATTAAGAAGCCATAGAAGCATGTCTAATTACCTCTCTTACTATGAGAAAAGAATAATTCTGATCTATTCTGAAGATTGGAAGAAAAATAACTTAAGTCATAAGGAGATGTCTACGAGTTTTGTTTAGGACTCATTTCTAATCAGCAAGGTTGACACTGTTTGAGATTTTAAGACTATCTGTCATCATTGTTTAGTTGTCCTAAAATACAAGCTTTTCCAAATAACACTTTTTGACGCTGTGTAATTTATCCTTTTGGCTGTTGGTTCTTATTCTTACCTTCATGGTATATGATTTTCCTCTCTTTAAGGATTGACTATTAATAATAAGGTTCAGAGAAAGACTCTTGAGGTTTCAGATATAACTTCTATCAGAATATTTTCTCCGGTCTTTGATATTTAATAACTTTGATCTTACTATTAGATATAATATTAAATAAGAATGTAGGGAGAGTTCCACTTTTACCTAGGATGTCAGTGGAAATGTTGGTTTAAAATTAGGAAGGAAAAAATTGAGGTAGCAAAAATAAATCCTTACTGAATAATACGTAGAAGACAGATCAGAGCTGCATCATCTTTTACGTCTCCTTTCAGTTTTCCTCTCCTTATTTTTCCAGTTTACATGTGGGCATTTCTTGTTGAACTTTATAAAATGCTTTAAATTCTATAACAAATGGATAGAATTTAGGTGTTCTCCAACTTTCATGTAATCAGACTTGATTATATTCCATTTATTGTCTCATGAAACAAAAGAGGCTTAATAGGTTTTAAAATTGAGAGATTCATAAATGTTATTCTACAAGTAAGATTCAAACTTCTGTTTTGTTAAAAAAAATTGACTAATGAAAGAGAAATCCTACTCTGGAAGTATTTGGATTTTAGAGGCTAGAAGGAATCTCCAGTATTTTAGAAATTGATAGGGAAATGAGTAGGATAAAAATTTTAAACTGAGGCATTCAAGTTTTCAGTCATACGGAAAGAAAGACAAGGCATAGCTCAACAAGACATACTTGTGTTATCAAGAAGAATGGCATCTGCTCCTGACAACTCAAGCATTTGAATGGTATTCACTTTCAGAAGAAGAAAACTTGCCATCTTGATGAAGACCTGTAGGGTGGATCTCTACAAACTCCTCCAGCATCATAGAGAAAACAACTGTACTTCAGTCGATTAAGGAGTTAATTTTCTTAGAGTCAACATAGCAATATTCCTATTTCTCTCCGCAATAAAACCAGTCTGTCTTACTGAATAAGCAAAACTTACGATTTTTGCTGTTCCTTAATGTCTGAAGTTAATCTAAAGAGGACTTCAACAAATCCTCATCAGCTCTACAACTACTTTCCCATATTTAGGAGACTTTTAACTTGATCTCTAAATTTACACTTATGAGATAGAAAATAACAAATGAAGACTTAAGCTTGACTGTTCATGAGAACAGTTTTATCGTCAATGGCAATCATTCATTACAATAGCAATTTAGGAAGTATTATATAGAGCTATTTTTGTGAGATTTTGTTTAATCTAAAACATTTTCCAGCAAACAGATTTTTCTTAATCTTTCTACGTTTTCAAAGTTCTACATAAACTTCATTGTAATATAACTTTCCTTTATACCCCTATTTCACAACTGAAAAATGTTCATTTTTGTTATGCAAAGAATATTGTTTCAGCTAGTTTGTCTTTTACAACTACTATGGGGGATAAAAGACATTTTTACGTGTTTACATCAAATTTGCTGGAAGTAGCCATAATTCGGAATTTTAAGCCATTGGACTTGTAAATGGTATAGTATTGCTACAGAGTTTTTCAGAATGTACACATCTGGAATAAGTGTATGTTTTTCAAAACTCCTAAAAATAACATTCAATCTAGAAAAGTGAGAGACTATGTAAAAGTTACTACTGATATTTTAGTGTTTCTTCATATATATAAAAAGTATTTCAGTGACTCTTCAGTAAATCTTAATAGGCTCTCTGCTATACTTGTTTTAATTTCTCTTAGTGGTACCTAATGCTTATTAGAAACTTTGAGTATCATTAATTTGTTGACCCTTTTCACTCGTTTCTAAGGAATGCCACAAATGATTTATTTTTGAACATAAAGTTACACTTAAAATTTGCTTGCCATGAACTCTGTTGGCGTGGGATTTATCCTTGTTCAATAATAGTTATCTTTGTGCAGTAATACAGCCAGTGCGCTGAAACTCTGTAGACTACTTGGCATGGGATTTAAAATACATAAGTATTTTATTATGTATCAATGCTGATTTATCTTTCTCCATTCATAGCCATTTTGGCTTTCCACAATCAAGGAATATGGGATTTTATTAGATAATTAATTTTTTTTATATAACTACGTTAAATCATACCCTTAAGTAAAAGAGAGACTGTAAAATTTCAGCTGTAAAACTCTTAAGTAACAATAGTAATGGTAGTTCTATTCCATAGTACAAGTTTTAGAAAACTGGAAATGAGATTAATTGTACTTACGCATATTTTTTGAAATAAAAATTTATTTCATTTAAAAAGTATTTTTTTTTCTCTAGGCAAATTTAATTCTCCTTTGTGGGAACTGTGGAGGAGGGAAACTACTAAAAAGCTTTCACAAACAAAAGTGTTCTTTTTTACTTTTGGGGAACATTTAACTGCTTTTTATTAAACATGATTTATTTATTTGCAAGCATTTTTGTGCTACTTACTATGCTTGTCATTGAAGGTACAAATGAATGGCCTCATGGAAGGAATGTATTTAGGGAATTACCCCACCAGGATTTATATCTCATTGATCTTATGATACCACCCCCTCAACCCTCTCCTTTGGTTGCTTGCTTTCTTCAGTCACTTGTTATAATCAGTTCTTTTTTTGTTTTTTGTTCTTTTAAAGGAGAAAGGTGCAGGCAGGAATGAAGGCAGGCAGGCAGGCAGGCAGAAAGAGAGAGGCGGAAAGAAACATTTATTTTATGTAGTTCTTCTTAGTTTTACCCCCCATCTCTGGACGCAAACCTAGGTCCTTGGGATTATGTGGACTGCACCCAACCTGTTCTTCAGCCTGAGCGCACCTCATCACTCCTTTCGACCCCACAAGCTTCTGTTTTTCTTGTGTTTCTTTATAGTACCTGCCTGACAAAACCTCAAGAACACTGATTTAATCTAACATTCCTCCTACTCTTTGCCTGCTCCTGTGCAACTTTAAATTCATGACTGTGACCTCAAGAGGGCACTTTATGTCCTCCTTTAGTCTCCTACTTTCTTGGAAGTCTGTTTCAAAATCTTTCATTTATTTTCAAATCCCCTTCATCTCTTCTCACTTAGAGCTACTGACCTTGCTTTTTACCTCAATGAAAAAATGAAATGAAAAGATAATTTCTGCAGACTTCCTTTTTTACCATTGTCTGCTGCCTTCTGCTTCTACTTTCTTACCTGTGTTTGCTGCCACATTCTCTTCTTTTTCATCTTTAGCCATAGGTGAACAAGCATGTTACTGTCTGAAGCCAGTCTTCTACTTGCCATTCCTTTGTCTTGTCTAAGACATGGGCCCAGAAATTCTCCACTTTTTCCTCTCTCATCAGTTTCTCTGCTGTAAATCATTCTGTACATTTAGACCTAATCTCTAATCTCAGAAAACTCACTGGAACTTTTCTCCTGTTCCACACCCTCCCACCCCCGACATTGTACCATTTCTTTGCTCCATTTCCATCCGGCAAAACTATTTGAAAGAATCTTCTCCACTTGCTATCGAGTTTCCCTCCTTTTGTTTTTGTGTAAACCCACTCCAGTCAGGCTTTTACCCACAGTAGACCTCTAGAACTGTTCGCAGTGACTCCTTCTAGCTGAATTCCATTTCTTACTTATTGACCTCTTGTTAATTTGCCTCATCAGTGATGCTTAACCCAATTGACTGCTTTTTCTATAATACTTTTTCACTTCGGCTGGAACTATTTTTCAGGTTATTTTCCTTTACCTCTTTCAAAAGAAATCCTTCAGTTATTCTTTCATCTCACTACTTGTCCTCCCGCCATTTAAAATTATTCCCCTTTTTTCTTCTAAATACATTTTTGCTTCTCTTGTGTTCTATTCCTGTTTTCCCAGTACTAATTTTCTGGTATACTGAATTTTTCTAAATTATTTTCAAAACCATGGGATTTAACCTCGTGGACTATAACTGTCACCTAGGATATGGGCAAATCTTTATTTTTTCATTTTTCCAGCTTTCAACATTACAGGTTTCCCTGACTGTCTGAAAGTAGAATGTTCCTATTTGATGTGATTCCCTATGTTATTTTTTGGGCCTAGGAATACCCAAAACTGTTTCCATGTTACCTAATTGTGCTAATGTTTTCAGACCTAAAAAAACCTACCAAATCATAACAAAGATGATCTTAGGGGAAACCTGTACTTCACATTACATAAGTGCATTCAACCAAAAAGTCCCAGCTCCATATTCATTCTGCTAATATCTCTGGCCACATTTGGAATAGTGCTTGTGGTATATGGTAACTTCTGAATAAACATTGAACTAAGTTGGACTGTTTGCAGCAAAATGGAAGTAGAGCAGACGTTAAAATCCAAATAAAAGGGACTGTTTTATAAAAATGATTTCATATAAAATACAGAGAATAATGGGAGACGATATCAAATGTGGCCTGACTCTCGATAGCACCTCTTCTCAATTTTTTTTATATATACTGACTTCGTTTAGCTTTCTGAGGATTTGGCAAACTGTTTTCCACAGAGGCTGTATATCATCTTAAGTTCTTATCAGCAGTGTATTAGTGATTCAACTTTTTGGCAACTCTTATGATTTTCATTTAAAAAATGTTTATTATAGGTTATCTAGTAGAGATGAAGCAGTATCTCATTGTGTGTGTTTTTTATTTTACTGTTGAATTTTTATTTTTTCCTTTTTAATGTTTTATTAACTTGTCATATAGATGAGTAGGTCAAGCAAGTGTCCTTTTGATAAAAGGTTGATATGAATTGCCTTGAAAATAGTTGGTTTCTGGTTGTACTTGGAGAGGAACACTTGGTGAAGCTGTTTACTCAGTCACTTCAGAATTTTTTAACTTAACGTCTTTATATATATTTTTGGATGATTTTCTTAGTATAGATCCTTTGAAGTGTAATATCTTGGTAAATTATTAAGAGTATTTGGTACCTATTGAATTACTGCCCAGAAAGATTATCATAATTCATACTCACAGGTATCAGCTTTTTGTTTTGTTTTCTTTTAGTGTATTATTTCATCATACTGAGTTTCTTCAGAAATGTCCATCTGGGTCTGTTTAAAAGACAGACAATACTTCACGCCTCTGGAAGGCACTTAATCCCCTTTCCATTTTTTTGGAGGCCTGCCTTTTATCACATGTTATTCTAGTAATGCTATCGTTCTTTTAAAAAATAGCCTTGGTGACTTTTCTCTGAATTAGTGATTGTGGTTTTGTTATTTTTTTTTTCCTTATAATTTATTTTTTATGTAGCATATGTATGGGTTCTTCATCCTCAGATATATGTCAACACACTATTTCATTCACCACATCACCAGGTGTTCTTCACCACTGTCCAGTGACTTCCTCCACCACTTGCCCCCCTGCCCCATCCCCATCCCCTTCCCTATTGGTAACCTCAGTTCTATTGCAAGTGTCTAAGGGTTGGTTTTGTTTCATCTGTTCCTTTGTTTTGTCTTTTTCTGCTCCATCTATGAGTGAGGTTTTCTGGTATTTTTCTTCTTTTGACTTACTTCACTTAACATAATCCCTTCTAGATCCATCCAGGTTAATTCACATGACAGGATTTCATTTCTTCTCATTGTAGTTTTTGTTTGTATTTCCCTAATAACTAAGGATATTGAGTAATTTTTCCTGAGTTTATTGACCGTTTGTCCTTTGGGGAAATGTCTTTTCAAGCCCTTTGTCCATTTTTTAATAGGCTGCTATTAACTCAGCTGGTTGTTGAGTTGTAAGAGTTTTTCATATATTCTATGCATTAATTAATCCCTTAAATGATTTGCAGATATTTTCTCTCATTTTCTGAACCCACAAAATTCTTTTCTCCCATCTTGAATAATGTCTTTTGATATGCAAAAGTTAATAGTTTTGATGAAGTCCAATTTATCCTTTTTATGTTGTTGCTTATACTTTAGATGATATAGCCAAGAAAACATCATCAAATTCAGTGATTGAAAAATTTTGCCCTATGTTTTCTTTTAAAATTTATAGTTTCAGATCTCATGCTTAAGTTTTGATGCATCTCAACTTAATTTTTATACATGACTATGGCAGTTAATTATTTTTCTTTTTTTTTTTAAAGGTACAGGCAGGAATGAAGGCAAATAGGCAGGCAGGCAGGCAGGAAGAGAGAAGAGGAAGAAGTGTTTTATTTATTGTATTATACATTTTGGTAGTTTCCCCGGGCCCCAACTCTTGGGACCCCAGGTCTTGAACTGGGAGCCTTGGGATATATTGACTACCTACTAGGCCAGCAGGATGCACGCTTCTTTTTTTAAAAGTGTAAGGAAGGAGGAGGAGGAAGCACTTTTTTATTCATTGTTTTTTTGGTTTTCTCCCTGCCATTTGTCGTGAACCCAGGTCCTTGAGCTTTTACATGGTACTCGCTCTACCTGTCAGCTTAGTGCCTGAGCCACTGGGGTGTGCCAGTTAATTATTTTTGATGACCTGTTTGGGTTATAGAAAGACCTCATCTTCTAATTAGTAGCCAAAACGGGATTGAGAGTGAGAGTGGTATGAGTCTGATTGGAAATGCTCGTATCTCATGATTTTCTTTGTACTCTTTTTGTCTCCTTGAAAAATTTTTAATCATCTTTTTGTTTAATTTCTCTTATTTCTTCTCCAGAATGTTATGCATTCTTCCTTTTTTCCCTTTTACTTTTCAGTAATCTAGTTCATACTTTTATTGTATATGCCATTGGACTTTGGAATATTGATAAAAGACTAAAGTTGTTCTACTTATGTGCTTTGAAAAAATTATTCTGGTAATGATAGAAAAGCAGGATTCTGCAGGAAATTTTCTGCTTTATTTCTGTGTGAAATTTATAAAGAACTATAAATGAAAGATCACTTGACAGTTTCCAAGTAAATGTCTGAAAACTTATTTTGGGGAGGAGGAAAGGACAGTCACCCTTTCTTGTTCACCAAGTCTTCCTTTTGCATGCTTCCTCTTTATCTTCCTTGCTTGTTTTCCTGTTATCTCGTTATTGTCATCTTCGAACTCTTGCCTCTGCAAACTCTCTCTCTCACAGTCTCCTAGGCTTTTTGCCCATGTTTATGATATAAAGCGTATTAAAAAGTATATTGGTAGTCAAAAGAATGTGTTACCATTGTTGTGAAAAATTCTTCTGCAGCATGTAAATACTTTGTGTCAGTCCTACAGTAGAAAGAGATTTTTAAAAAGCTTACAAGCAGTGAATAAAATGAGCATCAAGTAATTTTACTTTAAGATGTCTTTTGAGTTGACTGTAGGTTTTTAGTGTGAGTGAAAATACGCATTTTCTTTGTGAGAAAACAAGGTTAACTGTCATTTTTACACTCAAATGGGCTTTTTCTTTCTTATGTATTCAATTTAGAGTGCTTACTAAATCAAACCTGTTCCATGCAGTAGTTTTTTAGATTGATATGTACATTTAATATAAAATATAAACTTGGACCTTTTCCTTTTAGTAGTTTTGTAGATTGGCAAACATATTGGCACATTTGTCTAATTATGCACAAATACTATTTTTTATAAACTTATCAAATATTAATACTCTTTTGGGGTAAGTTTGAAATCAATATCTGCAACATAATATACAATAAGTGCTATAATTTTTAACCATTCGAATGGACTTTCTAAGCCTTATATAATGCTCTATGATAATATTCTTAATATTACACGATATATCTGCTTTTAAGGCCTATACCTTTGTTTTATTTTACAGACTTAAATTCCCTAGGAAAATTTATTGATACAATTAATATACCATTTTCTTGGGCTGTTTGCGTCAAATTGTATGCTCTAATGTTCATCTTTCTATCATTCTGCTGTTATATTCTTTATTATGATGAACTCATGTCTTTGTAGATTTACAGTGTTACAAAGTGGAAATATAAAATGTAATAGCATGCTTAGAATTTTATTTTTTAATCGTGCTTTTATTTTTGTTTTATATCTTAAATACATGACTAAAAGCATTAATTTGTGTTCAGTGGGTCTTCTCATAAATTTTGCTTTATGTAGTCTTTCTAATTAAAAATATTTGTGTGCATTCAGATTATAGAAAAATCACAAAGTAGGTTGGTACTGATAAAAATTGCTTATAAAATTTATAATGAATAGTTTTGTTTTCATTATGGTTTATTTCTTTACTATGATAGCCTAAATTTCTCCTTTAGATGTAAGGTTTTTAAATGCAAGTTAGTTATTTGACATTTATTAGTTTTTATGTGTCTAGATAAATAATATATGAAATACATCTTGCTTGATAATTAATGAATGGACCTGTCCATTATAGAGAACATTACAAATGATTTTAATATTTTTCTTAAATTAATGGTTGGATAGATTTTGTTGCTTTTATAATCTGTATGTATATTTCAAATAGTGAGTTTTAAAGTGTTATATCAGTTTGGTTTTGCTTATGAAATTATTTTTAACATAACTTTATTATACATGTAATTGTTTTTTTAGATCTATAAGAGTATGTCTTTTGAGTATGCATTAATACATGCTGATAATATTTCTTTGAAAATGATTTCGTTGGATTCAAAAAGAATCCATCTGAATTGATTAGGACACAGTAATCATTTTGATATCATGTCTGGTTGACTAACATTCTTTTCCATTTTTATTATTGCTAGAATGATTTCTTAAATGGTTTGCCAACACATCTAAACACAAATCATAACGCTTTCTTTTTTTTAAACTTATTTTTTCTCTGGTGAGAGCAAGTATGCTATGGTCTCTGAATCCTTCTATGCTTGTATAAATATTTTAATTCAGTACATTTTAAAAATTGAAATATGATGTGCTTTTTCTTTCGGAAGGTCAGAAGGTTTGTATTACTTTGTAATAACTATTTAATGTTTTCTCTTTTAAAAAGTCCCTTGTGGGAAGTAACTGCTGCATCCGTTGTTAAATACTCTGTGTCTAGTGTAGAGCCATTTACACTCTAAGTATCTGTCGAATGATTAAACCTCTTAACCCTCATGAATACTTTTAGTCTTGGAGTTTTCTGTAATTTATCTTAGAGAGCATCTGGTCAGCTCCTTCATTTCATAAAGGTTAGGGAGCAGACCTTTAGAACATAAATGAGTTGCTCATTTATCTGTTCTTTAATATTTATGCCATGAATTGAACGTTAGATGGTCCCAATAGAAATATTCTCAGATCTATTGTGTGCATACTTTGAAAATATTTTCCTTAGTATTTTACTTAAATATCAGCCACTTGTCTAGCTGTCATTCATTACAATGAATTTATTGATAACTTATTTGAGAAAATAAGGTCTAATCACTAACAGACTTAGTCTTAGTTTTCTGACTTAGTCTTTGTTTTTCAATGAAAATTTATTAATCCTCTATCTTACACGCTGTTGAACTGTATTTCCTTTTTGTCATGAAGCGTCTACCCTCTTCTTATCATAACTATTAAAATTCAGTTAAAGGTACGATAGTTTATATCCATAATCCAAGCTACCTGTTTTTTACTCAGAAATTCTCATAAAACTGTGTTGCTTCGATCTGCAATTACAAGTTGTTTTGTTTGTAGACCGATTATTTAACTTGTGTTTCTGTTCTAGCTACATCACTAAACTTGATAGCTGACAGCAACAGGCCTGCTCTCTTTGGAGAGAAATCTAGGTATTTAATAATACAGTGGTTTCTCTGAAGCCCTGTTGCCCTAAATAGCTATTAAGACTTCCTTTGCAGTAAATAGACCCCTTCAAAATATGCATTCTAATGTCTTGATTTACCTCCATGGTACTTCAAGCAGAGTCAAGAATATTGGAAAACCCCAGTAGCGGACGGCCGTTATAGCTGAGGGAAGTAATGTCAGTGTATGTGAGAATGTCTAAAGGAATAGAACTAGCATTTTTAAACAAACAATTTTTTTGATGTTAAGATTCTTATTTCATTGTTTTTTAAGGAAAGGTACAGGCAGGAATGAAGGCAGATAGGCAAGTAGACAGGAAGAGGAGGAAGAGGCATCTTTATTTTTAATCTTATTTAGTTGTTCACATTGGTTGCTTCCCCCCAGGTCTGGGACTTGAAACCCCCGGGGGCATGGGACTTGCTCCGGTGGAGGTAATTGACCTAACCTCTGCTCCACCAGAGCATGCCAGATTCTTGCTTGCTTGTTTGTTTTTTAGATTTTTTTATTAAGAATGTATTTTGAGGCATGATTATTATTGTAATTGGTACTGTTACCCCAAGGAGATATTGAGAAATATTCTACAGAAAGAAATATTCTTTCTTAACTGCAGTTTTTTGCTCTTTGCCACTTCCCAGTAGTTTCAGTTTATAATATTTCAATTTTAGATAAAATTTCCCACTTTCTGCATTTCTTGACTAAAGTAGATGTGTTGTAGTTTTTATAATATAAAATAAACTGTATAAAAAGTTTGTGTAGGTGTGTCTGTTTGGAGTAGCGGATTAGTCAACTGCTTGTAATGGACAGCGTGGGTAGTACTGTGTGTCCCTGGGATCCAGGTTCAAGGCCTGTGGACAGATGAAGACCACAGTGAACAGTTAAATAAAATATGGTGCTTCTTCCTCACTCTTCCTGCCTGCACCTTTTATTTTTTTTTTTATAAAAAAGTTTGTATATATAGGATAAACAATATAAACTGCAACTTTTTCTGTAGTTTTGAAAGATATTCCCTTGATTCTTGATATGTTACAGGGAATAAGATTTTGACCCGCGAATATTGCCTTCTTTATTTAAATTAACTAGCACTAGTAAAACCAAAATAAAATTGACCACTTTTTTATATAGTTTAGTGTCTGTAAGAGATGTTGGTTAGGGGGTGGGAGGCAAGTTTTTTTTTCCCCCCAACATGAACTTATGTTTCTTTCCTATTCTTTGAATGTATTCTGTAAATAAAATAGAACACTTAATTAGCACTAACAATTATAAAGGGAAAAAACGTTTTCTATTTTTAAAATACAATGACTGATCAGTGATAGCTACCGCTTTTTTCTGATCGTCTTTTTAAGGCAACTATAGTGCTGTTAGAGCCTCATTAAGTTTTGCAGTAATTGTTAATGTTTTTATCTGTGGTCTCAACCTTTATTTGGTAAGGCAATTGTAATTTGAAAAACTTTACCAAAATTCTTACATGTTGTTTACATCCTTTCTCTCTCGTGAGTTGATTCATGGTGTTTGTTCATTTTTAGTGAGGCTTTTTCAGTTGCTAGTCTGCTACTCTGTGCTCATTTTAAATGGAATCTAGCATGCACTCCATCAGCATTCTGGTGTCACATGGCTTTAGTTAGCAGGCATTCCATTTCCCATTCTTAACTCTCCACATAGTACATTTTGACAAGCCTAGTGCTTGCAAGGTCAGTTTGCATCCATGGTTTGAATTTCTTAATCTGTGAAATGTCTTAATAGCTGCATCGAATGCTGTAATTTTGAAACAAAATTTTTATTCAGAATAGGACGACCATAGTGTTCACTACAATTCAAATATTTTAGGACTATTTTATGAAGGTACTTACATCTCATTCCAAAATCTGTCCTTTTTGCTTCCTGTCTGATTTAATACTTTACACATACAGACTCACTTCTTATGTTCTTCTGCATTCTTCTCCTTTAAAATTTTTTTAAAATTAATATTAATGAAGGAGCATTGCAGTATAACATTTTTTTTTTAAGTTCTTCTCATAGCCAGTTCTCTCATACAGTCCTGGAGGAGAAAATGATTATCATATGTACTCTGGTAGAACATAGATAATTGTCGTTAGCCTATACCATATTGAGTAGCCATTGTTGTATTTGCATATATATTCTTATTTACTTTATTCCTAAGAGAATTTAGGCATAATTCATTATTTCTAAAATGTATGTCATAAGTCTTCCTCTCTCACAGTGAACATTTTAATTATGGACGCAATAACTGTTTTTTGAGTGTCTGATTTTTTTCAGTACTCCATGCAAAATATGAAAATACACAGTATGTAGGTTATAGCCTTAAATTGAAAGCTACTACTTTACTTTAATTTGAAATATACTGCAGGTCAAAAGCCCAAGTTGAATTGAGCAGTCCTCTTTCTGGTAGTAAAAATATCTAGTATTCTACAAGTATGTAAATGTCAGCCTTTGGTTAAAGAAGGTTTGAAAAAAAAACCCTGCATTTGTTTAGCTTATACTGATATGTGTTACTATCATGAATTATCTTCAGTTTATGTCATTAGAAAATTTAAAAATGTACTATGCAATCTTTTTTTTTAAATGCAGTCTTAATTTTATTCAGAGTAAACTAAACCTGACTGTTGAGAATGGCTTGAGCAGGGTCACATAACTAGTTAAGAGATCATGTAAAGACTTTCCATTCCTTCCTCATTTTTTCTTATTATCATTGTGGTCTCAGTGACTCCAGTAGATACTAACATAACCTCTTACATGGGTTGAGCCCTGAGCTTTACTACAACCAGTTTGTTCCAGCAGTTTAACTCTGCCTGGGAGTTGTCACAAGTATTTTCCAGGCCTACTCTTCTAGAGCAAGAATATAATTTATTAGTCTAAAATACTCTGACAATTCATTTACTTACTGACTTAAGAGTCTTTATTACTTATTTAGTACCTCTAATAGGAAGATATTCAAATTTAAAAGCTCATTTTCTGTTGTTCTTGTTTTGGAGTTTGAAATGTCAGTTTTCCTTTTTTGTTTTGTTTTGTTTTGTTTTTTTTAACAGTAGCTGTACATAAGTTTTGAACATAGAAAGAGACTTAATTCATTTTTTTAAATGTTAATTTTTTTCATTGAAAATTTTTTTTTTTTAATTTTCTTGAATGAACAGTGCATTCTAACTATATAGGTATATAGGTTTAAGGTATATGCATCATAGTAGATCCACATCTGTATACATTAGTTAAGTTTTAGTTCATCCTTTGCTATATGGTTGATCTCTTCTACCTAATTTTACTACTTTCTACCTCTCTTGTCTTTATGCAGCCACTAATTTGCTTTTATTGACTAAAAGTCTATTTGTATTTAGTTTGTTGGCTTGGTTTCTCTATATACCACTTGAGTGATATGATATCTGTCTTTCTCCTTCTGACTTACCTCACTAAACCTAATTCCTTCTAAGTTCCCTTCATGTTATTTCAAATGGCAGGATTTCATATTTTTGATAACTGAGTAGTATTCCTTCGTGTATATATACCATATCTTTAAGAAGAGACTAATTCATTTTTAATATTTCTTGAGTTTTCGCAAAAATAAACTACTGTTTTTTACTTTAAACAAGTAGTTTTATTCCAGTCAGTTACTTGCACTGGTGATATCATTTAGAATCTAATCATTGAGTGATGTGTGGCCATCACAGCTGTTAACTTCCAGCTGTTTGTACATTAAGAAGCATCTCAGAATACTGAAAAAAACTTATCATAGTAATGCTTTCCTAGTATTGTATATGAAGATATTTTTTCCTATGTATTTTGCATTGTCTATATTTATAGTAGTATACTTTCATTTTTTTATAGACCATATTGCCTTAGCTTTCTGATTACCTAAAGAACAAAATTTGTCTATTTGCTGCTTAAGAACAAAACAAAGTAAATGGAAAAGTTCTAGCATCATCTCTCTTAATAGTTATTGTTACAAATTTGTTTCTCTTTCCTGTGGTAGTGTGAGAAGTGCTAGTCTTGGTGCACCCTGGCAGCTTAGTGGTTAAGTCCACTACCCCTGGCAGGCGCAGCCTACATACATCCCAAGGACCCAGATTTGAATCCTAGTGCCTCGGGTCGGAATTGGGGCATAATCAAGATGAATAGATAAATAAAATAGATAAATAAATAGATAAATGTTTTTCTCCTCTCTCTTCCTGTCTGCCTACTTGCCTTCATTCCTGCTTGCATCTTTCCTTTAAAAAAAAACCAAACAAAACAAGAAGTGCCAGTCTGGGAGTTAAGTTCTTGCTGTCTAATCTTGGCTCAGTAGCTCACATTCTGGGCAAGTCACTTCTCTCTCCGGGCTGTAGTAGCAGCTTTCTTTATTCAGTGAACCAGGAAGTTTAACTAAATGATCTTCAAGGCTCTTTGCAATTCTTAATGGTTTTGATTCTGTATGAAAGTTTCTCTTTCATATGGCATAGTTAACTTTTGTGGTATGTATTTTGCATACGTATATTAATTTTTTTTTTTAATTTTAGGTATGATGAATGGATTAAAGCAGATAAAATAGTAAGGCCTGCTGATAAAAATGTGCCCAAAATAAAACATCGGAAGAAAATAAAGGTAAGCACTATTTACTCATTGCTCTTAATTAAACAGCTTTTCTGCCAAAATTATACATTTAAGCATTTGTGCTTTAGTTTTAACAGTGTTGGAAATGCTCTTTTGAAATAGATTTGTCAAATGCTAAATTTGGTTACAATTAATATTACTAGGTCATGGAAAGGCATTTTGGAAAAATTACTAAATGATCTTTGAAATGCTTTCAGTTCCAATATTGTATAAGGGCACCCAGCCAGATTTTACTTATTCTTTTCAACTTTCCCCACTCTGGTCTCTAGGAGACATAGAGTTAGGTGGCTGGGAGTCATGGGTTATTGTAATAGCTGTAAAATACTCAAAGAAGAGTTGTGCAAAGGCAGAGGAGAGCCTGTCTGCAACTCTTCTTTTCATCTGTACTGACTATGTAGCCTAGTGGTTTAGAATATGTTCTCAAGACTATTTGGCTCGCTTCATAGATGCAAAGAGGATCTGTCAATGAGCTGTTGTGGAAATTGATGTTTTAGTATTATAAGATTTCTCTTACTAGCTCCCCTCCGCCTAAAGTGCAGAGTATGGAAGCTATGGACCCAGGATTGAGACTTGTGACTAGAGGTGGCATAGAAAATTCCTCTTACTGTTAAGACTAAGTAGTTTAAATGTTTTATTAGAAAGTAGACCATTAACTTGGCTTAAAAATATTTATCTTTTTAATAACATAATAATTTGTATGTTGTATACAGCTGAGGTGTCTTTTGAAACACTCCTCATATTGCAAGTTTGGACCTTTCTACTTCCCTGCTAAATGATATCCTAGTGCTCCCAAATGGTGAAAGCTTTCGCCTAACTAATATGGTTATTATTTTCTACCATCAAATTTGGATACATGGTTTTAAAGTTTTGGCATATCAGCTCAGTAACTACAACTCAGGAACTTGTCTAACAAGCCCGTTTTCACTTTCACTCTTGGTTTTTATTGGAAAGTATAGAATTCTCCTATAATATAGCATTGTTTTTAGTTACTACAAGAGTTTTGTGTGCGTGGCACTGACAGAGCCTATTGTCTTCCATAAATCAAATTTTGAGTAGTATTTTCTAAAGTAGAGGCTGGAGTAGGGGTAGGAGAAGGAGTGTTAGAATATTACTTAGGAAGTTTTTTCTAGGTATTTATTTAGGTTCTCATTTTAATTGTTGCCCTCCACCCCCCAGCCCCGCCAGGCATATAAAGCTTTCTGTTCATAGGCTGAAGCTGCATGTTCTTGGTAATGTTCTGATACTGCACACCCATCCCTCAATCTCATCTGACTCTAAAAACAACTATTTTTGAAGTTGTCCTTGGACAGCCATTAAAAAAGCCATATTTTGGTGCACCCCTGTGACTCTGTGGCTAAGGCGCACACCATGTAAAACCCAAGGACACATGTTCATGATTCAGGGTTGGTGGGAGGAAAAGCTGAAAGGGTAAGATCTCAATAAATAAAACCCTAGTATCTTAAAAAATGAAAAAAACCATACTTCAACTTTGAGTGTATTAGACTATTTCTGTGCTCAGAGTACGTGGTATATTATGACTTTTGGTACAAAGTAAGTAATGAAAAGCTTGACAATAGTTTTTTAAAAAAATTGGAGCAGTAATCAATAGATTGTAATAGTCTACATACACACAAACTTTCTCAATGCATTCTGAGAATTAAATCCAGAATGCCCTGATTTAGTGGATGACATAAACTGTATACCATCTTTGGGGAGTATTTTGGAAATAGTCACTCAAATTTTATAAAATAATAGGACTTGAGAGTTGTTTACCGCTCCATAATGTTCTATATCATCATTTAAAGAGTTTGTGTAAATTAATTTTCCTGTAAAGTGTTTAAAACAAATTTTAAAAAGTTTCCAGGAATATACTAGTTAACCTTGCTCATCTATTTATAAACTGAGAATTTGAGAAACTTTCTCATTATTTTCCTGAAAATTTATCAGTTAAGAAGGAAGGCTGCCTCCTCCCACTTGACTTTTTACAATAGATAATTTGTTTATCGTTCCCAGCTGTCAGTTGAATGAAGATATTTGGAATTCTGTTATTCCTATCCCATTTTTTTGTATTGAGAATGTTGCACATTTTAAAACTAACTTGTTTGAACCTATGTTTTCTTTAAAAAAATGGATATTTTATATAAACCCGTTTAATTTTGAAAAATTTGTAACATCAATTATTGACTGTATGGAAGCTTACTAGTTTTAGTTGCCTATCTGATTGTTAATGTATTTTTACTATTAAAATAAAACTATTTTTACTCTTTCTGTAGTATTTGTTAAATAATTAAAAAAACATTGCAGAGGGCTTATAATTTTTATGTATTACTTATGTATTTTATAACTGAATTAAAAATTATTATTAACATTGTGTGACTAATAAATGCCTCATGATAAATTATGCCTAATGAGATACTTTTTTCTTAACCTAGAATAAATTAGACAAAGACAAAGATGAAAAATATTCTCCTAAAAACTGTAAACTTCGACGCTTGTCAAAACCACCATTTCAGACAAATTCATCTCCTGAAATGGTATCTAAACTGGATCTCACTGATGCCAAAAACTCTGATACAGCTCATATTAAATCCATAGAAATCACTTCTATCCTTAATGGACTCCAAGGTAAACAAAATGAAAATATTTTGTTATTTTTGTTGTTAGTAATTTTTCTAGTCAAACTTAATAAAGGTAATTCATTAACAATAGTGAATTCCTTATTTTAATTGAACCAGAATTTTGCTAGCTCTGTTATTACTTGAAATGAAAGTGACCATTGATTGAGGCTAAAAATAATATTCTTATTAGAACTAAGGACACTATTAAGTTTTAATTAAAATTCAATATTAGCCCTACAATATTGTTGCTGTGTTTTTCTCTTTCTAGTGCCATTAAAAGCATAGTTTGTGTTATATAATATTGGGCTATAAAATTATGAGTATTTTGTAAATACCACCAAACTTTACTTACCTTGATTATATCTATCATAATCTCTTATAATGGCATATTGGTTAGTATTTAAGGGATAATGAATTAAAGCTATCAAATAATAAAAGCATTGTGTATTGAATGGGGAGATTTAGTAAATCTTACTGGCAGAGAAAAAGGGAATCTAATCTGTCAAATGAAGTAAAAGAATGTATTTCCATAAAAATATTGTATATTTATCACAACTTACAGGGTTTGGATTACTTATTTTGAACCTAATGAAAATTGGTTTTGTCTTTTATTTGAGGTAGATATTTATATGAACTATTCTATAAGCCAAATGCTATAAATAATCTAAAGTTTATAATTATCTAATGTATCGGAAATACTGAACAGTATATGGAAAATTGTATTGGTATGTGTACCACTATGGTGAACAAATAGTGTTTACTTAATAGAACTCTGTTTATCTCCCCCAGAAGCAATTAACATCCTGACTTTAGTGTAATCATTTCTTTATTTTTCTTTAAAGTTATTAAAAAATCTAGGTATATATTCCTAAAAAGAATATTGCTTAGTTTAAAAAAAAAATATATTGGGATATGGTCTTGTGGCTCTGGCTGCTGGGACACTGGTGTGTGGACCATGTAAAACTCAAGGACCTGGATGAAGAATGAAGATACTTTTTCTTCCTTTCCTCCCCTCTGTTCACCTCCCCTACTTATATATGTTTTTCCTCCTCTCCCTCCCTTCCTTTCTAAAATAAACAAAAACAAAAAAAAAGCACTGAGTCACAAGCATAAACCTAAATTAAAAGAAAAGGTAATATTTCCATTTAGATGAAGCCTTTCTGAGAATATTATCTGAATAGTGTCTCTAGGTCATCTGGCTTCATATTCAGAATAGACAACAGAGTTTGCAAAAGCCTCTCAGGGAATTCAGGGCAATACTGAGGCTCACCACAATTTGAATATCTTGTATAGTCATAGTAAATGACCAATAAGAGTATGTTCTTAAGGAAGTAATAAGCTGCTTTATGTTTTTTCATGCTAGGCTTAAATACACCTCTAGCTTTGAGGTGTAGGTCAAAGCATAATGTTTCTGCTGGTTAAAATGGTGTCATCCACTGATTCTGATAATAGCACACAAAACATTGAGGAGAGAGCTGAAATTTCATTAAGTACGTGGTTTAGCAAAGCACTAAAATACAGATAAAGAATTTAGTGAAGTTCAAATGATGTATGGTGGCAGCAGGTATCTTAGTAACCATCATTATGACTTCCTTTAGAAGTAACACTCTACTCATCCATACTGGTTTCCTTCTGCATCTGATATGTCATGTTTGTGCGGAGATCCCATTCTGGAGAGATCTCTTCAAGGTATCCTTGGAATGCCTTTGTTTTGGTGTATCTTGTCTTTTTTTTTACACTTGGTACAACTCAGTGTGATGGAGCACATTCTTTAATTTTTAAGAACAAGTGAGCAAGAGGTAGGAGTAAACTTCTGATCCTGCACATCTAAGAATTTATTGATAATTTAGATGGGTTGGAAGTTTTTCCTTTCATTGTTCTATGGCATCGTTTGTCTTTTTGCTTCTAATGTTAATTCTGTGAAGTCCACAGCGCTTCCTGTTCTTGATTCTTCTTCTATGTCTTGTTTTATTACTCTCCCTCTTTCTGGATTCTTGAGTTTTTATTTCTACTCCCCTAAAATTTTTTAGTGACTAGCAGTCAAGTGTTAGTAGCTCATCGTCCTTAAACATGAACAATCTAAAAAGCTCCAGCAGAAAAGCTTTCATATAAATGGAATCTGAAACAGAAAAAATGACCCTAAAGGAGAGATAATGAAGCTAGCAAAAATAAACTAGTAATTATCTTTCTGATTATTAAACTCAACCTGTAAGAATCTGTAAAATAAGAATGGGGTGCAGTGAAAAAGGAGCAAAGACAAAATTTTGCATTTGAAATTAGTATTCAGTAGAGCACTTTGAATTTAAAGTTGTGGAGCTCTTCCATAAAGTATAAAAATGCAGTGATGTAAATTTTAGAAAAACGGTCAGTGACAAAGTATCAAGACAGGACCATTGAAAACAGGGGAAGAAATTAGCAAATTATTACACAAGTACCCACCGTTTGCATATACTTGTTTATTTATGTGTGTGTGTATATATATATATATATATATATATGTATATATTTATAATGGACGAGAGAGCCATTGCTTCTAGAATCATATTAGGGATCAAAAAGCCATGGACACAGCCTTTTCTGGTTATATGTATCTGTAAAACAACTGAATTTTGAAAAATGAAACAACAAAAACCAACTTGGATTTTCTTTTTTTTTTTAAATAAAAGGTGCAAACAGGAATGAAAGCGAGAGCAGAGACAGGCAGGCAGGAAAAGTTCGAGGAGGAAGAATCACTTTATGTTTTTAGTTGTTCATCTTGGTTTTCATCACAGTCCTAGGTCTTAAATCTGGATTCTTGGTATATATGGCCTGTGCTCTAGGCTGAAGGCAGCTGACTAATCCACCACTCCACCAGGGCGCACCTAGGATTTCCTTATTAACTGTCTCACAGCTATACTGTTCATTTGTTGATTCGTACCGCCTTAAGGACCGCTCTCTATCTAGTACTGACCTACCCACCCACTCTCCCCTACTCTCTCTCTCTCCACATGTGTATCACTAGGATCATCATGGGGTTGGGGCGGGGGCAGATTTAGCAAGTATTTAGAATAAGAAAAATTTTCGAAACTGACAGGCATGAATCTTTAAATTGAAAGAGCCCACCTAATACTTTATAAATTAATAAAGGGCCATGTCATAGTATATTATGAGATTATAAAATATGAAGAAATAAAAAATCAAAGGAATGAGAAGACAAATGAAAGCAATATTTTCAAAACTATAAACAAAGGAGCAGTACCTTCAGAATTGTGAAGGAAAGTACTTTGTCATCTTGGAATTCTTGACCTGTTTAAACTGTCCATCCAACAGTGAAATTTTAGGATAGGGATATATTCAGACATGTAGGAACAAATATTTATCTCCAGTAGACCTTTTTGAGGAGACAATTATGTTTCAACACAACATGGGAATAAACCAAGAAAGAGGAAGCGATTCCACTAGCAATGACTCTAGGTCAAGAGAAACTAGAGGAACATTGAAAGAAGGTTGTACTGCAATGACAGCTATTAGAGTAGACCCAGAGCGCAGTCTGCTAAATGGAGCAGAAAATAGTTCTCTGAGGTAGAGATGTTCATTGAATAATGCTTCATAATGCAACAATTGAAGTAAATATAATAGACATTAAAAAAAATCCACAATATATCATGTAGAAAAAGAGGATATTTAGAGACTCAGAAAAAAACATGGCTACAGCAAGAAAGGAAGTTTTTCAGGTGTTCTACTTATATCTACCATGAACCATCTTTGTATATGTTTTAAGCATCATATTTTTAGTTAACTAAAGGTAACTGTATTATCAAAAGTATGGGAAAAGGAGATATTAGAGAAAGTCTTCATTGCTCATAGCAGGTTATTATAAATAACAGTATTTATTAAGAGAAATACTGGGGCATGTATTTGATAATTAAAAAATTCATTTATATAGGAGCATGTTGAAAATATTAAATGTTTAGCCATCTTAATTATATATTTAAAAATGTTTTTAAACTTAGCTGAAGGACATACATGGATTTCTCAGAAAAGTGTTCATAATTAAGATTTAAAATTCTGGAGTCGAATGACTTAGATTTCATCTTAACTTTTTCTAGCTCTGTGGGATAGTCTAATCTCTAAATCCCAATCTCCAAACTGTAGAATGGGGCTAATAGCAATATACACCTTGTAGGGTTCTTGTGCAATTGAATGAGATGGTCTGGGAAATACATATCAAAGTACCTGGTATATAGCCATTTCTCAGTAAATGTTATGTTAATAAAATCATAGCAAAAGCTATTGTATTTTATACTTAATTAAATTCATTTACTAGAGTAAGAAATCTATACAAATTTTATAAGGTATCAGTTACTTAAGTTAATTGTGTCCTTTAAAAATCTGTAGAAATCCATTGCTTGCAAAAATCTTCAAATAATCATTAAATTGAAAATGAAGCCTATGTTTTATAAGATTACAGTTTTTGGAGTTAATCTGGGACTACATCCTGACTCCATGATTTTCTAATCATGAATTTAGAGATGTTTCGTTTTTTATAATCGACTTTTCGAGGTATGATTTAAGACAATAAGATTTAGAGCTTTTACTTTTATAGTTGTTGAGTCCAGCAGAAGCGCACCGTAGTCTTAACTACTGTCACCATCATGATAGAAAACATTTTCATCATTGGGTGAATGTCCTAACTCTATGAAGCTCAGTTTCCTCACCTGTAAAATGGGGATAAAATCTAGTAACCCTCAGTGGCTATAAAAATACAGTAGCTAACATGGGAAGTGGTTGGAATAGGGAAGACAGTGCTTAGTGCTTTTATCATACCTGTTTTCTTATTACTTTATAGCTTCTGAGAGTTCTGCTGAGGACAGTGAGCAGGAGGATGAAACTAGTGCTCAAGACATAGATAATGACAAAGAAGAATGTAAGATTGATCACTTGACACACACCAGAAGTGATCTTATTTCAAAAGAGGAACAGAACAGTTCATCTTTGCTAGAAGAAAACAAAGTCCATGCAGATTTGACAATATCTAAACCAGTATCAAAATCTCCTGAAAGATTAAGAAAAGATATAGAAGGATTATCTGAAGATACTGATTATGAAGAGGAAGATGAAATCACAAAAAAGAGAAAAGATGTCAAGAAGGACACTACAGATAAATCTTCAAAGCCACAAGTAAAACGTGGTAAAAGAAGGTACTGCAATACAGAGGAGTGTTTAAAAACTGCATCACCTGGCAAAAAGGAAGAGAAGGCCAAGAACAAAGAATTACTTTGCATAGAAAACAGTAGCAACAGCTCTTCAGATGAAGATGAAGAAGAAAAATCAAAAGCAAAGATGACACCAACTAAAAAATACAATGGTTTAGAGGAAAAAAGAAAATCTCTACGGACAACTGGTTTCTATTCAGGATTTTCAGAAGTGGCAGAAAAAAGAATAAAACTTTTAAATAACTCTGATGAAAGACTTCAGAACAGCAGAGCAAAAGATCGTAAAGACGTCTGGTCAAGTATTCAGGGACAGTGGCCTAAAAAAACACTGAAGGAGCTTTTTTCAGACTCTGACACTGAGGCTGCGGCTTCTCCGCCTCATCCTGCTCCAGAGGAGGGCTCAGCAGAGGGGTCACTGCAGACAGTGGCTGAGGAGGAGAGCTGCTCACCCAGTGCGGAGCTAGAAACCTCACCGCCGGCCAATGCTGATAGTAAGCCTGCTGAGGAAAAACCTGTGGAGGTCAGTGACAAGAAAGCAGAATTCCCAAGTAGTGGCAGTAATTCTGTGCTAAATACCCCTCCTACTACACCTGAATCGCCTTCCTCAGTTACTGTCACAGAAGCCAGTCAACAGCAGTCTTCTGTATCAGTATCAGAACCACTGGCTCAGAACCAGGAAGAGGTTCGAAGTATCAAGAGTGAAACTGATAGCACAATCGAGGTGGATAGTGTTGCAGGAGAGCTCCAAGACCTCCAGTCTGAAGGCAACAGCTCGCCAGCAGGCTTTGATGCAAGTGTGAGCTCCAGCAGTAGCAATCAACCAGAACCAGAGCATCCTGAAAAAGGTGAGGAGCAAAAACGGATATATTGCCTTATTTTAGGATTTTCCCTTGCCGATTCAGTGCTTTCAAAGTATCTCATCAAAATGTGAGATTTTCAAGCCAAGTACTTGTATGAACATGGTAAAAATGAAAATTTGAAAGGTGATTTGAATAATGAATAGTGAAATACATTTAAAAGCTTGAAAAGGACTTAACGTCCTTTGCTCAAGCCATCCCTGACATTTCCAAGTGGATCACAACACTTTCATAGAACTGCACCCAGTTCCAAATCCAAAGCTATTTGAAAATACTACAAGTTGACTATATGGCATGAGCAACTTAAAATACAGTTCTGTAACGTTGTTTTTGCATTTGTAATGTGCAGTATCTCACAAACATTCTGATTTATTGACAGACCCCTCCACCCTTAACCAAATACTGTATGTAGGGGCTTGGAGCAGCCAACTGTCCAGGCACTGCTTTCCTCAGACAACCGTGTCAAACTGATTTTCAAGCCTGACTAACTTGTGTGAGTTTGTAAAGGAATTTGATGCTTTTTTAGATGCATAGCTTCCAAATTGAAGGGCTAATGTTTATGTCATAACCTACAGTAATACTTCTTTGATTTTCCATGAAATTGTTAAAAGTGGAAATTCAAATTAGTACTTTCCAAAAATATTAGTACATTTTGATGATGCCATAGCTATACTTCTGTCATCGTTTTTCTTATAAGTACGTCATTCAGGTGTCTTAAAATCATTATGCTCTAGACTGATATTTGGTTTTGAAATATACTTTTCTTTTGTAAAAATAGAGCATTAGTGTATTATATGTAAGATACCACTTTTTTTATGCCAGATTTGTTTTTAGTTAAGTTTAAAGAGAGATGATCTAGATTAGGTTAGTAACTAAGATTTCTCACACAAATCTTTATTTTCTTTTTCCAGCAGTATTGAGATATAGTGACATAACATAGTCATACAAATCTTGACTTAAAACATTTTTTAATAAATGTTAAATAAAAATATAGATGCAATTAAATTGAAATGTTCCTTGTTTTTTTCACATTCACACATACAGCTACTATGATTATACTTCTGTGTGCCATACTATCTCAGGGAACTAAATTATCCAGTCATAAATAGAATACTTTTCAAAATTATGGGTTTATCACAGATGATTAGAAGCTTTAACAATAACGTGATGAAGCTTTAATAATTGTGCTTTGTAAGAGAGTGTATCCTTACTATCATCTTTATATCTTATGAAATAAAATAATTTTTGAAAGCTCTAATAGCTTATCTTCTGATAGACTAAGATTGCCCTTTTGAATCTTAATTTTGATTGGGTTAGAAAAGTATGTGACTGGAGGACTACTCTCAAATTTATAGTAACAGAGACCATCTGGTTTCTCAAATCAAAGCTTGTTATGTTTTTCAGAACTACTTCTGTCTCTTTAGAAATGAGTTCTTAAGCACATATTTTGTATGGCCTCATTTTGATAAATTTGCCTACTGATGTTGGAGAATTTACATATTAAAAATAAAAATATGTTTCATTATTTAGATTTAGAATTTCTCTACAATTTACCCATTATTTATTACCATTCTGTGGTTCTGTATAGTCAATATCTAAATCACCCTTTTCACTTAAATTTCATATTAAAATAGCATTAGAAAAAGTTAACAATAAGCTGTAACTCCACTTTAAAAAAAAACTCAGAAGTTATAAAGGAACTTTGCAAAACTTGAAAAAAAAAAAAAAATGTTGCAAATGAAACAGTTTGGCCTGTTCGATTTTGACCAAGAAAACCAAATCTTCCATATTGAAGGTTGATTTTTACCATTGATAACAGGTCTAGGAGACATTTTTTTGTAATAAGCATAGCATAATTTTATAATACCTAAGTCATTATAGTATCTGACATTGGAACTGAACAGAGATAGGACTCCATTAACCCTTGGGAAAAGCTTAATGGGTGGTCTGGGAGGCAGCAGATATAATTAGAAAGATACAGAACTCTACAGCAGGTGCCGAGGCCAAATGAGTGATACAGAAAAATTTCTAGAAGCTGCAGTTCGGAGTAGTGATTAATCAGTGAAGCCTGTGTAACAAGGAAGGTCTTAGTGAAGATGTAGGACTTGGGCTAATCCTTGAAAAAGGGAGGCAATTAATAATATTCGGGGATAATTTCCTACCAAGAAGATGAAACATTTCTTAGAACTACTATGCTGGATTTGTACATGGTATATGTATTAACTAGTGCTCTGGTTGCTACTGGACAAAAAAATGTGGATTACTACTAAAATTTTATCTTAGTATCATGTTTTTAAAAAGTATATTGACATCATTATAAGATTTATCATAATATTTAACCTGTAATTAAATATTAATATTTTTGTTTTATTGACTTTTAACAAATTTCAATTTTTGTTTTCAGCACGTACCTGTTTTTTGAACTATTAGATTCACAAACTCCCAGTACTGTGTTGAGAACCAGTTTTGGTTTATATCTGCTTTTTCGAAAGAGGATGTGTACACTTTTTTTGCTTTTAAGAAAACTTAGCTTTTACTATGCAATAATTCAGTTCCTTAATGATGATTTATTTTAAAATTGTAATTTCTGCAATAATTTGTAAATTTCATAAAAAACATAATCTCAGAATTGTTATATCTTTTGAAGTGTGGGAATAATTTGTATGTAGTGAAAGCTTGATACTATTTTGTGGTACTTAATAATATCTTTCCCATCATAGCCTGTACAGGTCAGAAAAGAGTGAAAGAAGCTCAGGGTGGAGGAAGTTCATCAAAAAAGCAGAAACGAAGCCATAAAACAACAGTGGTAAACAACAAAAAGAAGGGAAAAGGCAGTAAGTGTGAGACATCTAATGTTTCAAATAGAAAAATAATGGCAGATATATTTTTTCCCCCCATTTAGAAAAGGGTATTCAGGATGTGGGATATTTTAATATCTTCCTGTTTGTCTCTTCCCTCAAAAATGTTACACAGAAGTCTTCTGATACTAGGTAAATTCTAGGATGAGCAATTTGGTATTACTTAGCAGTGGTATTGATTGGTAATGAATAACTCGATAATCTTTTTAAAACATAAAAACCAATATAATAAAAACATCAACATTTTTTATTAGTTTTATAGTCCAGAAGTCAGAATTTCTATTTGCCATTGTATGTATCACATATGATGAAATGCTTCAAGTATATATTTTTAATACAGTGAAATTAATTTTATTGTAGTTCTCCAAGGCAAAATTGACCTAGCTGAGAATGCTCAAGCTTAAGAGTTATAATTCTAGCACTGCCTGTCTACTGTCTTTATCATGGGTACCCCCAAACTGCGTGCTCCAAGAGGGCAACTATAAAGACTACTTTGAATAAATATGCTCTAACTAAAGACTTTACTTTAGCAATGCCTCTATTCATCAATCAACAGGAATATATATACTGTATTTCTCCTGAGAGCTGCACATTTTATCTCTCTCTCGTAGACAAAGTGAGAAGCAGAAAATATGTAAAGAATTTTTTTTCAGGTGCCCCACACTGACCTCCTGCTGCTCTTCCAGGAGACTCCTGCCACCTCCACTGCCTGACCTTTGCTATCGGCCGGCTTGGCTGCACTTCAGTGCAGAAAAGGGTTATGCGGCCAGCTCCCCGAGGTTCTGCTGAGCCCATATGACTTCCAGGCGGTGAATATGGCGTCCCTCGGGGCCCCGGGCGGCTGTGCTCAGCAAGGCCATGAAAGCCAGGCTGAGGCAGACCACTGCATCAGAGTGGGGCCAAGCCTTGGGTGGCTTAGCTAGGAGTTGCCAGGGGTTCCAGAGCAGCAGTGGGGAGGGACTGGGAGGGGACTTGTTTAATACATGTGTAAAAGAGTGGTGGAGTTTCTTTTATTTCCAAAACACCACAGCAGGAAAAGTTGCTATGTACCTTCCCTGTCTGGAATACTTCTCAGGCTTTGAAAGCCTAACTATGTATGTATTTTTTGGTGACTTATTAAATGAAGAATCAATAAATATGTGCCAAATTGACCAGCAATTATTTGGAGTAACTGGCAGAACATATAAAGTGTTTCATTATACTACGATGCTTTTATCTTCAAGACTACCATTTAAATGACATTTGCTAAAAGAGCTTGTCTTCAAAATTCAGTGAACATACTCATATAATTTAGAGTTTAGTGGTTCATGCTATTCTACCATTTTAATTGTTGGGCTTATGATGAAGAAGCCATTATCTGAGACTAATTTAGTAAAGTGAATTAACTCATGGAACCTGAAGTAATATTTTGTATCCAGAGAGATTTAATTTATGGAAATATCAATACCATCATCACCTGTTCCACGTGGTAAGCTCTGAAGGTTAAGCATTTCTGCTTTAGACTTTAATCCACAAAGGCATATATAACAATTATTACTAGACTTCTGAATTCTTTATAAATTACTGAATATATCTATTTTAATCAATGACCTATGATGTAGGAGTTACTTAAGAAATTCATCGTGTATATTGAAGATAATAGTTGTTCCTAAAGAATTCTTTATTATATATGATGCTTATGCATCACTGCCTTTTTGTAGCCAAGAGTAGAAAAGTGTTACATTTATACAGTCTGTACATAAACTAAATTATTAAAATCAGGTTTTAATGAGTGGTTTAAAAAATGCTATATTCATTATATATATTAACATAATACAATAAAAAGCCATTCAAATAATTAAATTTGACAATCTACAAGGTGCAGTGAAAGAATAGTTTGAGTGTTTTCTTTTTAAATATATTATTGGCAATTCAGGTAAGAAGATCTTTTCATTGTTTTTACTTTCCATAACTGAGATGCTGCTGCATTGTGAGTGATGATTCTCCAGGTTTTTAGGTAGGGTTATAAAGTAAGTTGTTTTCTAAGTAATAAATTCAAATGGTTAATTTTAAATTGTCCATAAAAATCTGTGACAAATTCTTTGTTACTTTTATGTTTACTAACAATTATCTCTCTTATTTTTTCAGCCAACAGTAGTGATAGTGAAGAACTTTCTGCTGGTGAAAGTGCAACTAAGACTCAGCCAGTCAAATCAGTTTCCACTGGAATGAAGTCACATAGTACCAAATCTCCTGCAAGGACACAGTCTCCAGGAAAATGTGGAAAGAATGGTGATAAGGATCTTGATCTCAAGGAACCCAGTAATCGTTTACCCAAAGTTTACAAGTGGAGTTTTCAGATGTGTAAGTCCCCCTACATTAAATTGACAGTTAAGCAGTAGAAACTTCATGCCAGTAACTCTTGATGTTAGTAATTCTGAAAACGAGACTATAAACAAACTTAAGAGATACATAATAGACCCCGTTATTCAAAGTTTTGCTTTGCTTGAGGTCTGTTACTCAGTCAACCTCATTCTGAAATATTATGGTACATAAGATACTGGATACATAAAATGCAATGTATAGTTATAGTTCTATTTTATTATTAGTTATTATTTATCTTTGTTATGCTTGATTTATAAATTAAAACTTCATAGTAGAAAACAACAGCATAGTAGAGAGTTGGTGTAGTATTTGTGGCCCCAGGCATCCGCTAGGGTCTTGGACCGTATCCCCCAAGAAGAAGCTACTATAATAACCACTTGTAAGACAGAGAGGCATTATTTTTATCTTGATTTGAATAAACTAATTGCTAAAAGAAAAATGTTAAGGTAATTAAGGCAAAGTATAAACATTAAGTAGATATTTTTGATATGTTGAAAAATTCAAAATAACCTGGTGTTTGACTAGGGGATATACATGAGACAATATTTGCTATGAATTGCTAGTTAATGAACCTGGGTAATGAATACAGAGGACTGAATTACACTAGCAATCTGTACTTCTGTATAAATGAAAAGTCCCTGTAATAAACTTGTTTTTAAAGGAGACTACCTCAGAGTTTTTCACACAGGTTAATATTCTTAGGAGATTGAAAATTACTTTAAAGCTTTTGAAAATTTTCTTCCTACTCAAAAGTTACACAAACTCATTAAAATCTAAAAAACAAAAAAAGGACAAAGAGTAAAATTTACCCACAGTCCTGACATTTAAAAAGTATGTAAAATTTTAATATTTTGGTGTCTTTCTAGTCTTTTTTCTAAGTATGATTTTTTAATGATATCACAGTGGTGATACAGTATATGAATGTGGAACTTTTAGAATATATGTTCAGCTCTAAGGTCTTTTTTTCTGTACACACATTATTTCAGCTAATATCTTGCATATGTTATATACCAAGCATTGTTATAGGTTACTAGGAGGAAAAAAACTTTAGGGAGGTGCACCTTGGTGGAGTGGCGGTTAGGGCAATTACTTCCAAATGAGCAAGCCACATACATACACCTCATTTCAAGTACTGGGTGGTGTGTGTGCGGGGGTGGCGGTGGGGACAACAACCAGTGTGAACAACTTAATTAAAATAAAATAAAATGCTTCTTCCTTCTCTGCCTGCCTGCCTGCCTACTTGCCTTCATTCTGCCTGCACTTTTCCTTTAAAAAACAAAACAAAAAACAAGGGAAACAGATATTTGCAAGACTTGCTTATAGTTTTAATTTATTTGCCTTGACCTTACTCTATAAACCACAATACATATTCTTTTATATGTAATAATTTTTGGTCAGAAATACATATTAATGTAAGTTTTAAATTCACAGCGGACTTAGAAAATATGACAAGTGCTGAACGCATCACAATTCTTCAAGAAAAACTACAAGAAATCAGAAAACATTACCTGTCATTAAAATCTGAGGTAGCTTCCATTGATCGGAGGAGAAAGCGTTTAAAGAAGAAAGAAAGAGAAAGTGAGTGTTTTTTCTTAAACATAAAGCAGTTTGTGACTCTGCAGTGCTCCTCCTCTCTTCTCTTTTGGTAACCGCTTATTGGATCCTTTTTGTTAACTAAAAGTTTGTTTTACTTTGATTTGGTTCATTTGTTTGGTTTCTCTATATACCACCACATGAGTGAAATCATGCATTATTTGTCCTTCTCCTGACTTTTCTGCTAAGTATAATTTTCTCTAGGTTCATTCTATATTGTTACAAGTGGCCAGGATTTTACTTTTTTGTTTATAGCTGAGTTGTATTCCATTGTTTGCATGCACGCAAGGGTGCATGGGTGCGTGCGTCCATATTTTTATCTATTTGTCTGTGGGCCCTTAGGTTGCTTCCAGAACTTGACTATTATAAGTAACACTGCAGTAAATTTGGGGGTGTGAATATCTCTTCATATGAGATAACAGAATCCTGTAGAATTTCTATTTTCAATATTTTGAGGAATCTTCATATTATTTTCCATAGCGATCATGCCAGTTCTAATTCGCAGCATTCTACAAGGGTTCTTTTTTTTCCACATCCTCAACAACACTTATTGTGTCCAATCTTTTGGATAATAGCCAGGTGTAAGATATTATCTTGTTTTTTTGTTTATAACCTATTTTAAATTGAAAACAAATTAATCACTTTAAGAATCTACATTTTTACTCTCTTCCCCCATTTTGTATTTTTGGTGTCTTGCTGTTTCTGAAGTGTAGGCAGAGTTTTGTTTTTTTTTTTTCTTTTTTCTATTTTATAGAAATCCCTTAGTATTTCCTGCAAGTCTTAACAGATTTTATTCCTTAAACTTTTGTATGTAAAGCTCTAATTGCTACTTCTATTCTAGGTGATAATCGAGCAGGATAGAATATTGGAAGTCCTTTTTTTTTGGTTGGAAGTCCTTTTTTTCCCCCCCATTATATTGAATATTTGATGCCATTCCCTCTGGCCTGTTCTAAGTTCTTGCATTAAGGATGATTTATAGATTTTTGGCTGGAACAACTGCTGCTAGTTTAGAGAAGATGAGATTGTGGATTGGGGAGCATAGAAGGATCAGTCTTTCTTTTCTAGCTATGTTAATGTTACTACTTGAAATGGCTATTAGGCATCCAAGTCAGACAGTGGGAAAATTAAGTTTGTAGCGCAGAGAAGTCAAGATTTTAGAGATACACAGTTTTCAAGTCATTGGCATATCTTATAATAGCTATTGCAAGTTTTTATTTTTTAATTTTTGTTTTTTTGAGGTGCATGCAGTAAGAGAGAGGAGGAAAAACATTTATTTTATTTCACTTAGTTGTTCACTTTGGTTGTTTTCCCCAGACCCAGGATGCAAATCTAGGTCCTATGATTGTATGTAGACTGCGCTGCTTTGAAGGCAGCTGACCTGCTTCTCCACTATGGCATATTGCAAGTAGTTTTTAAAGCCCTGGTACTTGAGGGAGTTGCCTAGGGAATAAATGTGAGCAGAAAAGAAGGAAAACTGGGGCACACCATCTTTTTAGAGGTAGGGCTCGAGGAAGAGAATATAGAAACAGAAGAGAATATAGAAACAGAAGAGAATATAGGAACAGTAAGACTGAGGACGATTAGATTTGAATGAAGAAAATCAGAGGAGGCCAAAAAAAGAGTTTCAGAAAGAGAAGAGTGATCAGTGTATCAAATGGTGCTGAAAGGCTGGGCTGTGGTTACTCCTTTGACATTGTTGGAATCACTGGTAACTTTTTGAAGAGCATTTTCAGTGATCTGTGAAGATGGAAAGTGGATTAAAGCTTGTTGAGAAGAGTAGGAGGTGAGGGATGTGGAGACAACAACCCTAGGAACGTCGTGAATTTTGCTGTGAAGGGGAACAGAGAAGTGGATAGTTGGGCATGGGGGACAGTGTCATTCTAAGCTTTTGACTTTACCTCTCTAACCCTCTTTTACCATTATTATCACCCTCTGAAATATTTTTCATTCTCATTTTGTTTTTTCTTCAGATGAATTTTCTTCCTTCCTTCTTCTCTTGTAGTAATAACCCCTTTAACTCTATCCAACTTTGTCTAGTTGTTTTATTTTGTGGGGTGGGTGAAAGTCTGTCTGGGTTATAGAGTGTTTAAAAACAAATTAGTATACACAAAGTATGTATCAAAGGAAAAGGAAGGGATTAGGTTTTCTGTGTTTGATAGTATGGAACCATTTAAAATAATTGAGTTCATTATAATAATTTTTTTTTTTTTTTTTTAAGAAAAGATGCAGGCAGGCAGAAAGAGAGAGAAGAAACACTTTTTATTTTATTTAGTTGTTCATCTTGTTGTTCTCCTGAGCTCCAGGACGCTGGGTGTATATGGATTGTGTTCTCAGCCAGAGGCGGCTGACCAAGCTGCTACCCAGGGCGGTGTGCCTGCACACTAACTTAAATCCTTATACTAGAGCCCCTCACTGTTAAGTAATCAAAGTTTTTATATGTGTTTTAAAATATCATTAGAACCCAGATGATCCTGGTTACCAAAAAATGTAAATAAAATAAGGTGCTATTCCTAGCAAAGTTATTTAAAATTGCAACCAATGCTAGCAAATACAGTGAAATTAATATCTTTACATATTGCTGAGACATTGGCACAATTATCTGGGAAAACAATTTGACTACCATTGAAGCCCTTACTAACTCCCATTCTAGAAATAGGTCCCAAAGAATAACATGTAGCCTTAAAAAGGTTTGTTATGGTAATATTTGTAGTAGCAGCTAGAAGCTCCTAAATTTTATATATTGCATTGATGAAAAATAAGTAGACATTTAAGTTTGTACTTGTAATGCTTAAAATATTCATTACATTGTTGTTAACAGGAAAAGTCTAGAAATAAAATAAGTTACAACTTTGGGAAAAAAAAAAGGAGCTCTGTAATAGTATGTACTAATATGGAACAAATTCTTACTGTATTTTTTTTTTTTAAATCAAGGACTCTGTACTATACTTCAGCTTGTACTTTTAAAAGTGGAGTTATAGCTATACATTTTAACATTCTAGAGAGAAAGTTCCCCTAGAACAGGGCTTGCAAATGTTTTCTTTGGATTCAGTAAATATTTTTGGCTTTTGGAACCCAGTGATCTCTTTAGAACTAATTTACCCTACTATTGTGGGTATGAAATCTGCCATAGGCAAGATGTAAACAAGAGAGCTATAACTGTTTCAATAAAATTTTCTCAAGAAAAACCTGGTGGGCCAGATTCAGCCCTGGGGAAATAATTCTGGAATTCTTTTTAAATTGTGTTTAATTTTTTTAAGGAAAGGTGAAGACAGGAATGAAGGTGAGGAGAGGCAGGCAGATAAATTCAGTCCACATGCATCCCAAGGACCTGGGTTCACATCCCAAGGCTGGGTGGTGGGTGGGGGCTGGGGGGCCAAGATGAACAACTAAATATAGTAAATAAATAAATAATTCTTCTACTCACTTTCTATCCTGCCTACACCTTTCCTTTAACAAAGTAGTCTCTCCCTTAAAAAATAAATCTGCTGAAGCATTTGTGATACTTTGGCTGTCTTTTAATACTCAAGGCATTAAAGAAATCTACAAAAATAATGTCACTATTTTCATTTAATTTTTGATTGGGAAATGTTTATTTTTCATTAAAATATATTGTTA
The DNA here is from genome assembly GCA_004363575.1 of Solenodon paradoxus. Lineage (NCBI taxonomy): Eukaryota > Metazoa > Chordata > Mammalia > Eulipotyphla > Solenodontidae > Solenodon > Solenodon paradoxus. The sequence goes on along the minus strand of RJWH01000596.1, from coordinate 161,628 downwards.
AATTAAAAAAGCAACTGATAACAGTGGTAGTGGGAGGGGAATTTGGAAGATAAGGAGGCTCTTCAAATAGAGGGAGATTTGCTTGCTTTCTACCTAATATCCCCATACTTAATTAATTTATTTATAATTTTGTGCATGTATTTAAGAAAAATTTTAAGGCACTAATTTATAACGAAAGAATTTCCCTGAAGAAAATAACAAATGTATCATACATACCCTTGGGGACCTTGGGATGTACATGGATTGTGCCCAGGGTGTGTTAGACTGCTAGGCCACCAGGGCGTGGCTAATATGTCATTCTCTTTATAAACCTAGAAGAGAAAAATGCCTAATTGAGAATCCTTTCATTCCAACTTACTCAGCAAGTGTGCCCTGGTGGCTCAGGTGTTAACTCATGCCTGGGGTACAGCCCACATTTTCACATTTGGCCCAGGAATTCAAGTTCACAACTGGGACCCTGGGAAATGATTTAAAAAACAACTAAATAAATAAAATTACTTTTCTTACTCTCTCTCGCTGCCTGCCTCTGCTGCCTGCCTTTATTCCTGTCTGTCTTCCTTTAAAATATATAATAAATAATAAAGCAACTCACCTTCCATTCTCATTGCCGTTTAAATTTCTAAGAAACTCCAATACAGAAAGACAAAAATTAAGGAGAAGAATAGCTTTTTCCTGTAGGGTTCAAAGCTCTTTCTGACATTTGTTTTATTATAAAAAAGTCTATAGTTCCATGTCTTACTAGATTAGGCATACATTTTTTTCCCCCATTATTTTGATCCATACAGGATCATTCTCTAGTCTGTCCTTTTTCATTACTTGTAGTTTCACATTATCTAGCTACTTGAGATACACCAGATTTTATTTTCTTTACATTTCTTTACATTATGGTATTGTGAGGATTGACAGTTGCTTTTGTTGTAAGCTAAATGATTTTGGAGAATACAACAGAATTTTAGTTTAGAGGACTTAGTATTTTATTTCTATTGTGTTTATGTTTTATTAAGCTGTTGGTTTTGTTTTATCTTTTTCATAGGTGCTGCTACATCCTCGTCCTCTTCTTCACCTTCATCCAGTTCCATAACAGCTGCTGTTATGTTAACTTTAGCTGAACCATCCATGTCCAGTGCATCACAAAATGGAATGTCAGTTGAGTGCAGGTGACAGCAGGACTTGCTAAAGCACTATGCACTTAATGGCTATTGAGGGCCACGTCTTTTTTTATACTGCACAGTGGCACAAAAAAAATCAGACAAGCACTATTTTATATTTAAAAATTGTTTCTTGACAAGCTGACCTGGCACTTAAGTGCACTTTTTTAATGAAGAAAAAGTACAATGAACTGCTTTTCCTCAAGCAATAATTGTTTCCAACTTGTCTGGGAATTGTGTGTCTGGTAACGTGAAGGCCTTCCACTTGGCAAATGGAGGCTTTTCACTGCCTGTAGAGATGATACAGTAAGCATAGTTATTGAGTGGGCCAGAACATGTTAAGATAACTTACTGTATATGTATTCCCTTGTATTTTGTTAAAGCTGGAACATTTGATATTTTTCCATTTATTTATGAAAAAAAAATGAACCTATTTTCATTTGTACAAGCTAATTGTTTTTTAAAGCAAGTCACCTTAGGGTGGCTTTAATTGTATAAGTCAAGCACATACAGTAAATTCAAAACCTGCAGTTAACAGGATATTAGACATCAGTCCTGATAACCAAATATTAAAGATTCTCTTTAAAAAAGACTGAACGTGTTTACAGGTTTGAATTAGGCTAAAAGGTCTTGCAGTGGCTTTTCATGCCCCTTCAAATTGGAATGGAACTACTGTACTTTGCCATTTTTCTATAAATCAGTATTTTTTTTTAATTTTGATATAATACATTGTGTGAAAAAAAGAAAATGGCTAATAAACTGTATTAAATCTTAAACAATGTATAAAGATTGTACTTAGCCAGTTCAAAGTGTATATTTATTCATAATGAATTATAACAGTTATATTTTTGTGTTTTCTTGTAAATGTTTCTTTTTCCTTAACTACAGATAATTCATTTGTATTGCTTATTTTATTACGAGCTGCAACAAAAAGGACTTCAGGAACAAGTAAACTGTAATAGTATGGTTCAAGGTTGTTGATATGAACGGTCTCAAAAGGATGGTTGTTATTTTAAATATAAATAGCTAATCGGGTGGTAGGCCTATAAAATTAAATGCCTTGTATAAAATCCAAAATGAACGCAAAATTGTTTTCACTTGTATTGACTTTATGTTGTATGATTCCAATCTCTGTTCTGTTTGGCACTTGTATTTAATTCTACACCTTTGTAAGACATTTGTATATTGCGGATGTGTTCATTCAAGCTATTTAATACCTGGCACTGTTAATACACAGTACTTTACTGTACAGACTGTTTTACTGTTTTAATTGTAGTTCTGTGTACTTTTTTTGGATGGGGCTGGCATGTTTTATTTGTTTTCTGGCAATACGACGTGAGAATTTCAAAACGTTTTGTTGTAGATGCTGACGTGTCAGAATCCTTTACATTCAACTTTTCTAAGAAAAGCATTTTCAGTCTTGTAGTGTGTGCTTACAGTAACTAATTTTGTTGAAAATGGTTTCAAGTTATTCAGATTTGTACAGGATTGTAAAGATTTGTTGACAGCAAAACATTGAAGAAAAAGCTTCTAGAATAAAAGCTATAAAGTATATATTAGGATCTGCCAACAGTGAAGAATTATGTAATATATTGTACAAATGTAAGCAAAGGCTCTGAAATAAAATGCCATAGTTTGTGAATCCTTGATTTTGTTTCTAAAAGATTAAGTAATTTTAGTTCACTTCTGTATGTGATGATTGACTGGAACATCTCCAGCATGTATTATCACAAGGGGTTAATTGACATACAACAAAGGGAATATTCTGTCTCTAAAAATTAAAAGTTCATTAACCTGATAGAGGGTTTATTAGGTATTCTTGTATCTTTGATACACTATCTTGCTTGAATCTGAATGTGAATATTTATGACTTGGAGATTTATCTAAAGAAGAAAATCAAGATTACATTTTTAAAAATGTTAACACTTGAAACCATTACCAGCAGCATTTTTTTTTGTCTTAATTTATTTTGATTTTCATGGATCTCAAACATTTAGTGCCCTCTACACATTGTAATCATCTGGCCCTGCCCTCAAAGACTGATGTTTAATTGGTGTGCGATGGTACCTGGATGCTGATCTTTTTTGAAGACTGGTCTTCAATGGTTTTTTTTTTTTTTTTTTTTAAGGAAAGTTGCCGGCAGGACGAGGGAAGAGGAAAAAATATTTTATCATTTCATTTAGTTGTTCATCTTGGTTGTTCCTCCTGGCCTCAGGTTGTGAATCCAGGTCCTGAAGATGTATGTGGACTGTGCCAGTCAGAGGCAGTGGACTTACCTGTTAGGCCACCAGGGTGCACCACTCTAGTGCATCTGGATTGAGTTGCATTGATAGTCCAAACCCTTTTAAATCAATAATTAGATTTCAGTGAATTTTCTACCAAAAGACAATCCTTTCTCTAAAACAAAAAGAAACAGACTGGAAAGCTCAAACGTATATTTTGCAACTTTGGGATGACCCTTTATTTTCACAGAAACAAGTTTAACTTTTAAGGAATGAGTTTTTAAGTCAGTTGTAAATCTGTAGTACATTGCTTACAAAAACAAGTGCTCTGGGAATTTATCACATACACATTCCCTTATTGAAAGTCAGTATTAGCCTATTAAAAATTGTTAAGGCCTGTGAAGAACACTTGGCCAACTTCTTTTAGCCTGTTGCTTTTAATTTTACCTGATCATAAAATCACTTTTCAGAGAACCCTGTATCACCTGCTTGTGGTGTGATAGAAGCAGTAGGAGGAGAAAGATTCAAAACTTTGTTGGAGTTGAAATTTAGACCCTTGGGCTTCTTTGCCCTCTCTTTTGCCTATTCTCCCTTCTTCCTAGCTTCTCCAGGGAGTTTGAAAATTTCATAGTATTACTAGAATTTTATTTTGTCTTCTGGTCACCTAAACTACATTTTATCAGCCTAGTTTATAATTACGATAAAATTTAAAAGGCATATTTTTCTTGAAAGCCCCCTCTCTCCACCCCCTATTGAAATAACCTGAGGTTGAGGTTTTATTAATTTTAACATGGGTAGATGTGGGGAAGGTGAATTCTATGTAACCCCTAACATTTCTTACAGAATTGTTCGGGCCTGTATTTATTTTATAAAGAGTCCTAATAATTTAAATGTTTGAAGGGATTAATGATCTCTAAATGGTTCATGATCAGCTTTGAATAACAATAGAGATCATTTTTAAACTCCTTTTGGTGGTGGGTGTGTTGGCATATACAGTGTTGAGGTGTGAAGCTGTACACTTCAAACATGTAAAAGTATTACCTCCAAAAAAGGAAATGTTAGGGTTTGAAGAGAATTTTTGGAAGGATGGCTGAGAAAACAGCATCAAGAGTTTTGAGTGCTGAGGATCTCCCAGCAGAAGAGCAGGGAAGACAGCAGGTTAGAGCTGTTGTCTCCAACTATTTTGAAGTTTATGAAATGCCAAGTTTCAGAAGAGTTACAAAAGCACTACACAAAAGGTCGAAGTACCCTTCATATCTATTCATCAATGTTAATGGAGCGTTACATACATGCCAGGAACCTTACTCCTTGACAAACCTTTTCCTCTCCAAAATACGTGTTTCCCTCTGCTTGGATTGACCCGCTCCCATCTGGCTGTTTCTGATTCATACTTAAGGCCTCAGCTACTCTCGAAAGACACGCTTTATTTCCAAGATTAGGTTTCTCTCAAACAGCTAGGGACAAATTATTGATAAAGGAAGCCCAGCTCTGGCACAAGCCGGCTATCCAGGGCCCTGCAGTCAGCAGCGGCGGAAGAAACGCCCGAGCGGAAAAGGCGTGGTTCCGAGAGCGGAAGTACCGGGCCCCGGAAGTGCGTGCTCACGTGCTGTGGCGTTCTCGGAGCCCTTTGAGCAAGAATGGCTTTAGAAAGCAAGAACAAACGGAAGAAGAAGAAAAGTGCGCGGGCGGGGTGAGTGGTGCGTGGCACGTTTAGCTGGGCAAGGGTGTACATTCGGGAGCTCGGGCGGGCGAAGCGGTGGGACGTGGTTTGGCGTCGCTGAGTTTCTGGCGTCCGTACCCAGAGAGAATGCGGACGGTGGTGTTTGTGGAACCCTGAATGGAGATTATTTGGTTGGACAAGTTGCCAGTAGCTTATTCCACGGCAAGCTCCCCTCCAGAGGCAGCACAGGTCGGCTGGCGTCCCTCTTCGGCAATTTGGAACCTCAGCTTCAACCCGTGTACGTGCCTCTTCCCAAAGTAAGACACTGGGTTCTATTCCGAATGGTTGTATACATTAACTTTGAAAGTAAGCAGTATACCTGCAAGGAATGATTTCTAACGGGGGGACAGACAGGATTAATTTTAAGTAGCCTTTTATTACTAAACATACCAGTGCGAGAGAAAGATGCTAATTTAGAAAGGTAACTGCATTAAAAAGAATGAGGTTTCAAACCTAACTTAAAACTTTTCAAAGGAACCACCACCCAAAAGGAAACGGGATGAAGAGGAAGAAGGTACATCTCCAAATCACAGACCACCTTCGCAAGAGCCTGCAAAAAAAATGAAAGTGAGAAAGAAACTTTCTGATGCAGATCAGAATTTGGCAAACAGGTTGGTAAAATTCTCTTAGTTGGTGTTTAAAGTGGCAAAGAAATTGATGTTCTTATACTTGCAGTAATCGTCTTAATTTTTCACCTTATTTCATATTTCTAGTTAAAGGTTCTTTTTTACTATGGAAAATACACATACTCAAAAAGGTTGAAAATGGTAAGAATCCCTGTGTACACAGCATCAGGAATTCCTAACCCGCCTTGTTTCATCTTTTCCTCTTTCAGATCACCTCATTATTTGAAAGTGAAAAGTCCTTTTTTTTATCTATAAGTATTTTAGCATAGATATAAAAGATGAATTTGGTTTTATTAAACTTAACTCAGTGGTCCGGTTTTCCCTGTTGCTTAAAGCTTTTTTTAGTTTATTTGAATTAGGATCCAAATAGTACCATCCATGTTTCTAGTTAACTTTCTTTTTAGTCTACCAAGCCCCTTTATTCAAGCTTCTTCTCTTTCTCTCAACAGGTGATATTGTTATCTATCCAGAGGGCTACTAATTACTAACAGTGTGGACTGTTAACTTTTTGTCCTACTTACTTATATGTGCTCATCCTTAATTCCTCTTTCAAAGAAAGATGCCTTCCACTTTGTCCAAGATGAATTCTTCACTTATGCTGTGTGTACCACATACCTTTTCTTCTGCCATCAGATATATCCATTCTCTTTCCTTTGTCTTTGATCTGTCTGCCATATAAACGTATCCAAGATTCTCAGCTTAACAAATCTGACAAAGCAAAACCCTATCTGCAGTCATATGTCCTATTTGCTACCATTTTCTCATCCTTTAATAATTTTTAGAAAAAGTAATCTGTACTTACATTCTCTTCTTTTCTTCATCTGTTTTCTTATTATGCACTAGGCACTTTCAGTCTGGTTATTTTTATTTGATCTGACCATATCTTTATTTCTTCTAGATTATTTCTCTTGAGAGCTTTAATTTCTTTTTATACTTTTGAAGGAACATTACATTTAAACATTACCTAGGTTTGTGTGTATATCATCATAAATCAGTATCTGTATATAATTCATTTTTAAGATATGTTAATTTTTTAATGTTTATTGTGATAACTTTGATTTACAGAATAATATAAACCTGGAGTACCTTGGTATAGCAGTTAAGTGAGCTGCCTCTGAAGGAACTCAGTCCACATACATCCCAAGGACCTGGGCTTGCATCCCAGGACCTCAGGGGAACAATTAATGTGAACCACTGAATAAAAATAAAATAAAATGCTTCTTCCTCCTTCTTCTTCTCTTACTGCCTGCCTGCCTACTGGCCTTCATACCTGTGTGTGCCTTTCCTTTAAAAAAAAAAAAAAAAAAGTATGTATGTATGTATACATATATCTCCATGTGTCCAGGTTCCCCATTCCTCAAATATATGACAACATGCCTTACCCATCACTATCATTAAATTCTGCATTGTCTATTGGACCCCACCACAACAGCTGTCATCCCCACAATGATCCCTCCTGTTAACCTCAGTTATCTTGTTCATGTCCAAGGGTTGGTTTTTGTTTAGTCTGTTCCTTTGCCGTTTGTTTAGATTCCACATATGCTATCATTCAGTATTTGTCTTTCTCTTTCCAATTTATTTCACTTAGTATAATCTCATAGTTAAATCCATATTGTTACAAAATGACAGAATTTCATCTTTTTAAAGGTAGGGTGTGTATGTGTGTGTATATTCCATAGTATATATTGCCACATCTTCTTTCTTTCTTTATTCATCTGTCACTGGGCACTTAGGGAGTTTCCCATTCTTGGCTACTGTAAATAATGCTGCAGCAAACACGGGTGTGCATATATCTCTGCAAATTCATGATTTTGTGTCCTTTGGATATGTACCCAGAGGTGGAATAATGGGATTATATGAGATTTCCATTCTCAATATTTTAAGGAATCCTCATATCTTTCCATAAGGGTTGTACCACTTTGGAACTCTCCACCAACACTATGAAAGTGTTCCTATTTCTCGGAATCCTCACCAATATTTGTTGTTTCCAAACTTTTGATTAATAGACATTCTCACAGGTGTAAGATACTATCTTATTGTTACTTTTTGATTTACATTTCCCTATTAACAAGTGAGGAAGAATATCTTTTCAAATGCCTGTTGGCCATCTATGTGATTTCTTAGAACTCTATCGAGTTCTTCTGTCCATTTTTTTTAATTGGGTTGTTTGTTTTCCTGTTGTTGAATTTTATGAGTATGTCGTACGTTATATATTGTATATTTTGGATATTAAGCCCCTGTCAGATATATGGTATGCAAGTATCTTCTCCCTGTCAGTAGGTTGTCTTTATATTTTATTGATTTATTTTTTTTTAAAGGAAAGGTACAGGCAGGAATGAAAGCATGTAGGTAGGCAGGCAGGCAAAAAAGAGAGAGGAAGAAGAAACATTGATTTTATTCATCTTGATTGTGCCCTTCCACCCTGCATTTCAAGACTGGGTCCATGGGATTTATAAGGACTGCCCCCAGTGGACTTATCCACTAGGCCACCAGGATGTGCCGTGGTGTTGGTTTCTTGTGCTGTGCAGAAGCTTTTTAGTTTTGTAAGTCCGATTTGTTCATTTTTATTTTTTTCTTGCTGCTGGAGTTGAGTCCCCAAAAACTTCTCTAAGGCTGATACAGTGTCTTGCCTGTGTCTTAAGTATTTTATAGTTTCTGGTCTTATATCCAAGTCTCTAATCCATTTTGAATTGGGTTTTGTCTGTAGGAGAGAATGGTCTAGATACATTTGCATGTGCCTGTATGACTCTTCAAGTTCATCACCATAATCCAGTTCTATTCTTCACTGTGTAACTGATCCCTTTCACCTGATTTGCCCAACCTCCCTCTCACTTTTCCCTTCTGATAACCACTCATTTGGTCCTATAGACTAACAGCCTATTTGGCACAGTGCTCAGTGTAGCCATTCTGATCTATTTGTCATATATAATAAGCCGTACAGCCTTTGAGTTAAATTCTTTCCTAATTTCACAAGGTAACTTTTCTTCCAAACTTATTAGTGTCTTTGACAACAATCTAATTCTTTTGGTTTTTTTCCCTTCTCAGTATTATTGTGGATACCTTTTTTTCTGACTGCACCCTAAATGTTATTTTCCTTAGCACTTTGTCTTGTCATCTTATGCTCTTTTTTTTAACCTGCATTCTGCACATTTTCATTTTTACTTGGGTTACCTCTATTCTGATAGTGGTCTGTATATCTGTTTGCCTGCTGGCATCTGCATCTGTATTTTCCATATGCACCTTAAATTTAGAACACTTCAAACTGATCTCATTATCCTCATCAAACTTGTTCCTTTGCTGCAGTGGTAGATACCACTAGCCTTCCAATTGCCTGAGCCCTTGAGTTGGGAGTCTTATACTATTCCCTGATGATGCATCTTTTGTTTCTTTGATCTTTGACTTTTCTCTTCCTACCCCCTCCCTTGCTCTGATCTGTCTGTTGTCTCCTCAGATACTTGCAGTTTAACTGTCTTATTGACCTGATCTGCCTTATCTAAGCCTTGTCCCCGTCCTAATAACCATCTGCTCTGCTGCCCAAATGATCCTTTTGCAGGTGCTCTCAGTCTTTTTTATTTTTAAGGGAAGGTGCAGGCAGGAAGGAATAATAAGAGGTATTTATTTTTTTAATTTAGTTCATCTTGATTGTACCCTGGCCCCAGGTTCTTGGGATGTACGTAACTCATGCCAGTGGGAGGCTGTGAGCTTACCTGCTGCCCATCTTCTGTGACGTGAAATGTAAGCACTTTAGTATAACAGGTATGGTCTTCCTGACCTGGTTCCTACCATTTCGTATTGTTTCCTTTCATTCTTGCTAGGCACTTTATATACTGCAATTAGTCTTGGACCCTCCCCTTAGTGAAACTTAATTGTGGTCTGTTGGAGGAAAGAAGGTCAGCATTTACTGAGGACTGACTACATGCCAGACACTGCCTTTCATACTCTGAGAAGCCTTTCTTGTTTCTCTTATGTTTCTACACCACGTATTATAAATTATAAATTATAAATTATAAAACTTTTATTCTGAACTTTGCCAATCTCTTCAGAGACTAAACTGTCATCCTTGTATCCCCAGTGGTTAGAACTGTTGCTTAGACATTGAGTCCCATGTACACCAATACTTTTCATATTTGTCATTTCAGAGTTTGCTTTTGGGTATGCCCTGGTGACCTAGTGGATAAGGCCACTGCATATAGTCCACATACATCCCAAGAATCCAGGTTCCAGACCCGGGGCTGGGGGAACAACCAAGATGAAAAACTAAATTAAATAAATAATCTTCCTGCTCTCTCTTCTTGCCTGCCTACCTATTGGCCTTCATTCCTGCCTGCATCTTTGCTTTAAAGCCATTTTTTTCCCCACTTTTGACAAGCAGTCCCTTAAACATTATAGCACTCTTATAAAGGGAAATCTCTTTTGTCCTATAGGCCAGATTACTTTTCTTAAGTACATATTAACCTGAGAATCCTATAGCACCCTTAGCATTGTAAAGTAGAGAATGAAATTAACCAATGATAGAGTATTAACTAAATCTTCAAGAGATTTTAATGAACTGACTTTTTAAATAAACTTTTGTTCCTCTCCTGTATTACTTATTCAGTTTTAAAAATTTAACTAACTTCCTCTTTTTGGTTTTTTAAAGATACTAACTCCTTTTTGATAATTTGTGAATGATATTTAAGGGAGTCAGAAGTAGGGGGGAAGTATTTCTAATCTGTGCTTTGTCCAACATTAGACTGATTTCCATATTTCTTATTTGTTCTGTTGTCTTAAAAAGAGAAAACGCTCTAGCAAGCGCTGATTTAGAAGAAGAAATTCATCAGAAACAAGGGCAAAAAAGGAAAAATTCTCAATCTTATGTTAAAGTAGCAGATAAAAAAATACTTGATGATGTAGATCACACAATTGTGAATCAAAGAAAGAAAATTCAAATGAACCCAGAAGAAGAGAGATTAAAGAATGAGAGAACTATATTTGTTGGGAACTTGCCTGTCACCTATAATAAGAAGGTGAGTTTATAGTGTATTTATTGTGAAGATTCAGATGTTAATTCATGACTTTGTTTACTCTTTCTTTACTAAATAAATAAGCACATCATAAATAATTGATACATATACATCCATTGTAAATGACTATATAAGTAGTTCTGTAGATTGATTCTGGTATCTTTTCCTTCATTTCTATTCCTGTCATTACTGCTGTGATTCAGACTTCGGCAAATCTTATTGAACTATTGTGGTGGCCGTCTATCTGGGCCTTTTATTTGCCTTCTGGCCGCCTTGTTATCTGCCACTAGAACATAAACTCTGTAGGTGCAGGGATATTTATCTCTTTTCTTTACTCTTTATTCTAGTACCTGAAAACAGTGCCTAGTGCATAGTAGAAGTTCAATAAATATTTTGTTGTACACGAGTGACTATATCCTAAATTTATTCACTTATATGTGGTTCACTACACACAAATCACACCCTTTACCTTTTATTTGGTCCTGTGATAGGAATCGGAGGACGCTATTGACAATCCCTTAGATCAAAGTCTTGCTTCTCTTTTGAAGGACAATTTAAATTCAGCTTTCTTTAAAAGAAAACAATACTAAAAGCGTACTTTCTCATGTTTCCCTTTCCCCTCTTGTTGCTTAGCATTTGTTCTGTGGTTATTTTGTAGACCATAACTCATCTTGCTTTATAGCATAGCTTCGGTTCTTGATCTTCTGTGGTTGATCAAAGGATCAAAGGAAGGGAATGTATGTGATGCTTTGCATATTCAATAATTTGTTTTTGAATTAAGAATTGGCTATAGAAAGTATTGTCTGACTGTAAAACATTCTTTAAATCCTCGAGCCAGTCATAAGAGATCCATAAAATTTTTCTTCTAGAGTTCTCTTTATTTTGAAAGTCCTAATTCCAGACAGTTGGGGAATTTCCCACAGTGACATAGTATCCTTACAATTCATTTCTGATTTAAGCCAATGTGAAAAGATTAGAAAGTCTGTGGAATATAGAGTCTTGGTTTACATGTGGTAAATATTATAAAAGATTAAAATGTTGTTTATCTTACGGAACCTAACTTGAAATTGCTTTCTTTGTTAAATAAATTTTAGCAAAAATTTTATCTTGTAATTGAATAGTCACCTACTTTTTCTTGAAATGTTCATAAAATAAAATTTGGCAGTAGAAATTTATCAAACACTTCTACTTAATTCCTTTTTGTAGTACGTATTTGATGTTCTGGAGGGTAGACTTACATGTTTTTATTTTTTGTTTTAGAAGCTGAAGTCATTTTTCAAAGAATATGGACAAATAGAATCTGTACGATTTCGGTCTGTGGTATGTTTTCTCCCTCCTTAAAATTCTATAATAAAACATTGCATTTAAACCAGGCTTATTAATGTCTTGTTATTAATGAAATGGAAGAGTACTTAACTTTTAACTTTCGAATCAGTAGGTTCTAATGTAGCCCAAGACAAGTTGTTCCTAGTATGTATTGCTGACTCTTGGACTTTTAAAAATGATTTAATGAATTCACATAGTAAAATGATACCCTTGTTACTGAGGCCAATAGTGTATTTTGGAAGGTAGATGGGTGATTTTTGTTTGCTATGTCAATTGAATAGACAGAAATGTTAATGCTTGTTGATGAGCATTTCTGAATATTAGGCATTCCATATGGGAGTTTTGTTTGATCTGAGCATAAAGAGACAATTTTTCAAAATTCAGTTTAATGTTAAACTTTATAGTAGAAAATGGTATCTGATTTTCACCAGTTGAACACATTGGAGGCCAGTTATAGTCCTTTAAATATGAAATAAATTTACATTTGTATCCTTTTTTTTAAAATGCGGTGTGTATTAGACTATAGGGAATGTTTATTCCTTGTTTATACCTACTTTATGTGATTTTCTAAAATAGTATTTCTCTGTCTTGGTTTTGTGCTGGGTAATTCTCTTTTGGAGTCTGTCCTGTACATTATAGGATATTTAGTAGCATTCCTGGTTTTTACTTGCTAGATGCTGATAATGCCCTTCCCCTCCCATTCATAACATCTAAAAATATCCCCAGACACTTCCAGATGTCCCCAGAAGGCAAAAGCTGCCTACTTCCCTAGATATTTCCCAGGGCCTTCATAGTTTCTCCCTTTCGTTTGTTTCTTGTTTTTAATACATCTGTTTCATCTGCTCTTTTGCCATTTCCCTGTATTGATCCTGTCTGACAAAGCGACTTGGGTATTCCTCCAGCACCCCATGTCTTTGCTTAAACTTGCGTTTATCCCCACCCTGTGCTGCCTACTGATTCGTTCTGCTGTTTAGTGTTGTCCAGGCTGCAGGCCTTGTCATTGCCTTTGACGTTTCTCTTTGGCCTGCTCTTCCTGCCTGTTTTCATGTCAAAAGGATCAAAAGGAGTCATTCTCTTTTTCCATTCTTCTACCTAAGTTCTCATTATCTCTACGAAGATAGTTGCAATTGCTTGTTGGGTTCCTACCCTTCAGTCTGTTTCACACACTGCTATCACCTTACTCCTCCTAAAATACTGCTTCCTGGAGCTCCTGACCAGCTGCACTGCCGTCGCCCGTCCTCGACCACTGTGCGCACATGCACGGCCACCTTGTGCTCTGCGCTTTCTCCTTCGGCCTGCTGCTACTTTTGTGGGACTGCTCGGAGTCTTCCTTAGTCCTGGGCCACTGGTATGTGTTGCCCTGCTCTCATGACGTCCCAGACCTCAGAACAGACCTTATCGCACAGCTCTGTAATTGTTCTTTTGTTGTTTGTCTGCCCCTCAGACTAAGCCTTCATTGCAAATATGCTATTTGTCTTGCTCGTTCTTGGTTCAACAGCACTTGCACATTGTGCACAGCAAATACATGCGGAATTATGAGAAGCTTTCTGTTGTTCTTACAATCTGTGAGATCCATTCTTAGTTCCTGGCCGAAGAGTCTGTCTACAGCATGGCCCCAAGGCCCTGAGTTCCTTCACAGGTGACTGTCCTGCAGACAGGACGGTACCCTTGTTTCTGGTCAAAGTTGAACTTTATTCATCCTTGTCATTTTCTCAGTTGATTTGTTTCATTGATACTCCTTCTTAAAGTCTCATTTTACCCATCAAGACATTGTATTTTAGTAAGCATCTAAAATGTCAGTTTATTCAAGCCTTTTCTGATACTTTATTCTACTAAGTGGCATTTTTTTTCTCAAAATTCTTTCTGTACTTTATTGCCTTAGGTTATACTTATTCATTCACATATCCAGCAACAGGACATAGAGCCTTGAGAACTCCTAGAAGCGCCCAGTAAATGTGTTTTGGGATCCTCCTTTGGACATTTCTCATGACTTTTACTGTTTCTGTCATACTTTGAGGATTTGACATATGTTAGCAGAACAAACTGAGAAGAAATAGTTCAAATTTCTTAGTTTTACTATATAAATTATCAGATGACTTAAGAAAGAAGTTTTCCAGAGGAGATTTAAAGTTACTGCCCTAAGTGAGATTGAGTTCATAGATGCTCCTAGATTTGAACTTGCAGGATCTGTATCTTTTCACCTGAGTCTTTTCATGTACACATTGCTGACAATCATAGTTGCTGACTCCAGTTTCCACCTCCATGAAGTTTTTCTTACCTACCCCCTCACCATTAAATACTGTGTATGACTGAAAGTAAAGCAAGCCTCATTATGAAGGGGATAATTGTGCCCAATGAAAGATACCAATTTTTTTCCCAATTGCCTTAAATAAACTTTGAGATAAAGATAAAGTAATATGTCTTCTTACCTTATTTATCAGTTTAATTAGACATTTAAAATCAGATAGGATACGAGTGTCCTGGTGACTCATCAGTTAAGTCTGTGGTTCCAGACGGCATAGTCCATGTAAAACCGAAGGACTCAGGTTCATGGCCTGTTACTGGGAGAAGAACCAATGTGAGCGACTGATGGATGGATGGATGGATGGATGGATGGATGGATGGATGGATGTTTCTTCCTCCTCTCTTTTCCTGCCTGCCTACTTGCCTTCATTCCTGCCTGCTTCTTTTCTCTAAGAAATAATTCTTTAGCAGGAGAGAAGAGCAATAGGACATACAATACAATATCAACTTAGAAAGTTATCTTTTTCCACATTTACTTAAAACAATTTTCCTTACATTTTTATGTACATCCTTATCAGTTTCCTCTCATGACCAAAGATCCCTACAAGTCATCTGACACAGTTTAAGGGTACAGTATGTTTACTTCCATCTAGGTTGTGAATCATTGCCTGTTAATCTGAGTATGGTGCTGTCACTCCATATCATTAGGACAGCTGTTACTGTTCCCTAGAATTTTGATCACATTCTGTCAGAGTTAGAGATTTAGAATTCATTTAATAACTTGTAAGTGTTTTGATGGAATATTTTAAGTAATACAATTTCTTTAATACTTTTTTTCTCTTAAAAGATTCCAGCAGAAGGAACTATGTCCAAAAAGTTGGCAGCAATAAAGTAAGTTTAATAATTAGAGAAAAGATGTAGTTTTAAATGCTCTTCCGTTTTAGTTAAAATTTGAGATCATTTTTTGACTTCCTAGGTATTTTTATTTGGGTAACACATCATGCTTTGACTTTCTTTATATCTAATTACATATAAATTTGCGTTTAAGCCTTCATGTAGAGTCACAAAGTTTTGTAAAACAGCTTACTAGAAAATGTGCCTTGAGAAATTTCATGGAGGTTTAATTTGACATAGTGTTTGTAAGAGAGTGAGAAAGTTTTTTGTTCATACAGTGTCGTGTTGATGATAAACAGTATTTCATCAGTTCTAAGTTATACATCTTTCCTCATCTTAACATTTTTGAAATCAAGATGTGTCTAAAAATCAGGGGTGCTCTGTCGTTGGCTGGTCAGATTTTTCCAGAGGGAATTTGTTTGCTTCTGTCAGTCTCTTAGGACTACAGAAAACCTGAGACCATTTTTAGTTCTTGTTATGAGAGTCTCTGACCTTACTGGTAGTATAGCTTTGTGGTTCGTTTTCTCAGATTGCCTCTCTGCCTCTTATCCACCTAGTCGCCAAGTGTGAGCCATGCAAGATTCTTTGCTTTTAATTCTCATTTATTTTTTCAGTTGAAATGTAATTCACATTTAATATTATGTAAATTTAGGAATATAAATTTTATTCCTCCTTTATCTTCTATTTTTTGCAGGGTTGCCTATTGGTCTCCCAATCTTGGGTATTTTTTTTGTTTTTTCTTTCCTTGCGGGTAAATGAAGTGATGGATTTTAGAAGCAGAGGTATACATACATATATATGTATGTGTATAAGTAATGTACATAAATAATATATATAGTGTACAGATTAGAGCTATGTAGATTAGTTCTCTATAGAGATATAGTTAGATAAAATATAATCATCTACATTAAAAATATGTCTGGGAATCTGTTGAGGTAAAGATTTTTGAATTGCTGTAATCCCTGCAGATATCTTGGCAAGTTCATTTCTATATTCATCCCTGATTTGAAATTACTTGACTGAACAGAATTTTGCTTGTGTTTTCTCATACTGTCACAGTACCAGTTATCTCGTTAACTCTTGATAAATAAGTGTTAATAAGTGTTATTACTCCCTAATGTTTTTTTAGGTAACCAGACATGTAACTCCTTAGATACAAGGCATTATTCAAGTGCTCTTGGGAATGGAAAATTTAATAAAATACAACCCTTCTTCCTGAGGTCATACAGGCTTTTATTTCTGTATGAGGCTGAAACCCAGAAACCTAAATTTCAACAGAAACAAAGTTGGTAATAAGCAATAGCAGTGCTGAAGAATTTTGGTACTAGATAAATGGTGTTTTCTCATAATGATTGCCATTACACTCCCTGCTCCCTCTCCATTTAAAAATGTCTATTTTATTAAGTAAGGAAGCAAATGGTCCAAAATGAAAAGGTTTAAAAGTGTATGCAGTGAAAAGTTTCTTTCCTACAAATTTCCCCTAGTCAGACAATTGGCTGCCTCAGGCAATTTCTGCTTTTACATTCTTGTATAACCTTTTGGAGACGTTGTACTAATTTTCCTATCAACAGGCATCTTTTTTCCTGCCCCTGCGCCAGCAACTTTGCCTTCTTCTCCACCAGGTCTTGGTGTCTACTCTAGCTTCACCTACTTTATTCTCTCTGTTCTCCAGACTCATTAACAACCGCCCCCACACCTCCAACTGCCCGGTGGATGCTCTTGCACTCCTGTCTTAATTTAGGCTTTCTGGGGGCTACCAGGTCATCGGGACAGCTTGCAAGGACGTGTGCACTCCTGTTTCAGCTGCCTCCAAGGAGTCCCTTACAGGCCCAACCTGTGAGCCAGTGTTGCCCTGTCTCTTTTCTCAGCTTCTAGGTTTCTCCTCAGTTTCACCTCTGATGGCTTCAACAGAAGTTACGATGCTGTAGAGTATCTAGTTTCTTCTTGTTGTTACAGATGGGATGCTGTTCTTGGCTTTCTCCCTTCTAGGAGGAAGTAGAACTCGAGATATTTTAGTTGTTAAAAAATCATCCATCAGCCTTGATGCAAGGCATGTTCTTTCTTGCCAAGTAGAAAGGGGCAGAGCTATGTGCTTGCTCTTTGTTTTCCTTGTGTCAGGAGACCTATTCCCATAGACTAGTGAAGTACAATAGTTAAGATTTTTTTTTTTAGGAAGGAAAGAAGGGAGAGAAAGAAGCATTCTTTTTTCTTTTTTTAAGGAAAGGTATAGGCAGGAATGAAGGTGAGCAGAGACAGGCCAGCAGGAAGAGAGGAGGAAGAAGTACTTTTGTTTATTTGTATTCAGTTGCTCATCCAGGCTGTTCCCCGGTCCTTGGGATTGTATCTGGACTGTGTTGGCCAGAGGCAGCTGACCAAACTGCTACTCCAAAAATCAACACTTTTCATTTTTTTTTGTTTTGTTTTTCCTTCCCCTGGCCCTTGGTCTCAAACCCAGATCCTTGGGCTTTATGTGACCTGCACCTTAGCTGCTGAGCCAGTGGGGTGCACTGGCAGAAGCATTCTTAGGGGAGGGAGCAGGGGAGGGGGGGAGAATATTTACTGATTTGTTTCTTCACCCTAGCAGAGTTGCAGACCCAGGCCCTTGGGCTTTGCATATAGTTCACATGCCAGCATCCCAGTTGCCTGAGCCACAGGGCCTGCCCAGTTTTTAAGAACTTTGAAAGTCACTTTTCATTTGTGGTTTGTCTTAGTCTGATTAGGCTGTTATAACAAAATACCACAAACTGGGTGGCTTACAGAACAGAAATTGATGTATGACAGTTTTGGATGCTGGGAATCGATTAGGGTGTCACTGGGGTTGTGTTCTGGTGTGGGCAGTGACTGCAAGGGTGTTGGCCTATTAATAATTTACTAAGTGTACATGCATGTATAGTTTTTATTTTGTAGTGAAAAGGAAAAATCAAGTTGTGTTTTACATCTATTTAGTGTATATGTGAGACCTAGAGCTGTCGCTAAGATTATTTAAGTTCCTAGCCTTGTATTTCCTGGTAGTCCACCTGCTCTCTCACAGTGAACACTTGAGCACGGCCTGGGTTACATGCTTCAGGTAATATCTGCATAAGATATGTTATTTTTTTTAATAATACGAAATATTTATTTAAAAAGATGAAGCTTCCCCCAGGAATTTGTGTCATGTGCTAGTTGATTGAGTGCCGACAACCAACTGTATGCTATTTTATTGACTTTGAGATGAACACGTTTTCACATTTTCCATTGTCTTCCCCGACCCTGTCCCCTTTTTGTTTTGGATATAGACGTAAAATTCATCCTGATCAGAAAAATATCAATGCTTATGTTGTGTTTAAGGATGAGAGTGCTGCTGCAGAAGCTTTGAAAAGGTAATTTGATTTCATTGAGATTGAACAGAATTATTGTATTTCAGTATGTATATGTTTTATTTGGTTTCACTTGAGTGCAAATAATACAGTAGCTCAGTGCTCATTTTTAACAGCCATTTCCCCCTCATATTTATAACACAGAAATGGGGTTCAAATTGCAGATGGATTTCGTATCAGAGTTGATCTTGCATCTGAGACCTCATCTGTAAGTAGCACTTGAGTTGTTTAAAGAACTTAATGAGAGTCAGGAAGAAAGAACCCTCTTCTGAGCTTTTCTGTGGAGTGGGGTCACGAGTGAGCATGAAGGAAGCACATGGGACCTAGCACCTGGGCAGCGAACTGACCTGAAAGCCAAGTCCACCTTTTCTGTAGTAAAGTTTTACTGGCACAAACCACATTGTTCAGGTTCTGTAGTATATGCCCTGTGGCAGAAGTGAGTAGTTGCAGCAGAGGCCACGTGGCCTGCAAAGTGAAATGCCTGCTCTCTGACACTTTCCAGGAAACGTTTGCCCACCCGCTGCATGGCCTTCCCTTAGCGCGGCTGTTTGTCAGTGGCAGCTGCGAACAGGAAGACCCCTCCTCTAGGTTCACTCACATTTCGGTGGGGCAGATGGAAGAAACACTCAGACAAGGGAACTGGTGTGTGACTAAATCTGGGGAGACTTGTCAAGGTGCAGGGCTTTCAGGAAAAGTTGAATTTTAAGATGACTCCCATTTTCTGCTACAGTGAGTGCTTTTACTTCTTTGTATTTCAGAGGGACAAGAGATCAATATTTGTGGGGAATCTCCCATACAGTAAGTTTGTTTCGACAAGTAAAGTACCTTTTTATCATTAAAATCACGTAAATAACTGATTAGTAACGTAATGTTTTGCCTTAGGACTAAATTTTTAAAAGCATAGCATATGCTTGACTAATTTTATGGGGTTATGCTAAAGTTGCTATTTTATTAAGTAGCTCCAGCTTCTGAGGTGGTTCTCCAAGTCTTTATTTCCACGTTGGTTCAATTTGTTTTTAGAAGTTGAAGAATCTACAGTTGAGGAACACTTTTTGGACTGCGGGAATATTGTCGCAGTGAGGATTGTGAGAGACAAAATTACGGGAGTTGGCAAAGGGTTTGGCTATGTGCTCTTTGAGGTAATGAAGACTGATGCATTGTCACTGTCCTTTGAAATGTGCTGGGGGGAGTCATAACTGCTGTTTCATCATTCAGCATCGCTGTCACTTTCACCCTCAAATTCCATCTTAAGAAAACTAAATTAATAACCTGCCATAATAGAGTACTGTGCCTGTAACATCTGTCTGCTAATCAAAGATGTTCTAATTTCCTCTTTTTTCCATACTGAGAAAAGTATGTTTCAGATATGGCATATTAACAGTATTAAATTTCTGAACCTCCACCTATAAAATAGAGAAAATGATTTACTGTTCACTTTAGGCAAAAGAAAATTTTAGTCTTTATGCAAAATTAGTTGTGTTTAGTCCACTATTAACTACTGCTCATAGTGCTTAACATTAACATTAATAGATATACATGGCCCTTAAAGTTCTTATTTTTATTTCCTTTTGTTTTTTCTTGTGCCTTTTTTATAGTTGAAATTACATCTGTGAACATAAAAATTTAGTTGCTGAAACACTTGGGATTAAACTTCTTGGAGATGGAAACGGAGGGGGTTTCTCTGTGCAAACTTGAAAATAGTTCTAATGCACAAGGTCAAAATTGTACTAGTTTCTTTGCAAATCAGTTTCTGGTAGAAATTAATATCTTTTTATTGCAGAATACAGATGCAGTTCATCTTGCTCTGAAATTAAATAATTCAGAACTGATGGGAAGAAAACTCAGAGTCATGCGTTCTGTTAACAAAGAAAAACTGCAACAAAATTCAAATTCCAATTTGAAGAATGTCAGTAAACCAAAGCAGGGTCTTAATTTTGCATCAAAAAATGTAGGACATTCTAAGAATGTATTTATTGGAGAAAAAGCCGAACTCATTAAGAAGAAAAAGAAAGGACAGAAGAAGAGTGGACGAAATAAGAAACAGAAAAAACAGCAGTAGCTATCCAAAGCTTTTGAAAAATCCTACTATGTACTGGTAATAAAAGTGTGGTAAACTCATATATTAGTTTCAGAATCTTTTATAGATGGTGTATGTCATATATGGAAACATTTTCAGTTCATTCACATTATACCTCTGAAGCATTTGTTTAAGATAAGATGTAGGCAGATTAATAACAATGAGCTGTGTACTAGTTGCTGGTATAGGAGATGATTTTAGACTCAGGATGAACATTTAGAATTTTAGTGGTTATGTATTTTATGTGAGAACTATATACCACTTTATGCAATTATTTTAAGAAATACTTGTTATGATGAGGTTAAATTTAAAAGTGAGTAATATTAAGGAGAAAGAAAACAAATCTAATACGGATTGTACCTAGACAGAGTTACTGAGTAAGATAGGAATAATTATCTAAGGAGTAATCATAATCTCTAAGAAGCCAACTCTGTTTCTTCCTTTAGGATAAGTGGATTTTTTAGTTTTTATTTTATTTCGTAAGCTTATTACAGCTAACCAAAAAAAATATTATAGAAACGTTGCTCCGATTACTTTTTCTTAAATAGTGACTATTTATTGAATTCCTTGGCCAAATGACAACAGAGTAGATTTCTGTTTTTTACGTCTATTTAGAATTTTATTCTCCCAGCAAAAGGTGTGATTTTCAAATTAATGTAATCCAGCAGAATGAAACAGTGTTTCAAAGATCATATTTGAAGAAAACATTTTCTGTTAAAATATGGTAGTTAAGCCAACAAGATGTATGAAGTTCTATAAGGGGAGTTAAAGCCATTGCATTCCTTTAGGGCTCAACCTTGTTATATGTGCCCCCTCACAAACCTTACTAGTCTTGTATCCAGGAGAAGGTTGGAGTAAAGCAGCTTGATCTGAGGCAGGCCGATTCTGTGATGTATGCATCACATCACTTAGATGGGATGGATAAGAGGATTAGGGAACAGTGAACTATTAGAGATTATTTTGAAAATCCTATCTTTTGGGCACAACAAAAGGAAAAATTTAATTGATCTTTAAAATATAGCTCTGTAGAAAACAAAGAGTGCTTCATTTTCCTGTTATGTAGGGACTGAATGTGTTATTCTTTGTATCTCCTATGGTGCTTAGAAATTTGTTTCATAAATAGAGTTCAGTTAATACTTGATAATTTTTGAGCATTTTTGCATGTTTCTGGTTAAACTTAAATAAAGATGCATTGTCTATAGATTCTGTAGGTCTCTAAACTATGGTGTGTGACTTTTGTGTATATACTTTTTATAGAATTTTAGTGTCCCTAACATAGAGTGCCCTTTTGGTTTCGGAGCCGGTGCTCTGGGCTTAAGTTAGGGAAGATCCATTCCATACTCCTAATTAAGAGGTCTTATATACCTCTCTGGTATGTGCTTTTTTTTTTGTCATCTGAGTATTACAGATTTATGTAAGAGTATAGATGCCAGTATTCTGGAGTCTGTTCTAAAGATATCTTGGGAGTATAGGAATGAGGGTCACCGGTTCCAGGAACTGGTTCTGGCTATATTTCGGGAAGAGAGCAGTCATGGTCGTAAAATGACACTGTCCAATATGGAGTCACTTAGGTTCATACAGCTATGCATGCACAACCTTGGACAAGTCTCCTAACCATTATTTAAATAACTTGATTAGTAAAATAGGTTTTTCACTATATCAGTAATTTCACACTTCTCTTATTATAATCTGCTATAGCTTTAATTTTAAGTTGTGACCTGTACAAATAGGTATATTTGACACGAAAGTTTCACAAGACAGTACTGTGATATTTTCTATTCCATGTTATTAAAAACATTGGTTGTGACCCATTCAAATCATCCTACAACTCACTCACAGTTCCATTCATGCATGTGCCTACAGGACTTCCAGACTTTATATTTCAGGATTCTATGCTTAGGTATTTTACAACAGGTATTTCAAAATGAGAGTGGTTAAGGGATTCAAAAGCATGGGTGGTGTTCTAACTGCACATTGTATAAACATGTTGCCTAGTATATTGTACCTCCTAATAGTGACCTCGGTATGCACAGCATGAGGATAGGGGAAAGTAGCATGTTTTTTGTTTATGTAGGAGTCATAATTGATAGCTAAATCTTAAATTTTTAAGAGAGTCATTTGTAGGACTTGTCGTCTGTGTGGGCTTGCATGTCTTCTGTTTCAACACACCCGAGGCTCAGGACATAGCTCTTACCAGTTAAGGTTCGCTGACACTTTGGAATGGGTAAAATCAACGTGCTGGTCTTAAGGGAAAGTATTTTGTTGATTATCTGTTTTGTGCAGTCCTGTGATCTTAGTCATGTATTTGTGAATATGAATATATATGAATTTTCCCACCATAACCCACACCCCTCCAGTCCAGTCAGTGTACACTTACCATTAGTCTATTTTTCAGTCTTCCATAGGTTCTTAGGTTCACCATTACTTAAGCAGACAGGCATTCTTGGACTCCTAGATTAGGTTAGGGCCTCCATCGAAATATTTCCACAAGCACCCTTGCAATAATTTTTTTCAGTTGAAACCCCAGTTAAGTCAAATTCGTAATATAAGGACACAAGACTGCCCTCACTTAAGACACAAGCAGGTCTCCAGGCCACTTTTTCTTTTGACCAATTGGCTGCTAATTTGAGGGGCCTTACCCTTCTGGTTCAGTAATTCTAAGGACTTAACTTGGGAGAGTCCCAAATTCAAAGCTATTGTCTGTCAACTTCCCTGTGGAGTCAGCACTCCTCGCCCTCTTAGCACTTGACACCTCCACAGAGGTGCCAACCTGGACCATTCATCTGCATCTGTGTCCAGTAGTTTTTTTGTTTTTTTTTTTTATAGGGGTTTCATTATGTAGGCCAGGAAGTTGAACTCAATATCCAGCTCCCTCCCCTGCCCAGAGACTCATACCTCCTGAATTAAAGTCCCAATCCTTTAATTGCATGGTTGGTCTTTCTGGCCTGGTCAGCTTCCAACATGAATTACCTCCTAAGAAACTTACCAGTGCCCGTCATGAATAACACTGTTCTGTCACTCCAAGGATCCCTCCCATGAAGGGACAGAGACCAACAACCCTGCACCTGACTTGTCTTACCATGTCCCTCAACAATTTATTTTAGTCTCTGCTTTCTGCGCATTTAATTTTTTAATTAAAAGTTTCTAATTTTTTTTAATTTAAAATACCTGTTTGATGCTTTCAGTGGCTGTAAAACAACGCACACTGTTTACATAAGTATCTTTCCAGTTCCATTTTTCCAGGAACTGCTCCATTTAATTTTCTCAGTTCTCATCATATTGTAACATTCTTTTGAAATGCAATCACTGGCTTATGGTGCTTGTGCCACAATGAATTATGAATGAACTTGAAAAGCAACTCCAGTTAAATTCAAGCAGAAGTCACAGGTCACCTGTATTACACAAAAATAAGAGGAATCGTTGTGGTCAGCGACCTTTCCTCTTTGGCGGACATAAGGCTATCAGGTTAAGGTCTTTTCGGTTTGTGCACGACTGTCATGCATCCTGGCCTTACAGTATGCTCTGTGGCTTGTAAGGAAGCCAGCAGCCAGTCCCCGGACCTTGAGGAAGGCGGTCGAAGGCGGTCGACCGGCTGCGCAGGCGCAGATGCGACGCGGGCACCTCTGCTCAGGCACTGCGGCAGACGTCCCGGGGGCCTCGGATGTATAGGGCCGGAAGTGGCGCGAGCTCGGCCTTTCCGCGTCCCTCGCGGCGGGCAGCGGGTCTGAGCGGCTCTGTCCGCTCTGAAGGTTTTCAGCCAACCGCTTTTTCGTAGGCCCCGTCGCCGCCGCCCCCGTTGCCCCTACTCCGCGATCGAGAGAAAATGGTGGGCCGGAACAGCGCCATCGCCGCGGGCGTCTGCGGGGCCCTGTTTATCGGGTACTGCATTTACTTCGATCGCAAGAGACGGAGTGACCCCAACTTCAAGAACAGGCTGCGAGAACGTGAGTGGGTCACCTCGCCCCTGGGCCTCTGCCTCCCTCCACCTCGCTCGCCTGCGCCGCAGCCCGCAGCGTGCCCGCGCCTCCGGGCCGGCCGGGGCTCCCGGGCGCCGGGCCGCCGCGCTCTGGGCGGTCGCGTGGGCGCGCCGGGCCTGGAGGCCGAGAGCTCACGGACCAGAAGTGCCGCCTCTGTGCGCTGCATGAGTCCCTCCATTTTGGAGTAACGATTTTTCCCGTTTTGTCTTCCCCACCTCTGCCATGTAAAGCATCTTGCTTATGTTCGGTGTAGACCTGGTGGGGGCTTGTGGGGGTGGGGGTCTCTTTTTTTCTCCCTCTGTTTCCTTTCTAAATCTCTGACCTCGAAAGTCATGTTTTCTGTTTTAGGTTATTTTACGAGTTTGTGCCAAGACTTAGAGTCCGTCCACAAATGGTATAGTGTGGCATTCTTAAACCCTCTTGTTAGCTTCGTTAAGGGCTTCCAAGATAAGAATGAATGCTATAGAAACTGCAGGCGAGTCCAAAGGGCTGCGCTTCCCTTGTGGCTCAGTCTTATTTCATACCTGCGACATCTTTTAAGAGACAAGAGGGAAACCCTTGTGCACCTTGAATTATGGAGGCATGCTGATTTGCAGCAATTGAAGAGCAAATTGGTTGCATAAGAAATTTTTTTGTAACTTACCTAGGTTGCTCAGTGAAAACAGTTTCTGAAATTAAAATTCATATGCACGTTCTTAAAATCCAGAAAGTGTAAAGAAGTGATTATGCGGTTTCGTACTATTTAAGCTATAGGTTACTAACAGCCACGTGTGGCTAGTGGCTGCCATATTGAACAGCGCTGACTTTATACTATGCATTATTCTAACAGGTTTAGGAAGGAAGGGACATAGAGATAATTTTGTTTATGGTTAGGTGAACTAGTGCAAAGAGTACAGTTTTGAATTCAGATACTGAGTTACCAGGCACAGGTTAATCACAGATTATCAACATAGTCTTGATTTTCCGAATCATAATTTTTAACTGCTAAAATCAGGTAATGCCACGTGCCTCTGGTTTTTTTTTTGTGAAGATAGAGTATCTGATATAGGGATCGCCATAAATGCTGGCCATAAGTATAACTATTGGAATTTAAGTAATTTTCCAGTGGTTTTCAAAGTATTTGGGGGTAAGTGGGGCAGGTGCACACTTGTATAAAGAATAGATTAACTCTTTCTTCCTTTGAGAACGTTGCAATGGATGAGAATCTTGAGAAAGCTAACTTTTGGTTAAGGAAATCTGAAAAGTTATGTTTTAAATATACTTAAAGAAAAATCTGTTCTTTTCAAAATTCCTTTTTCACCCTCTTCAGCCCTCCGCCCTCCAGTTTTAGCAACGGCCTAATTAAGCAAGCAGGCTTGAGTTATTAGCTGAGTAACCTTGGGTGTCCCACTTAACTTCAGCTTCCCTAACTTTAGCTTTCCTGTTCTGTAAAATGGTATAATGAATGTAGAGTTAAGTGCAGTCCCTGGCACATCGATGTGCCACAACTGATGAGTGCTCCAGATTGTTTATGGATATAATTATTTGAGATTTTCTGTAGCCAGCAAATGTTTATTTGGTAATCTTGCAAGTTGTTTAAAAGCTAATTGCATAATTGGGTGGCTTTAAATATTTGAGGGTGTTTTGCATACATTGTGGAATTAAATTGATTTCAGTTTAATTAATTTTGAGATGTTCTTATGTACTTTCCAACAGAATATTTCTATCTGCAATGAAAGGGCAGTTTTTCATCAGTCATTTTGGCTTGTTAGCTTTCTTGGTCTTTTTTCTTTTTTAGGAAAGGAGGCTTACATTGAAGTTAGCTCTGGGGTTCTAACTTACTCAGATTTTTTTGTCTACCATTAGCAAAGGCAAATTATCAGAAGTATCTGTAAAATCAATCTAACTATTCATTAATGAATGAAAATTAACTTTTAAATCAACAGTACTAGCTGCAGATGTTTCATTTATACAGTACTGCATAAAATGATTCATATTAAAATTCATTCAATACTCTTACTTAAATGAATGCTCTAAGAATGATTTAAAGACTGTAATCTTTTTTAAAAAATAAGTATTTTTAAAAGTAGACAATTCTGTTTTAAGAGCACTTTGGGCTAATTCTGGCAAATATTGAGTCAAGGCCTGATTTTGCTGATTATATTTTAACTCCTTGGTTTTTCAGTCTGTTTAATAACTATCTGTCCCTCTATCACAGAAATACCCTCTGAAAATAAGTTAATGTAACATTGTTTTGTGAAGCTAAAGCCAGGATTTTAACCTTACTGTTAGAAATTTAAAGCAGCCAAGAATCCTAAAAATTGCTAACAGTATTGGTCAAATATATTCAACAACAATCACACTCTTTTTCCCTACCCACCCTCAACTGAAAAAACAACAACTTTTTTTACTTTAATTTCCCTCTACTGAGTTTCATTATCATTGCCATTTTCAATAAATTCTGGCTTAGCAAATTGTGTTTTTCAGTTTATTCCACAAAGCTGCCATGTTCTTTTCTTAGGTGCCTGTATTTTAATGGAATGTCTTCAGTTCTCTACAGTATTCAGTCAATAGAGTGATATTTGAATACACATGCTCTGAAATCCAACTATATGAGTTTGAATTGCCACTCCACCTCTTACTTGTGACCTTGATAAGTTTTCTCATAAAACGAGGGTGAAATAATACTTGTCCTAAGCGTTATGGAAAAGCTTGAACTAACAACGATTAGCATAGTGTTTGGCAGGTGACATCTAATACTTCCCGAGAGCTTTACCCCATATCCATGTGTTACTTGTCTTCGTGTCCAGCACCTCTCTCTACGAGTCTTCAGCTTCTCTCCAAGTCTTAGTTCTCTTTTTACAGCTCTCGTCTGTTTAGTATAATTGGCCCTTGAACAACTCATGTTTGAACTGCACGTGTCCCATTTTTGTGGGGATTTTTTTTGTCCTCTCTGAGATGTACATTCACAGATTAAACCATCCATGAATGTGGAACCCCAAGGATATGGAAGGCAGATTATAGGGGACATGAGCATCCCTGAATTTGGATATCCACAGAAATCCTGAAACCGTTCCCTTTTGGATGCCAAACATGAGAATCATGTTTTTCTCTGTGCGGATGCCAGCACCCCTAATCCCACACTTGGGTCAATTAATTAATATAATCTTGTATAATTCATTACCTGTCTCAAGAGGGTCACTTGAGGGTAGATGTTTTACATATTAATGTTTCTCTGTTTAATTTGCCCAGTGATGAACATCTAGGAAAAGGTGATTGGAATTGTCTTCAAATTAATATGTATAATCACCTTTTACCTATATTTTTCTGTGGAAATTGCTAAAATTAAGCTTTAGAGATGTAGCACTTTATACATTGTGGGGACTTGGCTTTGTGGCATGCTTGAAGGTTTTCAAAAGATGTTTACTTGCTTTATGGCTTTATAACAGTAATAAACTTTAGCATGCCTTGTCTTTGGAAAGTTCCTGGATTTATTTGACCAAGTTCACCCAAGTAGTATTAGAGCCTTATCTTAGCATGTGGTTTTTCTCTGTCATTGGTAGTTTTTAGTGATTAGTGAAATCTAAGTATTTAGTATGCCTCCTTAACTGAGAAGTTGGTATTGAGCTATCTGAATATTAAGTGCTTATATTGGCACTGTTAAAAAAACAATACTCGACATGCTTTAATAGTCTACATGCTCTAATTTAATGATAATCTCACATTCTGTGAAGTAGGTACTGTACTTTGACAAAATTACTCTTGGAGAAAGTGAGACATAGGTTACTGTAATTTGCCCAGGGTCACTGTTAGTAAGTGAAAAGGATGAAAACAGCCTGTGCTTCCTCTGCCAACACCCTTCCAAGTGAGTATACAGTTAAATAGCAGTTTAAAATACTGTTAATGTTCTTTTGCTGATTTACTTTTAAGGGTTGTCTAATTGATGATTATAAGATTTTAAACAACATAGCCTACCCCTGAGATTTGTAGTATTGCTATTTCATATCCAAAACAAGACAAAGAAAAACTTAGACTGTAGGTACAAGTTTTTTTTAACTAGCCAGAATAGTTAAATTAAGAATTTAGCAGTATGTTCTGAGCATTATCTCCCTCTTTATTTATTTTTTTGCCAAACGTTAAATATTGCGGGGTTTTTTTTTTTGTTTTAGAGGAAACTTGCTCAAATGCCAGTTTTACCCCCTTAAAAATGCCAGATAGTTTTCAACATTCAGTAAAGGTAGAATCTATTATTATATTTCACTAATAAACCTCTTAACTGCAGTGCTTTTTTTTTTTCTTCTTAAGAAAAGTTAGGGGCTGAAAATAAACATGAGTAGGCAGGCAGAAAGTAGAGGAGGAAGAAGCATTTTATTTCTTAGTTGTTCATCTTGATTGACACCCCTTCCTCACCCATCTACCCACATCCCCCCCACACACACACTGAAACCCAGATTCTTGGAATGTGTGTGAACTGCACTGTGCAGGGGGAGTGGACCCCACCAGGACGCCACCAAATAGGAGGTGGGGCTTTGGTTCTTGATTGAATTTCATGTCCAGTGTAATAAGTTGATGGGAGGATGAGGGGGAACTTGCTTGCTTATGATAGTAGTCCAGAGACACAGCTGTTGGAGCTGGTTCCATCTCGTAAATTGCTAACCCTGGAGAGAAGAAAGCTACTGCCCAGGAATGTCACATTCATTGCCCCATAGCTTGTTGACCAGAACAGTTCATGACTCTTGACAGATCTCAAGGAGACTTAAGAGTTAGGAATGGTTTGCAAATAGAATTAATGACTGCCACAGCAGTTAGCGTCTTCTGATTCCCATTTTAATAATAATAAAATGAAAAATATTTTTTATCTTTTAGGAAGAAAGAAACAAAAGCTTGCCAAGGAGAGAGCTGGACTTTCCAAGGTAATAAATACACAATCTGTGCTTTATTTAGGCTATAGTTTATACTTTATAGAAACAGTTATTTTTAAATCTACCTCAAATATGGATTTTAAGAAAGCTAATTGTTATCAGGTTTGATTTTCTATTTTAAAATATAATTGGTTATTTTCAGTAATAATTAGCTCATTTCTATTACAGAATATCTTGATATTTTCCCTTCGTTAGCGATAGCAGCAGTTAACTTACTGTATGAATAATATTAAGGACCAATGAAGTATAGGAGTCTCCAAAAGACATACCAAAAAGTTCAAACTTTCTGACTCAGCTTCTTTAATAAAATATTGATCAATATTATTTTACTTTCTCCAGCTTCCTTTAAAAGAACCACATGATACTCATAACTAAAAGTTAAGTAGGATTATTCAGATCCATTGATCCAGAATCTCACTGCCTCTAATATTTTTTTGTTGTAACCTGTAGATATAAATCTTCATTCGTTTTTTTTCTTTTCATAGATCCTGTGTTCATGATTATTTTAATGACTACATAGGTTTATCTGCTTGATAAAAATTGTTCTGACTTGTGTAAGTAAATTAAGTAAATGTTAATCATTGTCCATCTAGTTTTTTTTTAATTTTACTTTTTTAATAATGCCATTGTTTGGATTCCCAGGATTTGGACTACTGGATCAGTGGTTCTTCTTAAAGCAAGTTGAGGCAAGGAAAAATCAAATCAGTAAATGTTATATTTTGTTTATTTGAAATGTGTTGCATTTTCATTTGAGTAAGCACAGTTAACTGAACATAGTGAAATTAATAATAGTGAAATAAACTGGTATGCTACCATTTTGAAGTGTGTAGTATATTATGTTTTCAGTAGCCTAAGGATATAGGAAAACAGATCTCACTGACTACTTTTAGGTAGAGGTATAAATAAAGTTCTTATAATGAACTTATAAAGCTGTAGGCTAGGCTAGTAGTAAATGGAAGGTTCTCCCACTTTTAGAAATTTACATTTTTTTAACCTCTCTTGGATAAGAAATAATTCAAAAATCAAAAATTTCCATTAGTAGAAATCTAGGTTTGTAATAGGTTTACATATTTTTTAAAAAGATAAGCCATAAGCATTCAGTCTGGTAATATGAAACAGATTCCAGGATGAAAACATAGAAATGCAAACTTATTTAAATAAAGCTGCTTATAATTATAATAGCAAAAAAATCAGAAGTAGCTCAGATGCCTAACAAATAGATGATTACACAATCATATTCCTCTATGGAATATTCCATCATCATTTAAAAATAATCCTCTAGATGTGTGTAGGATCTATACAAAATAATGTTGAATCAGAACAAATTGATTACAGTTGTATAAAAATCTATAATGGTAATCCAAAAAGTAGCTGAAATAATAAAAGTGCATATTTTAGGATAGAGACATTTATACTCTTCATTTGCTTTAGATCAAGTCTTTTTTCTTGTATTCATATGGATATGTAGATAGTAAACTAATCCTAGTATTACTGAAGAATAAATTTTCCTTTTTTATCATTTTTTATAATGAACTGTCAATTTTTTGTTGCATAATTTTCTCTGCGTGTGTGTGTGTGTGTGTGTGTGTGTGTGTGTGTATATATATGTAATTATTCTGTTTCCAGTTACCTGACCTTAAAGATGCTGAAGCTGTTCAGAAATTCTTCCTTGAAGAAATACAGCTTGGTGAAGAGTTATTAGCCCAAGGTAATAATCATTAAAAGACTAGGAAACGCGAGAGAGTTCTTCACACTAATACATATTTATGGTGGTAGAGTTTTTTGATGTAGTCTTTTTTTTAAGATAGTCTAAATATTTTATGACAGGTATTTCAGAGAATATAGTTGTGGTACAGTTTATAAATAGTGACTGAAGGAATGTTTTCTAGGAATATACTTTCTGAACGCCATCTAATTTCAAATCTTTTCTAGCGTTTATAGTAAGGAAGGATTGTTTTAAGTCTGTTTGCCTGATCAAGGTCATATATAACACAATGAGTTCAAGGCCCCATATTTCAGAGCCAATCAGTGATCTAAATCTGATCCTGGATTTAGATTTTGAGCTTTATATGTAGTCCATCAATAGGATTAAGACTTTTCTGTATAAAAATTCCACTATGAAATTAAAGTGATCAACAAATTTGAGGACTATAATTTAGACTCATAAATGTGTTTATAAATCTCTTTAGTGTCAATTTAACTAACTCAGAAGTAGCTTTGAAATGGTTTCTGTCATTAATAGATTTAGATCATGTTGAACTTGCTGCCCGATGGTGCAGTTCCCCTAACAGTGTCTAGGAGGCTCCGGGCATTGGGGAAAGAGGAGAGTGTGCTGCATAATGCCAAGAGTGCTGGATACCAGGTGGCGCTTTCAGTCTTTAACGCTGGATTTACTCATTAACTAACCTTTGTAATAAATGGATTAATGGTATTAACAAAAAGTGCTGCTTATGATCTGGTTATCCAGTCAGCAAAATTTGTAGCAACACCCACTTTACGCAGAAAAGTAACTCAAGATCATCAGTGTATGACTGTATCCTGGATATACAAAATTTTCAGCAGTGTTATTGGATCTGCAAAAACAGTACTTGTCAGATGAGATTTAGGACTATGGTGTGTGTTTACAGCAGGAATTGACTGTGTTAGCCATCGACTGGATCTCTGCAAAACCCTGCGTTGGATCTCTTGTGATGGGTCTCGTTATAATGTAATTTCAGATTGGCCCAGCAGGTCAAGATGGTGGCTGCCCACTCCCAGCTGACAATGGCTAACATCAGGGTGGTTATCCTGGACGAGTGTATGGACAGACAATTGCAGGCCCTGAAGTGGCAGTGGAGATTTAGCTGTCTCTTACCTGAGGTTAGAAGTGAATAAAGTCGTCGAAACATAAGGTTCTGGAAAGAAAACCATGAATGACAGTCACAGTACCCATGCTTTGTTATCAGCTGAAAGAGTCAAGCTCATGCTGTCTGATGGTGGAGACATCTCCCAAAAACTATAGTGCCCTCAGGTTGTTGCCGGTAGTAGACTTTGGCAGCTAAACCAGTCTGTAGGGGGAAAATAAGTGAGTAGGGATGGTCTGAAGGTGTTTTGTAAATTTATGAGTTACTTTCATAAAGGCTTAAAATAACAAGTTTTTTGCTGTCTCCTTTATTTGCCTTATAGCAGACTTTCTATAAGAAAAGTTGTATTAGGAAGTTTGATAATGTAGAGATTCTGCAGTTATCTTGGGCTTCCTTGAAGCAATGTCCTTAATATCTCTAAACTTCCATTTCTTCAGATATAAAATAATACTAGATAATTAAAGATTATAGAAATGAGAACCTGTTTGAAGGAAGACCAGTGCCCCTGGCACCTGGTAGCTGTATTTCTATCGAGGCAGTGAAAATAGTCTTTGTGATACACTTTTGGATGCACAGGTCTTCATGCATTTGACCAAGCCCATAGAATATACAGTACCGAGAGTAACGCATGATGTAAACTGGTCTTGGAGTGGTTATGATGAGTCAGCAGAGGTTCATTTGTAAGAAATGAATCACTCTAGGGGGCAGTGTTAATAACGTTAATAATGTGGGTAATGCGCGTGTGGGGCCAGGGGACATGGGAAAAAAATCTCTACCTCACCTCAGTGTTGTGAATCATAATCACTAAAAGTTCTTAATTTAAAATAAATTTCCAATATAATTATCTTTAATAAGGTAATTTTAAAGGATTATCTGCATAGAAAGGTCTTATACCAAGGAGTACTTAATTTGAAACCATATTTAATAGCCAAGAGCACATTTGCTCAGAAAATTTAGGGCAATTTTTTTGAGTTTGATTTAAAATGGAATGAATTGAGGACAAGGACCCACATGGCTGGTACTTATCAGTTGTACAAACCTTCAAAAACTAAGCTTTGTTTAAATTTTTTTCTTTCAAAAGTTTATTGTAGGATATTTATTTAATAAATGATTAAAGTAAATCCTACCATTCAGAGGTAATTATTATTTTATTACCTGCTTCTTTTTGCCTTTTACATTAGCATTACCATATTTTCTACTAGCATCACTTAAAATTTTCTTTTCCTTGGCCTGCCCTGGTGTTCTAGCGCACACTGGGAGCAGCCCACATACATCCCAAGGTTCTCGATGCTCGCCTTTCTATCCCACTCACCAAGCTTCCACTTCTTTCTTAGAGAAAAGTGCTGTTCTGCAACTTGTTAGCAGTTCCTTCTGTAATCTTTCCAAAATATCCTAAGTATATAAATTATGTGCTAGACATTTGTGTACCTTCGTTTTGCCACTTTATGTGTATTGGATATACTCTTCTATCAGTACATAGCTGTTCATTTTAATGATGTCATATTACTCAGTTAGATGAATGTGCTATTGGCTGTTTCCAGGTTTTTATTTGCATGATGTGTTTGGTCAACATCAGTGGGAGCTAGAGTGGATTTTCGACAAAGGTGGGGGCTTTTCAGGTTACATGTTATTTTTATGTAAATCTTCCAGGTGAATATGAGAAGGGTGTAGACCATCTGACAAATGCAATTGCTGTGTGTGGACAGCCGCAGCAATTACTTCAAGTGTTACAGCAAACTCTTCCCCCACCAGTGTTCCAGATGCTTCTGACTAAGCTTCCCACAATCAGCCAGGTAAGCATTTTTCATGTTACAAAGGTGAGTAGGGGCAAGCCTGGCTACTGCGATAGCTGGGGTGTGGGCCACGTAAAGCCCTGGCTGCCCAGGTTTGTGACCTGGCACAGAGAAAAGCTAAAGTAAACAGTGAATAAAAATGCTTCTTTCTCCTCTCCCTTTCTCTTAAAAAGAAGAAAAAAGTAGAGTCAGAATTTTAAAGGGCTAGGGACATTGGCATCTGAAAATGAGCCTGCTGAGCATGATAAAATCATGGCATTCGTCCTTATAGTGAAAATAGTATTAGAGATACCAATGCTTGAAATTTTTCTTCCCTAATAGAAAAACATCCATAATGCCAGGGTGTAAGATCTATGATTGTGCTTTAGAGGTGGATCAGGAACTGTCTCTTTAACTGTGTTAAATCTCAGACCTTAGTAGTCAGTGCCCAAACCCAAGCTATTCTCAGCTGCTTTCTAGAACTAGCTCTCTGACTGCTCTTTTGTGAGGACATGCGTTCACTCACTGTCCTGACAGAGGATAGGGAGGGAGCATAGCCTGGAAATTAGTCAGAAGACCTTGGACTCCTCTGACCTTAGTGTCTAAGGCCTCAGTGTTCTGTTGCTGTGAAGGTGGGCTTGGAGATTAGAGCTATTTTACAACATCCCCAAATCCCTGCTGAATAATGCAAAATACCATTTGTATAAAAGATTACATATAAGTTAAGAGCTAATTAAGATAGATTCTCTTCATTTTAATTCTTTCCAAGTAATCCAAATGAATCTTGCTTTTTTGGAAGAGCATGTCTATTACATGTGTTGATTTCCTTTTTAATTTGATTATAAATTAGTAAAATGATGGTGTAATTTTTCATGCTGATCTTTACTAAACTAATTGGAAAGGGAATAGGAGGAAAATAAAAGTAGCAAAGATATAAGGGAAGGAGTTTGAAAAACAAGGAATTTTGATCTAACTTAAATTCTCTTTATGTAGACTAATGTGGTGCCCTGTTTGTCTACCTTAGTATCTTCTGTTTAAACAGATTTTGTTCTTTGAAAAGCAGTATATAGTGCTTTTAGAAAAGTGACCTCATGTCTTTTGAAATAAGAATGAGTTCAAAATGAAGCATTCTTTGATTTAAAAAGCAGTAGCCTCCTTCACTATTAATTTGTTGCATTTGATCTGGAAATGTTTTCAGAATGCTGTTTTCCCTCTTCATATACTATATGAGCATTTCCAGGCCAAAAAGGAGATGTTTGGATCATAGGATGATCATTCAAGCATATCGATCAGTATTTTTAGTTTATGTAGGATTACAAGGAGAATGTACATTTTTTTCCATAATGTCATATAGCATAAACTTGCATTTTGAAATGAGCCTGTATAATCAGGTGATTCAGTGTACAAAATGTTAAATACATTTCAGAATAGGTAAACTGCAGCAAGATTTGATTCTTTGAATACAAAGAACATTTTATGTTGAACTTAGAATCTTGATTAAATGCCTGTGATATTTTTTAATTGATTTTATTTTTCTATTTCAGAGAATTGTTAGTGCTCAGAGCTTGGCTGAAGACGATGTGGAATGAGAAATAAATGTCAGCAAATATTAATCTCAATGAAAATATTTTTAAAATCTTGGAAGATGACCACCCCTGGGCAAATATGGGCAAATGTGCTTGTTGTGGACGGTCCTACACTGATATCTACCAAAGTTAATGTTTGCTTTGCGTAGATCCATTTGTCTGTTATTTATTTTTCCCAGTGAAGAGTGTATTTTGATAGAGAGCTTTTCATTTTATAAATACACGGAGTTACTGAAATACCATGGATTTTGTTTATTCCTGAAATGTGTAATTAGAATGTACATAGAACATCACATTACTTAACATTAAAAATGGCCAGTGCTCAGTTTTGAAAGAAGGCACTCTGAAACTCTCATACCTTTTGCTGTGCATCAGAAAATTGGAAGGAAACTTGTTTATCCAAACTGAGCATTAAAATCTTTTAAGATCATTTCTGTTTAATCTCTTAAATATGTGAGATGTGTTGCTGTGCTGTATTAATTTCACCTCTAATCCATTTATTGATCTCAAAATGTTTGTTTGAACCAGTGAGCTTAGCGTGTTTTGGATATTTGTCACCTTGTGTTTAGATAGATGTGGTTGCAAGTAGCAGCACTAGGATTTAGCTCTATGTACCCCCTACTCTAGCCAAGTAGGCTTTGCCAGTTAATGTCTATTCACTTTTCCTCCTTGACCAAATGAGGAAATTGGTCTGCTCATTCAGAGAAGTGTCCCATTCAGCTTTGAATTCTTTTCTTCAGTATCTTCAAATCCAGCCTTCTCCGGAGGAAGAGTTTGTCTTTATTTGGGCAACCAGGCCTGACGTGTTTTGTTTTATTTTCTTCACTGAATTCTGCATGCTTGCTTGACATAGTGATTCCAAATTGACCTTTTTTTAATAAGGTATAACATTGACTTTCACTGAAATCATGATTTTGTCATTACTCTTGTAAATTAATCTGAAACTTCGCCTTTAAGGTGCAAGGAAGATGTGTTTGTAAAAAACATTTGTTCCTCTTTCCTTCATTGTACCTCCTGTGTCCTCTAGTGTGATTCATTTATCGTGTTACTGTGAGCTTAATAAGGTATAGCTTTATGACTGAAGATTTGCAGAGAATGGGGCTGATAGAGCCTCTTGTTCTCAATATAGTAACATCTGCAGTTACAGATTCAATGTCTGACCTAAGAAGAAGGATCTTGGTACTCGGTGTCATCTGTTGAATTCAGCAGCAGTTCTCATGGTATAGGTTGCCCCTTTCTGCCTAAAAATCTGGAGTGATCCCCAAAACCTTTCCTATGTACTTGTTTTTTATTTACAACCTTTCTTAACCTAAACTGTGGGTTTGTGTGGTGGTGGTGGTGGTGGTGGTATAGAGGAAAGAGTTTGGAATATGGTTCTAGTTTCTGTCTGTCTAGCCACACAGCCTTGGACTAGTCATGTTACTCTTCTGAATTTCCCTCCAGTATTCTCGCCTGTAGAATTGGAACGTCGGACTGGGTGACTCTCAGGTGCTCTCCAGGCTTGGGGTTCTGAACCCTTAAATGGTATGCATTCTGAGTTACAAACATCCCGGGTAGTCTTTTTAGCTGGTAGGACCCCAAATCTAATATGGTGTATTACTGAGCAGTGACTGCTCATGCGGCGAGGAAGCAGTCATGTCCTGCACTGCCTAGACAGTGCTCAGTTCTCAGGGGAAGAGGACAGATGCACATCAGTCAGGGAGAGTAGTCGTGGGCAGAGAAAGGGACCGATGCTCAGCAAAAGGATGGGCCCAGTGAAACTAAGAACTGACTGAGGACAGATGCATTTGGATTTGGGGAGCGAATGATGACTATCTGCCCTGAGAAATACAGTGCAGTCCCAGCTTGATATCACTCAGCTTTCTGAAAAATAATCAGCGTTGATGTAATGCTTAGTGAAAAGACAGTGATAATCTTCATCTTAGGGCTGATTAAACCAAATACATTTTCTTAAACGAGTTGGTGCTTTAGAATTTGGTACCACTTGAAGCTAGCTATGTTAGAGCAAAAACAAAATATCTCCCCTCCGCCCCCTGACAGTTGTGGAGCGCTGTTTCCTATCTCAAGTTTGATGTGGCTGATGGAACTGGGCAGTTGTGGATTGATGGCTAAATAGTGCTTAACTTGAAGTAAGTAGTGATAACGGCTTGAATGTTCCCTATGCTAATGCTGCACACGAATAAAAATCTCTGGAAATGGAAATGTTTATTAGTGCACATTAGCATGCATTTTTTTGACAAAGATACTTAGTTTCACAATTTATACGAAAGTGAAAGCATTTAAAACAGCCTTAACTGGCAATAATAGCAATGCTTATTCTACTAATAAACCAACTTCACGTTTACCTTATGCAAAGCGTGTAAAGAACGAGTACAGTGGCGTAGTTGGCAGTCTGAGACCCCTACCCGCTCAGTGAGTTTGATATTTTTACCATTTCCCTGCCTGCCTTTTGACCTGTTGAATCAACCTATGGACCAGCGTGTTAACAAGATATAATGTTGTGGAAGAGATTTTGAGAAAATTTGGTATATCATGCAGATTTTCTTTCTTGTAACATAATGCAATTTTATTATTGCTTGTGCCTCAGCTTGTTTAAGTGAAGATTAAAGGGCTTGGAGAAAAGGTTGTCTCACCGTGTGTTTGCAGAAGTGAGTGCTGCTGAATTTGATGGCACAGGTATAATGGTGTCTGATTCTAAGTTAACTTCTTTTTGAGAATGTTGACCTATGCAGATTTCTCCCCATGAAAATGCATATTTGCCTTTGAGCTCGGGGGTTCACAGATCCCAGGTTAAGAACCTTCAATGACAACTGGTGAGTTTTTTGTGGAATAGTGGTTCCCCAACCGAATTGTGTGTCAGTCACTTGAAGGCTTATTAGAGCAGACTGCTGAGCCACACCTACTACTGGGCAGCAGTTCTGAGTCAACTGCATTTGTATGTATCTGCATTTCTAGCAAGTTCCTAGGTGATGGCAATACTGCTGGTCTGGGCTCAAGCTATAAATGATATGCATGATGATGAGGAAAATGTGAATAAAATTCTTACTAGAGAATACTAGCCATGTTAAGGTCACAGATAACATACTTTAGCACTCAAAAGGATGTGATTAAAAACCCACCTAAGGGATGGCATTGAGAAACACCTAGTACTCTTGATAATGATCTGACGCATAAAGACCCATTTGTTATCAGACTTCAGGATAGGCTTAGTTTAGGAAAATGTTCAGGAATTAGGTCAGTTAGGCAGAAATTACTTTCCCTAAGCATTTTAATCGTGGAGTAGATTTGGTCAACTGCTTCTGGCTGAAGCACAGACCACATACATCTCAAGGACCTGGGTTCATATCCTGGGCAGGGGAGAACAAGATGTACAACTAAATAAAAATGCTTCTTCCTCTCACCTGCCTGCCTGCCTTTTTGCCTTATTCCTACCTGTACCTTTCCTTTATTTAAAAAAAAAAAAAAAAAAAAAAAAATGAATCCAGTGTTTTTGCCATTTTAGATATAAAGATTGCAGAACATTTTTTTTTCACCTGAGTGTCACAGTTGAGGCACAGTGGAGGTACAAATGCTACTTTCCACTTAGCCTTAAGGGAGTCAAATAACTTGGACATAATACTGGCAGAAGCCGGGGTCGAGGCTGCGGGAGAAAAGTTGAACAGGAAGGCTGTGTTTAGCCTGGAACTTGGTGTGGAAAGGGTGGTGATACCTGCCGAGTACAGTGTCTCCATGTCCAATGCCAGCGTGTGGTCTGCACATCAGGGAGAACCATCCCTCTTGTTCTTGCATCTTAAAACACAGCCATCCTTTATTGTTGCATAGGAAACACTTAACTGAGCCAGCCTTGCAGTTGTTCCTTGGTAGAGTGGGTATCTACAATTCTAAAGCCAGAACCTGCCATGTTTTACCTAAATGAATACACAAAACTAGTTCCCAGAGACTCTCCTGTTCATTCAGTGATCCCTGGACGGTGTTCACACGCACACAGTTGCTGCCCTGCCACCATTGGAAGAGGACGGCTTTATGGGCCTAGCAGACTTGCCTTTTTTATAAACAGGTCTCTTCTTTCTGCAGAGGCCTTCAGTGGTTTTCAAAAGCTCCCCATGCAGTTCCCAGCACTTTGGACCAGTATTCAGTTGCTGCAACTTGAATAATCTTACATAGTGGACTCCTGTTAGGAAGAGTAGATCTAGCCTTTTAGATGAGAGCTAGGCTCTAAATCAGGACGGCTCCTCTCTGTCCCTTCTGCGCTGTGCATGTTTCATCTCTGCAGACAGGTGCTAGAGCTCTGGACACTCGCCACTGTGGCTCGTGAAATGACGACCACTGCTCAGCGCTGTGCTCGGCTCCTCACAACCCTGTTCCCCTCTGAAACCAATGCTGCGTGGTAAACGGAAGGTTCGGGAGTGTCCCCCACCAACTTTACTGAGGCCATTTACAAATGAAAATTTTTATTTGTGATGTATAAAGTATTGTTTTGCTATAAACCTACATTGTCAGATGATTACAATGTTAACCACTGCACACAGCTTGTGTGTGTGTGTGTGTGTGTGTGTGATACCTACTTTCTGCAAATCTCCAGCACACAGTACCATAGTCTCCATGCAGTGCACTCGATCTCCCAAACTTAGTCATCTTACAATAATTAAGTTGGCATGTTTTGATCAACATTTTCCCATTTCCTCACCCCCTCAGTCCGTGGTAGCTGCCATGTGAGGTCACTGTTTTGTAGATTGCACCTGTGAGGGAGACCAGGCAATTTGGCTTTCTGCATGTGAACGCACTAGCGTCGCTGCCAGGTTTGCCCGTGTCGGAAATGTTCCTTAAGGCTGGTGTGCCACATGCACTCATACATCAGTAGACACTTGTTCCCATAGCTTGTCTATCGTGAGTGCTGTGTTTTACTGCGTATGATGCTCACGCACGTTTTTGACCCAAACTTTCAGAAAAAAAAAAATCTTTAATTCCAAATTGTATTTGTTTATATTTAGGTACTTTTTTTTTTTTTTGGTCTCATAAAGGAATTTTAGCATTTATGTTTTAACATGGTGCAAGAAATTTTATGTAACAATTAGGAGACACGAGCAGATACCAGCTTTTCTTCCTGTCCCTCCACCATCTGAGGACACTGGGAGGAGGTCCAAGTGTCTCTTGGCAGCTGTGTTGCTCTTTAGCATATTTGATAACTGTGAGCTTAAAGCTTGTAGTGTCTGTATTTTTGTAAAAATACCAGCTAGCTTGCTAGCTCTGCCTAAAGTGTGTGAAGAGAAAAGCGATGGTCATAGAGTCAGTGTCCTCATCTTACCTAGTCTGCTGCTCGCTCTGTGGACAAAAAGACATTGCTCTTCATTTCATTTTTTGAATCGTTGGCCAAAATTGCTTTCGTTGCAAGTTCATTGTAAACTGATTATTTATTCCAGGATATTATTTTGCATGTGACTAGCACTGATCTCTAGAGTTATACACTTTTAACTTGTAAGCATAAGTAAAAGAAAAAACATGTATATAGATACGGAATTACTACTACCCACATGAACATACACCCTTATTTTTCCCTCACAACTTGGGCCAAAAATGTGCATCATACATAGCAAAATACGGTAATACTGCAATGAACATAAATAAGAAGGCAGGTATCTTTTGAGTTAGTGATTTCGTCTCCTTCAGATAAATACCCTGAAGTGGGATGCTGGTCATATGTTATTTCTATTTTTAATTTTTTTGAGGAATCTCCATACTTTTTCATAATGGCTATTCCAACTTACAGTCCCCATCGACTGTGTACAAGGGCTCCTTTTTTCCCCCACATCCTTGCTAACACTTTAGAAACTTGTTGATAACCACTCGAATAAATGCAAGGTAATATTGTGGTTTTGATTTTCACTTTTCTGATGATTAGTGATGTGAACACTCATGTACTTGTTGGCCTTTTATAGAAAATTTCCTCTGGAAAAATATTCAGGTCCATTGCCCATTCAAATGAAATTTATAAAGTCCCTGTGTTTTGTATTTTCCTTGGACACTGAAAAGCACTTCATGTTGGTTAGAGTAAGGCAAACACCTCAATTATAGTTCACTGTATTATACTACCACACATCTCCTCTCCCAAAGCAAGGACTAAGATCAATTATTTTTCAGAATGTCTTAAGGTGATGTGATAAAGATGATTCCAGGAAACATCTCAGTTAGCTTTGCAAAACCATTAGCCCCGGAGCAACAATACACTAGAAAACTCTCATTACAGGTAGTATTTACTCCAACCTGTTTGAAGTGCTTATGATTTAAACAGTTTCTTCCATTCTGAAAAATATTTGACAGTTAAATGTCTTACGTTTTCAGCAAGTTCAGAAAAGGCATCTCCCCTAATCACTTTTTCAGAAGGGTCTGGGCTGTTTCATAAATGGTATCATTCATAGATGTAGTTCTTGCACCTGACTATCCTGGAAGAAGAAAGGGGTTTTCCAAGAGCATATTGGTCAGCCACAGACTCCAGTTCAAGTATCTATAAACTGGTCGTGTGTTGTGACATTGTGTTTTGTCACTGAAACAAAAGGGAAGTCACAAGTGAAACATATGTACCTCATCTAAAAGGGGTTTCAGGCTTATCAGCTGGGCCACGTGGAAATTCAGTCTCCAGTGCCTGGGCTCAAGGCAACGGAGTTACCCGAAACTGCTATCTGAGAAGCAGCAGCAAAATTTGGGTCAAGTAGTATTTTTATAAAAGTCCTCCCTTCTCCCAACATCCCATTCATATTTGCACTGCCATTGGCAAAGTGCCTGTTCTGATCCTAGATGCTCGTGAGGATCATCTATTAGGTAGAGGTCGAAGACCCCAGTTGGAGTTTAAGTCATAGGACGACGAGGAAGACAGCCCAGACGAGTTGTCCGTTCTCTCCTGTTTCAAGTTCGGGGGCGGAGTTGCGCTGGGCTAGTGGTGAGAATTCCCATCAAATTAGACGCGAAGGAAAGCTCCGGCGCCATCTAGTGGCAGCTTTCTCTCCCGCGACCCGCGCTCCTGCCAGCGTCCTCTAGGGGGCACTTGGGCACCTGCTCGCTGGTGACCAGGAGCGAATCGCTGGGAGACTCTGGTCTTGAAGTCTTGCAACCCTCTCCTCCCCCCAGCACTGGAATGTTATTCTGTAAAGTACAGCGATCGCTATATCAAAATGAAATGCTTGAACATTATTCCTTTAGGGAAAAAAAAAATTCATCCTAGAAAATTCTCATCACACCCCAGGTGCCCCTGCTGCCCCAACTTGGAACAGGAGAAAGAACTTGAAGCTCGCTGCCCTCCAGATTCTTCTGACTTAAACGCCACCCAGGTCTTCAATGTCAACTGACAGAGACATATGAAATTTAATTTTTAGGGGTGAAATCACGATCTCGATAGTTATTTCATGATATGGTGGGAGTCATATCAATCAATCATCATGATGTTTATAATATAAAATATTTTGTTAAGAGAAGGGACACATGAAAAAAACTTGACAGAATGTTAACAATTTTGAACTTAAAGCCGTGCACAGAAAGCTGTTTGTTATACAACTTATCCTTGAATAGCAGGGGGGTTTGGAGCCCCGAGCCCTCCCCACCCTGCTCAAAAATCCAAAATCTGGGTATAATTGACCCTCAACCCTGGCACTCAATCAACCAACATCCTTGGTTGTCGGCAAATCTATGAATATGGGATAGAAAAAAGTCTGGCTGTTAG
The DNA here is from genome assembly GCA_004363575.1 of Solenodon paradoxus. Lineage (NCBI taxonomy): Eukaryota > Metazoa > Chordata > Mammalia > Eulipotyphla > Solenodontidae > Solenodon > Solenodon paradoxus. The sequence goes on along the minus strand of RJWH01000596.1, from coordinate 118,222 downwards.
CCACCCAGCTCACACCCATGCTGTTCAAGGGTTAGCTCCATTATGCTCTTTCTGTGTGTCTGAAAATGGTCATGATAGGAAAGTAACAGAAAGCATGAAGTGAGCTTTACTGGCAAATCAATTGCAGCACAATTCTGACAACTGATTCAAAGTGACCTGGCCAACACGCCCCTCCCCGCACCCCAGTCAGAGAACAGCCGACTGGCCCACAGTTCCTGGGGGTTCCCTGCACCTTCCAGGCTGTGCAAAGGAGCATCCACAGCAGAGCTTGGAGGGTGCGGTGCTGCCTCCACGTAGCTAACGCTGTGACTTCGGAAAAGGTCTGAAATGCCAGCTGCCTTCTGACTCTCATCAGCTCGGCTGTTCTAATAAAGGCCTTTGGTGCTGGGCCAAGCTCAGAGGACGGATTGTCCGCTCACATCATGCCTGTTTTCCAGCCATACAGATTTGTGATGCTGGAACTTTGAAGAACAAAAACAAAATCCTTAAACTGAAGTCAAATCCCGTTAGAGCTGCATTCCAAAGCTTAGCAGAAATGAACTAGTAACACACCCTCTGTGCAGCTGAGATGGGAAAACTGGAGTATGGGGATGAGGCTTTGTGTGACTGACAAGTTGGAAGATACTCACCAGTGCTTTTGTTTTCTTTCGTGTCCTCAAAGTAAATTTGGGGACCAGTAAGTCCATTTTACCTTAACTGTAAGTTATGGGATTCAGATTGATATTTTTTCTTACTTAAACTTTCTCGTATGTTTCAAAATTTCTGCTATCACTGTATATTATTCCCATGTCATGAGAAAACACAGTATGGCTTTTTATCTACACCCACTATATTAGCTGGAACACTTTCTGTTGTTACTAATAATAATTTCAGACCAAACTGAAGCCAAAGAGGAATGTATCACCTCACAGGCAGGTCAGGCTTCAGGTACAGTGGGCCTGGGTTCCAGTGAAGGACCTGGAGTTCCTTTCTCTCTTTTCATCTTGCAGGTCTCACTCCAATTTCAGGCAGCTACTTCCTTCGTGGTCACTGTGCAGCTGTAGTAGCTTTAGCCTTGTGTCTTTCCAACTTCAAGTCTAAGGGGAACAATTTCTACTCCATGATGCCTGCAAATTGTTCTTTTCATCTGAATTCTCGCCTAAAAACCAGTGCCATGGCAGGTGACATAGAGCAACTGGTGGGCTCATCTCTAGGTCACCTGCTTCATCCCTGAGATGGAAGTGGCACCCTCTCTTCCAAGCCTATGGGCTAGGAGTAAGTAAGAATAGTTTCTTAGGGGCCGGGATTTAGTGTGCAGCTAAAAAAGAGGGAACCAGATGGGAAAGAGCCAGAAAATCAATCTTCTACCTGTTTTCAGAGAGGACTTGGAATAATGCAGAGTGGATGAGAAAAACTGCTCTAATTGAACCCAGAATTTAGCTCTGAGCTTCTTGGCAGCCAAGGCAAAAATAGCTAACTTGTCGGGATTAAACGATAAAGAAGAGTCGCTGATTCATAAAACTCCCTTTTAAGAGCCCAAGCCTCAGTTTAAGCTGTTCTCTTCCTCTGGGTTCTCTCTCCATCTACATTTCTTACTGTTTCACTTTTTTTGGTCTGTCTTGGACAATCTTCACTTTTCTTCTCATGCTATTGAGATGAGTCCTTGTCCCCACCTTTACCTAGAGTCACTGTATGATCTTCTCTGTTGAATGGGAACTATCAGAACATCCAGGGACTTGGACTAGTGCTATGGCAGCATTTCATTGTAAACTCCTAGAGGGAGATGTTTGATTTAAAGCTAAAGGTTAAGATAAGAGCACCCTGCTGGTGCCCTAGTGGCTCAGGTGCAAAGCCGATGACTGAGGCGTAGACCATGTAAAAACTAAGGACCTGGGTTCATGATCTGGGGGGCTGACATGGGGTGTGTATGTGGCAGGGGTGGGTGGGTGTGTGTGGCAGAGGTGGGGGTTGGGGGTGAAGAGAAGCAACCAAAAAAAAAAGTACTTCTCTTACTTCTTTCTTCCTTAAAAATACTTCTTCCTCCTCTCCCTTCCTCTCTTAAAAAAAAAAAAAAATCCACTGCCATAGAGGAGCAGGCAGAAACAAAGGATCAAGAGACCTGCAGTTTAGTCCTATTTTGTTTTAATATTATCTACCCTCTCTGGATGAGGGAGGGACTGGATGAGTCGGGGATGCCTCTAATCCTGCGTGACTCTTCGGCAGGCACATTACATAGGGGGAAAGTACACTTCTCACCAAAACCCACTGCACAATGTCTTTTGCATCAAAAAGAGTTTCAGAGATTTTCTTTCCAGACCACAGTTTCTCACAGATCCTGAGACTTTCACACTCAATTCTTCTTCCTGTGTTGACAACGGGAGGAAGCACATCTGCGGAGGCGGGGGGTGGAGCTGGGCCTCCCAGAGCCTTGGACGCAGCAGGGGCAGCCAGCAGCTGCAGATGTGAGGGGGCTCCCCGGCCAGCGGGAGCCCCCCACCAAATGTCACGGTTGCTTTGGGCAAATAAAATGCTGACCGAATGACCCTTTCCCTGCTTCTCCTAGGCTTCCAGTTTGCAAAGTAGCAGAGAGAAGGGCACCTTGTAGCCTGACTCCCGCTGAGGACATTTCCCATGGCTTCTTAAAATTTTAATTAATTTTGTTGAAGGGACATTGCATCACTGTAAAATCCACGTCTGTAGATTAGTCCTATTTGTACCTTTTTAATGGCCAACACTTTCCCCCTGGAAAAACCTGGTAGCATGATTCGTGGAAAGGGGATGATTTGTGACCTTCCTGGTTGAATCTGCTCAGGCTCCCTTCTGTGTCTGGGTCTCTTCTATAGTTTGGGTTTTAGTATTTTAATTTGGAGTTTTGAGATTTGTTTTACTTCACAGAACATGTCTGACTGGGTAACACTTTTTTTTTTTTTTTCAAAGGACAGGCACAGGTAGGAATGAAGGTGAATAGGCAGGTAGGAAGGAAGAGGAGGAAGAAGCATTTTTTAATTAAAAAAATTTCATTTAGCTGTTCACATTCGTTGCTTCCCCCCACCCCACCCCACCCCAGACTTGGGACTCGAACCCAGGGGTACGTGGCTTGCTCCTTTGGAGGCAATTGACCTAACTGCTGCTCCACCAGTGTGCTCTCTGACTCCATCTCCAAGATGCAGCCCATTCATTGTTCAGAATGGGTCTTGATTATTTCAGTCTTTTGTTGGGGAATAGGATGTGACCTAACAAGTATGTGCCAGGGCTCTGTCACCACAGACGGATGTTCCCACTCGAAAGAACTTTCATTCTACAGCTTTGTCCCTCCATCTTTCTCAGGTAGACTAACAGACAGGTGGCAGTGACTTCCCTCCAAGACAAAAAGCCCACTGGGTCACTACTCATGTTGTATAGTTAGAAGCTCATTGTTTAAGAAATTGAATTCCAGGTGTGCCCTGGTGGCTTAGCAGTTAAGTCTGGCAGCACAGTGTATGTATGTCCCAAGGACCTGGGGCCATGGGAAACAACCGAGATGGACAATTAAATAAAATAAAGTGCTTCTGCCTCCTCTCTCTTCCTGTTTGCCTACTCATCTTCATTCCTGCCTGTACTTTTCCTTTAAAAAAATGAAGTAAAATTGAATTCCAAAGCAGAGTGACTCACACAATTGAACATGGCTTTATCCTCAGTAGTTTTTGTGAGTCTGTTACAAATTGACTAATTTTGCTTTGAACAAACTCTTTTATTACACTCTCTGACAAAGTATACACACAGATTAAAGGTTGTTTTCTGAGAGTAGCTGTCTGAAAACACCAACATGGAGGAATAATGGTCGATTTTACAGATGGTAATATTGTTTGCAACTTCCTGGTGAAAGAAAATGATTTAGTGGTTAAAGCAAGTTTGTGTCTAGTCTTAGCATGTGGTCATTTTGAAACTGGCCAGTCTGAGTGGACACTGGGACTGAGGATGCAACAACCACGCTGAACTCAGGCGACTTCCTTTAAACAGGCAGATGTTTCCAGCTGACAACAGAAATGTAAACATTATTCCAATTAGTGAATTTGCTAAGAGCTCTTTTCCTAATAGCTGTATTCCCCTAAGAGAGTAAAATTTCTACCATTCTCTTCTTACTTATTCTTCTCTAATTAAATTACCTACGATCAATTCACAGGCCTTTAGGGATTGTCAGCTACTTTTTACAACATTGACTAATATTCTGCAGACAGTCTATCTAAGCCCCATAGGTTAGGGTAGTGCCCTCAGAATTTAGCTTATAACCACTGTCGTGTGTCATGTTCCCTGCATTGCCTTCTGGGGACACTGTGGGGAAAACATGCAGCTCAGTGGAGCCTTTGGATTTCTTTTGGAGGAAATAGGTCTTTGTTCTAGAACTCTGCACTTGTGACAAGTCTCTTAGGAGAGTAGGATGTGGGGGTGGGGTGAGGGGCGAGGAGACAGAGGGAGACCGAGACGCGGAATGCGGCTTCTTGCAAGCTCATGGTCACATTGTACCAAGAGTTCAAAGTATGTGTAAGTGGTGACTAATTTTATGTATCACTTGGAGGGTGCTTTTGGATGATGTTAACATTTCAACAGATAAACTATGAATAAAGTAGATTGTTCTTTTTCACATGGGTCTCATCCAATCAGTTGAAGGCTTGCATAGAACGAAAAGACCTGACTCCCTGAAGCAAAAGGGGAGCCCCAGAAGATGGCCTTTGAATTTCTTCTGTTGCATCAGCTTTCCTGGCTCTTCAGCCTGCCAGCCCAGGCTGCAGATTATGGACTTGGCAGCCGCCATCATTCTGTGAACCATTTCCTGATCATAAATCTCTTTCTACACATATCCCATCAGTTCTGTTTCTCTGGAGAACTCTGATTCACACAATGTGTTGTGTCCTACCGAGAGTGACTCAAATCTCAGTCTGTCAGTCAAGGGAACTTTACAGATACGCTGCTATAATCTTCCTTGGTAGCAGGTAATCCTGCCACCAAAAATACACAGCCGCCTTTATCAGAATTATCTTCTTGATGTGCTTAGGTGCCATCTAGTGCCAAATATAGGTACTGCAAAGTCCTAGTTTGTCCACGGTTCCATCACCATCAATATTGATTTAATTCTCTAAGCACCTGTTATCAGATCTCTGTATGTATGTGCATCTTTCACCATTGTATTAATTCAATAAGCATTTCGTGGGAGCTTCTTTTGTGCACAAGATAATTTCAGGAGGTGCAACAATGGGCCAGCAGAGGTCATTCCCCTTTGCAAAGCTCACAGCCCAGTTGGAGACATGGTATAAAGGCAGAGATTACAGTCCTGTGTGCTCAGGGCCAGGAGGGGCCAGAACAAGTTGCTGAGGCACCAACAAGGGCCTTTGAGGGTGGACCACTATTTGATGGCGTGTTGGCTGTAGATACAGAGGGGTCATGACTACTTTCCTCTGCAGCTTTAGACCTTCTGGGCCATTCTCCTCCTTCACAAGGGGTGTCCTGCAGTGAGCACAGGGGTGTGGGCCAGCAGCAGAAACTCAGCTCTGGAGGGCACGATCTCATCCAGACCCCTACTCCACACCCGAGGAAACTCAGCCCCAGAGCAGCCTGAGTGCCAAAGACAATGGGCTTTGGAATCTGTCTAGGAGCAGATGGAGCTCCAGAGGGCTTGCCTTGGTTCCCCTGAGTGTTCAATGCAAATAACAGCACTGCCCTGGTAGGGTTGTTGTAGGAATTCAGTGTGGTAATATGCACGACTGATCACTGCTGTTTGCCGTTGTTGCAAATACCAAATCAAACCTGGCTAATTAAAACAGAAAAAGGGTTTCTCTGAAAAATATCAGATAGTTCACAGAATTGAGGAGGAGGTGGGGAGTTTTCCTGATGGTTTCTGCTCTCTGTCTGTCTGTCTCCCTCTCTCCTCTTACACTTACACCAGCTTTGCTCTGACTTCTCTGTGGAGACTGCTCCCCAGCCCACATGGAGAAAGTCTGACCTGCTTGCAGCTTCCAAGCTCACATGTTGCACGTTGGGCCTGGAGGGAGTAACAATCTGTCAGCCAATGAGATTCTGGGCGGGCGTCCTGATCACCTGGCTCAGGTCAGACGTGAGGTCTGGGAGCTCCGAGCAGGAGCTGGGCCTGCGAGGAGAATTCCACACAGCGAGCTCAGCTGTGCTGGTCTATGAGGCAGACGGCATCACATCAAGTCCATCCTCAGACGAGGGGCCAAGGGTCATGGAAGCCTTTACTCTGCTTCCCAGGTGGGTGGTGGGGAAATCGTGGCTCAAGTCCTTCAAGGTCTCCGTGCCCGTCGGCGTCTGTGTGTGCTGTTTGCCCACAAGGGCATTCTGACACACAGTCAGCTCCACCCGGCATGTCTCCTCCACAGCCCCTGGCCTCACGGTGCCCTGCTCCCACAGCAGCTGCTCTGTCGCCCTCCACCAGCCACCCTGCATGTGCCCAGGTCTACATGAGCAGGACACTGGGCACGGGCAGGCCTGGCCTCATTTGCTATGTTTGGTGTTGGCCTCTCACACACTCGGGTGTTGGGTGGGTGTCCTCCAGGAGTGGAGACCAAAATGGCATCTTTCCGTCTGCTAGGGGTCGGGCCGTGAGCTCCCAGAATGCCTGTGGGAGCCACTGAGGACTGACTTGCTGGGAGGGGTTGGGGTAAGACATCAGAGATGGAGGAAGAGGATGTAAACGGGCTGAGGGAAGCGATCCCTTCTCTCCTCTCTGAGGAGGGGAGACGAGATGGAGTGAGCTGGAGGAAGCCTTTTAGGTCTCTGCTTCCCTGGTGGAGTCCCTGCCTCCTGACCTTCACTCAGACCCCCCCACGCTCTCATCACATGCTCATGTTGAAGTCACAGTGCTCAGGGACTGTCCCTGAGACCCAAGCACCCTAAACCTCCCCTTCTTGGAGATAAACTTATACGCCAATAGCGGTGCCCACTGATTGAGACCTACTGTAAGCTAGGCATGGTGTTGGTGCTTTATTTTAACCCCTTAGGCCTTAGGTAGGTGCTATTGTCCCCATTTTACAGATGCCACAATTGGCTCAGAGGGTTCAGGTCACTAAGATCAGATGAGATCGTGGAGCCAACCTGGGTCCATCTGGCCCCAGACTCAACCCACTTCTCTCCCTGCTGCTGGAAGACTCTCGGCTGGTGGAAATTCAGGCATTTTCAACGGGCCCCACCAGGGCTTGTGTGGCGGGGGCTTCTGAGCCTGTGCGCCCTTCTGTGAGAGCTGCCCCCGTCCAGGAGCAGGCTAGCTTGCCCGTCTCCTTCAGAGCCACAGGACTCACCAGGGGTTCTGTGCCCACCTTCTCCATTCCTTCCTCCCCTGGTCTGACTGTGCTGGACCCTGAGGCCGTCACCATGGAGATGTCGTCGCCACCTGACCTGCCGTGGACACGGCTGCTGCCTCACACCAGGCCGCGGCAGACTGAGGGCCGTGGCAGCTGGCGGCTAGTCCCACAGTCACCCGCTGTTGTGAGAAACCAGGGCCTTCTCAGTAAAATGTATCTTTGCCTCACTCCCCGTTTTTCCCAGCATCAGATGACATTTCAGTGAACTCATCCGGGAAGATGACTTTGAATGAACCATATGCTTGCGGACCATCTGGGCCAGGCCAGCCCTGCAGCTCCGCCTGTGTGTCTGGGCGGCGGAGACAGACCCTGGCCCTTTATCCAGAACCAGAGTGCTGTGTACGCAGCCAGCCGCAGGGCTGCTCAGCCTCCTGTTTTTTAAGAGGAAGGAAGCAGGCAGACAGAAGCTTTTGCTTAGTTGTTCAGTCGTTCATCCTGGTTGTTCCACTCCGCCCTGAGATGCAAAAGCAGGTCCTTGTCAGCCTTCCTCCTTTTTAACTTAGTCCCCAGCCAGGGTGGAATACTTCTGTTGCTAAAGTCGCTTCTCCTGGGTGGGAACCTATGACTTTCAGGGGGTGGTTGCCCTCGGGGGTGGCGATCCTGGGGCGTGGGTCTCACAGGGAAGTTGTTCTCTGGGTGGTTTTCGTTGGCTGCAGCCACCCCCGTCTCTGCAGGAGGACTGGGACCGTGTCGCCCCACCTGCAGTTCTCCCTTGGGACGGCCAGGTGCTTCTGTGGGTCGGCGCTGCTGGCTTCTGGTCAGGGCGGAGCTGCACCCTCCGTGGGGATGTCTACAGTCAGCGCAGCTGGCTTTGCAGCTGAATCCCCCTCTGACTGAGCAGCAGCCATACCTGGCTGCCCCACGGCACCCACCCACAAGGTTGTTTTAGGTATTTGGACCAGGGGCTGATGACCTGGAGCAGAGAATGGGTGTGGGGGAAACATGCAGGCCATTCATTATGTAGGAAGTCACAACTAAGGGTGCCAAGCAGTACACCTCCCCACATGCAGCCACCCCACACCCGAGTGCCAGGGGGAAGCCCCCCTATTCTGCGATCTGACCTCACACCCTTGGGGCAGGTTGAGGGACTCAAGTCACAGGGATCCTCATGCTCCTTCCCGCCAGGCAGGGGACACGGGGATCTGGACGGAATAGCACTCGTTCTGCTTCTGCTTGGAGCAATCGTGGTCTCAGGGGCCTGGGGGCTGGAGGCTGGGATGGTTCTGAGAGGGATGTGGTTTTAAAAACAAAATCCATTTTTTTTAATGGTAAAGTACCACCTTAAAAGGCTTTCCCACTGAGAGTCTGGGTAGATGGGAGTGGCTGTAGGATGGCGGACTTGGGGCAAATTCTCTGTGCTCCTTTGCTGTTCCTGGTTATCTGAGTGTGTGTGACAGACAGAGACACAGTGTAATGGCATCAGGGACCCAGGCCCTGGTCTCTGCAGCTGCTGCTTTAGAGAGAAAAAGCCTGCAGCATTCTGGCCCTCATTCTTGACTGGGAAGATGGTGTTTTTGTGACATATGACATAGCCCCAGGGACTAGTCCCTGCCCTCAAAGCACTCCCCCAAACATGGGGCGGCCACCTGGGCGCTGAGCTGGGGGATCAGAGAGGGTGGGGGTGGAGTCCCAACTCCACCAGGTCCCAACAGCTCAGGGGCCACAGTGGGGACTAGCCAGGGCAAGACAGTCTCCATGGAAATGGCAGGAATTAAGAAAGGGACCCAAAGGGATGGATCAAGTGCGGAGAATCAGGGTGCAGGGCTGCAGTCTGTGCTGGACCTTGGTCGGCACCTAAATGTCAGTCCCTTTCCCCTCAGGCTTACAGGCCAGCAGACTGGGGAACATGCCCCGAAGGCCTGGGCACAGCGAGCAGGGTGGGGCAGCGAAGGTGTGGGAGAGCTGTCATCAGGGAGGTGGCCAGACAGCCCCGCGGGGCCACACGTGACCCGTCCTGGATGACACCTCCAGGCGAGGGGGTGCTCCAGGGCGCTCGGCTGCCTCTGAAGACCGTGTTCTGTGTACTTTTTACTTCTCTTGACCTCTGTTTCCTCATCTATGAAAGGTAACGAACATCCGCAGGGCAGTTCTGCAGTTTAAATGCTGTCTGGGAAATTACTCTGGGAAGTTAACACAGTGGAAACATAAGGGCTGACTTTCTCTGCAGCAGGTTACACTTCAGGATCTTCATTTCGGAGACTCGGAATCTCATGTCCAGTGGGGACGGCCTATGACCCGGTCCAGACGAGTCGTTCACAGGAGGCTGCGGGCAGTGGTTGTGCCCCTGAGCCCCTAAGTGGCAGAGCCGGGGCTGGAGCGGCCTCTCTGGAGGGGACAGTGGGATGGTGGAAATCAAAGAACAAATTCGGCTTTCTGTGTCCCCACCCCAGGAGTCTCTGCTCTTAGGAAGACAGAGCGGCGTGTGTCTGCAGATGTGGCGCCTGGGTCGGCTGGGGTAACGGCATCTCCTGCTCTATGACATCCTTGTACAAATCGGATGCTTCCTCCTTAGACAGCAGGACCTCGACAAAATCAATAACATGCGGCCCTGCTTTCCCTGCCGGGATCACATTAATCTTCACATTTTTGCCACATCACTGGTTCTCGTGACAGCTCAAGATGTTTTTCTGCTTCTGAGTGTCCCTTTTATTAAAAGACTTTTGAGCCCCACAGACGTGTTAACCAGCGGTCCCTCTGGTACCTCCTGCCCCCTCATTCTCCCAGCTCAGCTTCTGCCTCTTCTCTTCTCCCACAAGTCTTTCCACATCATTCATTTTGACATTTAAACGTTTCCGAGCTTGTTCTGAAATGCCACAAACACTGCTGTTATTTGCTGGGCTTTGGAATGCCGAGAATCCCAGGCCACTGGGGACAGAAGGCCTGTCCACTGCAGTCAAGATGCAAAGGGCTCGAGTCTTTTTTGGGGAGAGGGATCTGAGGTGCAGTCCTAGCATATGGGGTGGAGGACCCAGGTGGCTCCATCCCTCCCTCTGCAGGGCCCACCCTGATGCCACTTGCTTCCTGGCCTCCTGAAAGAAATTTTCTCACTGCCAGGCTCTGAACATCACAGAGTCAGGCCAAACATTCCATTTATTCAGGAAGATGACTTCTGTTTACCCTTTGACATGCTTCCTTCACTTTCTGCTTGGTTCTTGTTCATAACACACCCTCCATTCTTCAGGAGAGGGTATCAGAGGTAACACACCTGTACATGTTTGGATCTCCAGCCCTGAAGGTTGTCTTCTTACAGTGGCTAAGTGGGCCTAAGATTTCATGTGCTGTTTGCTTTGGCCAAAGGGCCTAGTTTTGCAAGCAGTGAGCTTACACCAGTCTTGGGTGTGTCAGGGGTCACCAGCCTGGGCTGGGGCTGGATGTGTTGGGACCTGGGATGCTGTGTTTAAGACACACTGCTGCCTTCCTGGGTCTGTTCTGAGCTCCACACAATGCTTCTTACTGAGCGGGCAACCTTTGGGGTTTCCAACACGGTGGAGGATTGTACGAACACTGCTGCTCCCCAAATCTTAATGTGGAACACAACTTTGTAGTTCTGCTTTAGATGCTACAGAAATCAGCAAGAGAGGCCCACCCTTGTGGCTCAGGAGGTGGAGGCGGCTGGGGTGTGAATTTGTAGAGCCCAAGGACCCCAGTTCTTGACCCTGAGCTGGAGTGAAAAACCAAAATTAAATAAACATGCTCCTTCCTTCATTTTAACCCTCCCTCCCTCCTCCTTCCCCCCTCCCTCCTCCTTCTCTCCCTCCCTTTCTCTCTTCAAAAAAAGAAAAAGAAAGGTGGCGGAGCCCACTGGACAGTGGTGAGGAACACTCAGTGATGTGGCGGAGGGCAGGGCGTGTTGACATGTATCTGAGGAGCAGGGAAACTGCACATATGGGGAACCTACACATATGAGTTCATTTTAATGTGATAGTGTTACTACAATAAAAAAACGAAGAAGAAGAAATCAGCAAGACATATGTCCAGTTTCATTTTTACTAGTTGTTTCCAGGCTTTGAGTTCATGGGCTAGAAAAATTGTAGCAATAAGGGAGGCCGAGGCACCCAAGTTTATTTTGCCTACTGAAGACATGACACAAAGCAAAACTGCACCCACAGTCACAGTCACTCCTAAAGCAAAGCACGTTTGGATGCCAAAAAAGTGGTGTGAAGAGGGTAAAATCAGAGTGGAAGCTCTTCCTTATCCATTCAGCTGTGGAGGGACACGGAGTTGCTTCCATGTCTGGGACATTATAAATAGCGCTGCAACAAACGGAAGGATGCAAGTATCTTTTTGAGTTAATAGTTTTGTATTCTTTGGACAGATAACCTGGAAGTGGGATTGCTGGGATGGACATACATACATACATATTATAAATCATATATATCAATGTGGGCACACACACAAACACACACATACACACGTCCAGGGATACCACCTAACCACAACAAAGTGAAATTTTGCCATTCATGATCACAGGAAAGGAACACAAGGTATTTTTCAGTGAGATGGGTCAGGAGAAAGACAAATATTGTATGATTTCACCTATATTTGGAGTATGGAAAAGTAAGGCAAATGAACTGATAACATAACAATAAAACAAACCTTTAGACTGACAGCAAAGCTGAGGTTATCATAGAGGTAGGTGTTAGGGGTTTATTTATTTTATTTGTTTTTTTTCCTTCCTTTCTTTTTTAGGGATGAGGGTTCTTAGCAATAATAAAAATCAAAAGGGGAGCTTTTACACTCATTTAATAAGACTAAAAAATAAATCAGAGCGAAAGACAGTGCACCAACATTTTCACTGCAGATGAATGAAAACTCTGCCACAAAGAAGCATTGGTTTGCCAGCCAGCATTTTTGAATGGGAGAACCTCAAAATTTAAGGCATGATGGAATTTCCAGAGCTCTCGTTAAAATGCAGATTCTTATTCATTAGGGGCTGGCCTGGGATTCCTTCAACAAGCTCTCAGATGAGGCCAGCTCCTCACCCCATACTTTCAGGTAGCAGGAGTTCGCCCTGTACTATGTTGAAAACAATCCCAATGGGTCAGTCATGCCAGTGAAAGACAAAATTAGATAACAGGGTCATTTTGTATCATGTAAACAGAAATACCACCTTCAAGTAGATTATCTGCTATTGTGTGGATATGGCCACGGCTGTCAGACCACCAGTCCTGCTATGCATTGAACACAGTGATGTAAGTCTGTGTATCTGGAAGAATATGGCTACTGGACAGCTCCCACGTCCAGGTCCAGCACCAGCACCATCAGAAGTGACCAGGCGTTTCAAACTTGGCTTCTTGGACTTTGCTGATGCCACTAGATTTTGTCTCCAAAAATCAAAACCAGAAACAAAAGGCAAAGAGATCTTTGATGGAATCAAACGTGGTAGGTGTGGCCAATGGCAAGGTAGCTCTCTAGCAGAAGTCATATATTTGGGTCAGTTTTGGAAACTTTTGCCATCTTGTGAGAATCATGGGCAAGGGGGATGATGTGAAGGTGCCCCTGGTTGTGTTCATGCACATGCACGGGCATGGGGTTGAGGGGTGAGAAGGGGAGGTGGCTTGGTAGGGCTGGAGCCTGGACATACCACTTTGACTGAGACCCACAGTGGAGACATCTTCTCCCCATACACACATATTTATATGATAGAAATCAGGTGTTACATAATAATGCCTTCCCTTTCTGCATGGGACACACTCTAGTTTGTTAACAAAAATTCTAAAATGCTGGTTCTGATCCATGAAATGAATTTCAGGGTCTACTACTGGATCGAAGCCCCAATACTGAAGCCCAAGTATTCAAGCACAGCTGACCCTTGAACAATGCTGGGTTTAGCAACACTAACCCTCACACAGCTGGAAATTCGCGTATAGCTTTTGACTTCTTAAACTTAACTATCAACCAGCCTCCTGTTGACTGGAAGCCTTACCAATAATATAAATAGTTGATTAGCACATATTTTGTATGTTATATGAATTATATACTGTAGTCTGACAGTAAATGAGAGAAAAGAAAGTCATAAGGGAAAATACATTTATGGTACTATACTTTACATATCCATACTGTAATTTTACATTGTTTACAAGAAAATCCAAGTATAAGTGGACCCATATTGTTCAAACCCATGTTGTTTAAGGATTAACTATACCTTGACTGCATTTTCTTAAACTGAGACTATGTGACTCTGATCTGTTGTGGAGTAAGGCACAGGTTTTTCTCTAATGTAAGAAAATCTAGCTTGGGAACTATGCGTTTAAAAATGATGATTTCTTCAAATGCTACACTGTAAGCTGAAGGGATTTTGTCACTGATTTATTTGGTAAATCTCATAGCATCTAAGAAAATGAATAACTATGAATGAATGCACTAGGATACTTATAAATACTTATAAATACTTAGGTCATTAGAAGATTTCAGGATCAATAAATTTAAAGAAAAGTGTTATTGACAGGAGGCCCAAGTAGGTATGAATGAGATCTTTTTAAAATTAAAATTTACAGCAACAAGAAAATATGGTTGATTTACAAACAACTTTTGAATACATCAATAATAGAGGTAATAATACCGATATTTACTGAATCATTATATCTCTATGTATTAAACACTTTAATTCATAAGATTACATGTCTGCTGAGAAACAACTATTTTCATAAACAGAATGTGGCTCTGGGGAGATGAAGTGTACTGTGCTGGGCCTGGGTGATCTTGGCTTTAAGAACCTTTAAAGATGTCTTTTTTTGAGCTTTTAAAATTTTTAAGAGGGAAACTTTATGGTAGGAGGACATGGTGCCCAAGAGTGGGGTTTGGGGGAGTGGAAAGCTGGGCCTGAGGCCTCAGATGGGTCCCTGGGTGGTGCTATCCAAGATGGCTGCCCCCATGGCCGCCTCAGTTCTCACAGAGACTGACTGTGACCCAATATGACCTAGTTTCAAGTTCTGGGGAGGGAGAATCAGAGCCAGTCACCTGAGGCAGGTGTCCATTTCTTGTATAATCAGCTGTAGTCTGGGTCTGGAGTCATGAAGTACAAACACGGCATTAGGGCCTCAACACTGCCTGCGTGGTGGACAGTTCACCAAGACACCAGATGGATACCTCAAAAGCAGCCATGACACGGTGGAGCCTTGTCTTCATAAACTCTCATAGCTAAAGGTAAATATGAAAGATGGCAACAGTCAGAGTTGTTCTGATAAGGGCAGGGCAGAGTCTCACCAAATTGTTACCCCTTCCCAAGAGCCTAAGGAGAGTAGTTTTGAAAATGATGGATATAGTTGTCTTCTGGATGGAAAGAAAAGGGGGGGAAAGCATTTTTAAGGAAGGAAGAAGAAGAAGCACTTTTATTTATTTTGGTTGTCCCCTGCACCCTCAACACCCTAGGTCTCGAACTCAGGTCCTTGGGTTTTGTATTGTTCATGCCCTAGTCGCTGACTTAGTGCCTGAGCCACCAGGACGGGACTCTGACCTCTGTTTTTATAGGAAAAGGAAATCAGAGAGTGAGGTCACTCCTCAGAAGTACACAGTCATTTAGTGGGAGTGTCTGGACTATGTCAGGGCCCCTATGGAACGTTCCTACGACTCCTTGCTCATCTCCTCACTCCCAGTTACCTAAAGCCACACTGTTGGGAAAGTCTTTTGCTTCTTTACAAATTTTCTCTTTAGAAAGAAAACTACTTTTGAATTTCCAAGGTGAATTGATTTTGGTTAAAAAGAAAAAAGTAAATGAAATGTCAGAAGAAGACTTGTGTCCTTGGCCAGAAGTTTAGTTTGAGGGGTGTCAGCAAGCCTTCCCCTGGGGCACTCACCTCTTTGGTGAGCAGACCAGGGCATGATGGAACAGGCAGATTTGCTCAGGTCACTGACCGCTTCTCAGGTTGACAATGGGCATTGGGGCCTCTCATGGGACTGTGACTTTTGTCCTAAGGTCTCCCAGCCATGCCCCTGTGTGGGCAGACAGAGCTCCGCAGCCGGGGTCCAGGCAGATGGTTCTAGGTGTGCTTGGGAAGAGAGCTTCTTCCTCCTTGCAGACTGTTCTAGGGACAAGCGGCTATCTGCGAGGTTGACAGCGAGAGGCTGGCCACTGGCCACTGTCAGGGTGCCCTTTGCAGAGCTCCTTTTCCCCACCCCTGGGTCAGCCGGGGCTGCCTGGAGGAGCTGCCCTGCACCTGCTCACAGAGCCACTTGATGGCACTGTTAGAACTGGAGAAAAGAGGCTGCTTCCGCTGAAACAGTTTTCCCCATGTGAATCCTCTCCAAACTGTCATTTCCACCCACCTCCTTCCAAAAAGAACAGAACAAAATCGTCTCCTAGTCTGTTCCTGCTGTTGTTTCCTTCCACCTGACAATCTTTCCCTGGGTCAGGGGCTCAGTCAGTAGCCCCTCCGCCCTCTTGCCCACCCGCCGGCTCCTATCCATCCTTCCTGTTTGCTAGATCTTCATCAGGCTGTGTGTTTGGGGGTCTCAGGTTTCCAGGTAATCTACGGGAAGGGAAAGGGCCATGAAAAACAAATAAGAACCCGGGGATCTAAAAGAGAAAGCTTAAGTGCCTGACATCCTTCTGGCCACATGACTTGTGTCCTAGAAGGAAGAGAATGGCAGCGAGCACAGAGGCTGTGTGGAGAGGGTCCCTGGGAGAAGGAATGGAAGGAATGTGCAGAGAGCGCAGGAAATGGGCTCTGGGGCGGAATCTTGGCATTAGGTTGCATGGCTTAAAGGCTTTCTGTTCTTGGCTTCCCAGCTGCCACTGTGTCAGGCCCCCTTGACCGGGTCAAGTGTGGGTGGGAGTATGGTCAAAAAACGACCCTCTTCATCCACTTGTTTAGGTCTGAGTTCTCCTCCTCCCTGCCCGCCACTTCCTTTTTCTCAGCAACGTGAGTTGGGGGCAGATGGAGCAGCCCCAGGAGCCAGAGAGGGGAGAAAGGACAGCTGTCCGATCCTTGTCCCCCCGACTTCCGCTCCCACAGTTACCTGCCTCCCCAGCCCCCTCCTCTGGGCCCCTTCCTCCAGAGGATGAGAAAACACCAGGACTTGGGAGGAATCAGTAGCCAGAAAAGCATTTTCCCCAAACAATGACCAGGAAATACTGTTTTGCTGATATTTCTGAGAGCACTGTGCTGTTGGCAGTTATTTGAAGGCTTGTTAAAACCACGCAGACACCGGTGAGACACAGTCCCCAAACTCAGACTGGCCCACACTGCACAGGCCACCACAGCCCCTTGGTTCCCTCTGGATGGAGGCCGGTGTGCTCTCCACACCCCTCCTGTTAGTCAAGCCTGACTTTCAGCAGGGCCGGCTGGCCCAGCCTGCTTGCAGGTGGGAGGTCATCCCTGCTGACTCAGGCCCGGACTGGGGCAGGTGCATGCCTTCAACTCCGTGAGTAACACCAGCTTTTCATCTTCAAAGAGCCTTCCCAAGATTAACCAATTAGTCACCCCCAAGAGAGCTACAAAGCAGGTTATTATTGTCTTCATTAAACCCATGGTGGAGGAGGCAGGGAAGTGGAGTCCCCACCCCAGGCCAGTGAGAGTCTGGACTTGGGTGCAGGAGAGCAGGCACTTGGGGTGTCCCAGGGCATTGAAGGGTGGGTGGCGGTGGATGGAGAACACAGTGAACTGGAGGCTGGACTTTCTCAACAGGCTGAAGTGGGGGAGACAGCGGAGGGGCGAAGGGGAAGACTTGGTTGATGGAAAAGGGGATCTTGTTGATCCCAGAGCCGGGAGATGGAAAGAGCATTTGACACAGGCTGACCCAGGGAGGGCTCCTCTGTGCTGATCAGTTCAGAAAACTGGCTCTGATTATGCTCAAATCACTCTGCCCCTCTGAGCCATTCAGATATTTGTGAAATGAGTCTTGGAACACTTTCCTTTTTGTGAGGATTTTGAATGACTGAAAATGATAATAGCACATGCCACTCAAGCACCTCCCAAATCTTAAGTGTGATGTGAAAGCTGAGGAGAGCAGGAGGCCAGTGTGTCTGCAGGCAGCTCTGAGCTGTGGGTTTGTCCCCTTTCAGGGCAGAGAGTTCTGGGGGCTAAGTATGACAGAGTCACTCTGGTGACAGAGTGAGAACCGGAGCACCTTCTGGAAGCCAGACAGCAGAGCAATCCTTTCAGTCAACCCTGTCTGCAGCTGCTTTTTATAAACTTGGCATAAATATGTGCTTGGGAACGCCAGGATAGTGTATCTGGAAAATATTTTCTCCCATTTGAAAACACACACACACACACACACACACACACACACACACACACACGGAAAAGTAAAAAACAACAACATAACAGAAATGGTGCCTGATACAGAGCGGCTTCACTTGCGGTTTTTTCCATGACTTCCCCAGTTCATTTTTCTGCTGCCAATTTTAGAAGGCCGTAAGTCACAGTTGTCGTTAAACTTTGTCGGTTAAAATGTAACTCGAAGAACAAGTCATATGATATGCTGTAGTCAAATGGCTTTTGGGAGAGAACTTGTGGTGGGAGACACCTTCACTAACTGAGTCTGGTGTCCCTGGGTCTCCTCGGGGGGTGACCCTGGTGCCCTCTGGGGCCCGGAGTTGTCCTTTACACCATGACACCTCAGGGCCACCTGCCGGGGGCAAGGGGACGTGATGGGTCAGGTTTTCAACATTTTGTGTGACCTGTGAGCAGGACGTGATGTCACTAGGGGCGCTCTTTTTTTTGCATTCCCCACTTTCCATCTTTCTAGACATGGCGGGATCCTCTCACACCCCCAGCCAGCAGACTCAGCACTGGAGGGGCCAACAGGGAGGGATGGGCTCTGCGTGAGGCGGGAACCCCAGCTTTCTCACAGCTTCTGTGGATTCTGCGAACCCGCGGGAGGCGCACACCTGGTGCTGTGTGTCCTCCCTGAGCTGAGCCTGGGCCTTCTGAGGGCATGCTCTGCATTTTCACCAGCAGTCCCGGGTTGACGGCAGGGCTGGGACCATAATGGGCGCTCACAGGCGCTTGTGCTTAAAACCAGGACCAAAGACAAAAGACCTACCAGCCCAACGAGAGCACCTCACCTGTGGTGTGGGGAGGCAGGCAGGCAGAATCCCTCCTGCTCAGTCTCCTCTTTTGTGTGTCCTGTCCGTTTTTCTTCCCTCAGTCTCGCTGTCCAGTGAGGTCCCATTTGGAGTCTTAGAGCTGGGGTGGGGACAAGGGGGCTATTTGCGTGACCGGGATCCTCAACTTTGAGGCTGGAGTTAATCTTTGTGAGGCAACCTCAGAATTACGAGCTTTGTTGAAAAGCTGGATATGACTTCTTTTTATTGAATGTCCTAGATTTGGGGCCTGGGTGGTTGATCATTGCTTCTTTGATTCGTACCTCAGTGAGGGAATTTCTGAGCAGGAGTGACAGGTCTGATTTGAAACTCTGCCCCTGAATCACAATACTGCCTTCAGGACAGAGCATGGCTTCCCCAGGTTCCTGAGTAAACATTTGTCAAAAGGGAGCTGGGACCCCACCTGCTGCCTGGGAGACAGTCCCCACCTGCACTGCATTGCACCTTGATAGGAGATGCAAGGCCTTCTCACTGCCCCATAGCTAGGCCCTCCAGGCCACGGTGTTTGCTCAGTTTAGCGGGGCCTGGAGCCCTTGGTTTCAAGATGAATCTTGTTTCATCTCAGCTGGCATGCTTGAGATGGCCGTGACTCTCTTTCGGGTCTTTTTTCTTCCTTCAGGCCAGTTTTGGTTCATTCATTCATTCGACAAATGTCTACCGCAAAGCTACTGTGCTCAGGTTTCTGTGATGCCTACTGTATGCACCTGTGAGCAAGGTCAGTCTCTGTCTTCATGGGTTTTCATTCTCATTAGGGCAGAGAAACAGACATGGGCTAACTCATTCCAATAGATTTTCTTTTTAAGGAAAGGTGCAGGAAGGAATGAAGGCAGGTAGGCAGGCAGGTAGGCAGAGAGAGCAGGAAGAGTTATTGTATTTATTTGATTGCTGTTCATCTTGATAGTTTCCCCAACCCCGGTTCTTGAACTAGGGACCTTGGAATGTATGTGGACTGTGTCCAGTGAAGCAGACGGCTAGGCCACCAGGGTGTGCCTCTCCTAGTAGCTTTAACTGACAGCAGCAAAGAGGACAGATTAACCAGAGAGCACACAATGAGAAAGCTGTCCTTGCATTTGTCCTCAGCCTCTCAGAACCTCTCTGAAATGGGCCACGACCACCACTTGCTTCCTGGGGTGGCTGTGGGTGGTGGGTAAAACAAAGCAGGTGCACAAGCACTTTGACAAATGTCGACTGGTCCGCTAACTCTCCAGTGTCCCTAACTAGCAGGTACTAGAGCCTCCATTTCCTGCCTTCTCTTTTGGATACACTGATTTAAGAATTCAGCCTCGCCTGAACAAACGAGGAGAACCGTTCCACAAGCAAGGTCCTTACACACTTTTTCTCGGGCGGCAGGGGCAAGAGGCAGCGTCCTCCCCAGTCCTTCGTGGCTGCCTCGTTGTTAAATCCAGCTTTCCTGCAGATGGCCGGTAAGATTGCGTGTGGGGGACGAGTTCTGATCCTCATTCCGTGTGTGCGGACCCAGACTGCCTCCGCCCTCTGGCCATGGTTTCTCAGTGCTCTGTCTGCAGAGAGATCCCCAACGACTCAGGAAATGAACTCGCATTGTTTTCCTCTCCCCCTCCTTTTCCAAAGCAGTGCCATCTTCCTGGAAAAGGCAAACAAAACAAGAGTGACTCCTTAAGCCATTGCTGGGAAACCCCTTCTGATCACCGTGCTCCTGGGCGGATATGTCACCTTCACTTTTCTTTGTTCCTTACCCCACCAGGATGGCTGTGGGGAGCGGGCAGGCGGCCCTGGTGTCTGGAAGGACCGGCAGCTGGGGAGCCGACTGGCTGGGCAGGCCCGAGGAGCGGTCCCCCTAAACCGCTGTGGGCATCTAACACACGCAGACATCAAACACACAGACACCGATGTGCGTCCCCAAGTGTGTGAGACCCAGGTCCCGCTGGAAGCAGCGCAATTTTCTCCCCTTCTCCAGAGTGCAGACGACTTCTGCTGTGCATGTGGGTGACTATTTTGGGTTTCTAGGTGTTCTCATTTGATTTGTGGCCTTTGCAGTGTTGTTATTAATAACACCATCGGCTGAATGGGGGCTGAAGACGCAGCCTTTTCCTTTCAGCCATCTGGTCAGAATGCTTTTCCTTTGATGAGGGAAAAGCCTGTGCTGTGTTTCAGCTGGAATGCAGCCTCCCAATTAAGGTGACAGCAGAGGCCGGATGGCCCTGTGCTTGCAGGAACAAGGTGCTCAGCCAGGCTCTAAAGCGCCTTCTCTGTCGGGAGGGAGAAGGCCTTTCATATTGATGGTGCTTTGGCTTGCGGCTCAGGCACCGACTTGAAGGGACTCAGGGCCAGGAAAGCCACTGTGAGGGGTTTGCCCGCTCGCTTGTCTCTGCGTTCAGGTTTTCCATTGTCAGGTGATGACAGCCCTGCCTTACAGACGCCCTCAGGAGACGCTCCTCTGCTTTCATAACAATGAAGGATTTTTTTCTGACTCATCTTCAGAAGATTTCTCCCTTCCTCCCCTCTTTGAAAATAAATATAATTAGTAACAGGCAGACATACTGTATATAGCCAGCCCTTCCATTCCGGGAGAGTTATAATTAAATGTACATGCTGTCTGTTGCTCACTGTCTGCTACATGCCTTGCCATCCGCTTTCGGGAAGCACGGCCCTGGGGAGGATGCCGCAGGGAGACCTGTGGGCGCCCGCAGTCCAGCGTCCAGCAGGAGCCCGGATAGCATCCCCGTGTGGTCTGTGCCCAGGCTGTCCTCCATTCTCAGCCTCAGGCCGCTCCCAGAAGCCCCCCGCGGTGCCTGGTCAGTGCTGGGGTCGCCCCCTCCTGGGGGCGGAGAGAGGCTGCCTCAGATGTTGTCATGGTAACTGGTGGCCGCTGCCAGTGCTGCTGTGAGGGGCACCTGAGAGCCTTCAGGCTGTGATCTGCCCTCCGAGGCTAAGAGCCAACACAGCGTTCCTTTGTTCCCGGCTCCCTGCTGGCGAGCTGGCACCCACGCCGTGGCCCCGCCCACGTGGCATGAGCTCAGACAGGTTATCCCCAGGTAACCCTCTGCTCTCCTTCCTGACAAAAGGGCAGGCTGGGCGTTTGGTGGCCACTGTCCAGGCCCTTGGAGAGCTCATATTCTGCTGAAATCAGTACGTCAGGTGGCCCAAGGAATGCACACACACCTCGTGGGCATATTCTGGGACTGCAGCATAGCCCACAGGCTGGGTGACGCTGGCTGGGTGACATAGGAGTGACTGCACGCCTCCCGCCCCTTGGGCGGGTGGGCATGGCGGTGACCGGATGACTAGCTGGCACAGGCCTCCCTGGCCTGGATCAAATGCAGCAGGCGTCATCTGAGCCACAGGCACCTTTCCCCAAGTTGCTCAAAGTGTTTTCCGAGCAAACAGTTGTTTCATAACACCCGTGAGAAGTAGGTGTGGTGACAAAGCACTCTTTGTCCCTGTCTTACAGATGGGGAAATTGAAAAGCCTGCCTGGCCAGGTGGGAAGGCCAAGAAAGAGAGCAGGGTGCTCTCCTGCCCAGGGCTCGGGGTGACAGCAGAGGCCGGGATCTCCACCTAGCTCTCAGGCCAGCGTGTGGCCTGCCACTGACTCATGCAGGGGACTGAGGTGGCCCTGCAGGGAAGGGGGCCGAGGTGGAGGAGGCGCAGAGCTTCTCCCTCGGTATTGAGGGGCCTCAGAGGCATCACCAGGAACTCGGTCACCAACCTATGGTCAGAGGTGTTGACACTGTCTGTTGGTGACCCCCAGTGTCCATGTACTTTACTAAGCTCGGTTGGCTTGATGTTACTGGACTCTCAGAGGTAGTCACAAGCACTTTTGGGGCATGTTGTGCGGGTGCAGGAATTCCTCCAGGTGCCAGGGATATGGTGCTGAGTGGGGCCAACATGGCCTGGGCCTTATGGCGTTTGCAGGACATGCTGGCCAACACCTCATATTAAGAATAAATCATTTCGGAGAGTTCCATGTGCCATGAGGACAATAAAAATGACAGAGACTGGCTAGAGGGAAGGGAAGGCGAGGAGGACCAATTCTAGATAAGGTATGAGAGAAGGTGTGTACTGGAGCCAGTCCTGAATGATGAGGAGGGCCCAGCTGGGGCCCAGCATTCCAGAGAGAAGGACAGTTGTGCAAAGGCCCCAAGAGGGAATGAAGATGGGCTGCTCAAAGGTTAGAGAGAAAGACACTGCTCTTGGACAATGCCCTTTTGTCAGGAAGGAGAGCAGAGGGTAACCTGGGGATGGCACTGGGGGTGGGGGCTCAGGGGCCTAGGGTTGGTCATGGAGCCAGGGGTGACTTGGATATTAGGTGAGGTGGCCTGTGGTTCAGGATTTCTTGGGAAAGTAGCACTGACATCCTTTTCTGACTACATATGGGCATTAGGAGGAGAAATAATACGGATGACCTCTGGGTGTTTGCTCGAGTAGAAGGTGGAGCAGTTGACTAAGATGGAGAAGACTGAGCAAGACCATGTGTGGCAGGGAAAGAAAAGAGTGCTCCCGGATGGTGGCGTTTGAGGTGCCTGCTTCCAGGTGGCTGCGGGTGGGGCTTGTGTGTAAATAGTCTTTTAACCCTCTCAGATCGTGGAGTAGAAGAATGAGGGTTTTATGCAGTTGGTTTGACTTCCACAGAATTTCCAGTGCTCAAGCCCCATATTTTTCAAGGAGGCCCAGACTCTTTCTCTCTAAGCTGGAGGAGGGCTCTGTCAATGCTGGGTAATGACACAGGAAGGAGACCAGCCTAGGCTGATGTATGTGACGTGGTGAGCAGCCTTCAGCAAAGCTAGGCTGATTGTTCCTTTCTATCCAGCCCATCCAAATCCTGGCTTGTTGGTCCCTGGGCACCACAATTAGGCTGATCTTGTCACCTGTGGACGAGGAAGAACCCGAGGCTTGCCTCTCTTCTGGTGGATAGAATGGAATGACCAAAGTTTAAGAATTTATTCTAAGAGGGCCTTGAAGCGGATGAATCTGCACAAAGAGCAAGAGCCATTGGCCAGAGATGAGTAGGGCTGGGGTTCTTTTTGGCCATTTACTTGGCATATAGTTTTGAAGAAGCTTTTGTTCATTCTTTCTCTGTCGTATAAATCAGATGTTACAAAAAGACCTGCATCAGAGAAAACAGCCTGAGCCCCCCGTTGGGTCCACCTGCTGTATCACACTGCAGGGTCAACTCACAGCCATTAGTGCATCTGCAAGTTCCAATTCTGAGTCTCCAAGGAATTGTTTGGAGCAAAGGATGAATTATGATATTTACTTCTCTGGGAATTTCCTAGCATTTTATCGTAAAGCTTTACAATGTGGCATGAGATTTATGTCTTGGATTTTATATAGGAAGTTTACTTGCTGATAGACGAAAAACATTACATTGTGAGATTGTCCCAGAAATGGATTCCGGGCTCTGAGTTCTCCTTGGATAAACACTCCTAAATTTATCCATTTTCATCTACTTTCAACCAGACAGAAGTATTCTCATGTGTGCCGTGCTTTAAAGTTTGCCAAGTGCTTTCATAGGCACTGTGAGTCTCCCCACAACTGACATCATTACTGTCGACTGATAGATGCAGATGCAGCAGCTAAGAGAGGTTAAGTCATTTGTCCAAAGTCACACAACTTTGGAGGAGAACTGGGAATGTGCCCCAGTCCTATGGCCTCTACTTTCTCTCTTTCCCAAGTTTCTGTTGGTGCACCACACGTGGCAGTGGGCCATGGCAGTTCTGGGCACCTGGGCTGATTGTGTGACTGTCAGTTTGGTAAGCCCAGCCCGGGAGGCATTTGAAATTCCCTGAGTTGGCTCCTGGGAGCTAGTTCTGCCCTACAGAGGGCTGTGTTGCAACGTGACCAATGGATGAGAAGGTTGAGACTGAAAGCCATTACTTCACCAATCAAGGTCATTCGTCAGCCTAGGAAGCACAGAGGGAGGTGTGCTACTCCTGAGCCAAGCCTGCAGTGTGGTCTGGCGCCTTTCCCATGTGGCAGGGAGAAGAGCTTCTGGAAATGAAGACGTGCTGGGCAGCCAGGCCCAGGAGCCCAGAGCCTGGGGGACCCTGGCCATAGCTGAATTTGCCCTGTTTTTGAGAAAGGAACCAAATACTCTGTGGGGGTGGCACCCAGAAGCTGTGGTAAAGGTGTCTGCTCCCAGGAGACAGAGCTGATTGACTGCTGTCACTGACTGAGGTCTTTTGGATACAGTGACAGGAGTGACCAGAGGAGCAGCAGCTCCCAACCCTCTGCTGTCACCTGAGGAAATCAGGCCAACACCAAGTTACCAATGATGACTTTTCCTGGTTTAGTGGGCCATGCTTGATTCCTTTTTGTGAGGGAATCCAGTGCTTTCCACAGAAGCACTGTGCCTCAGAGGAGGAAGCCTTCACAGGTGGAAGGATGGTCTGGGGGTCATCTTGGGAGCGAAGATTGTAGCTCACACTGTGGGCAGTGTGTCCCGTGTGAGCTGAGAGGCCAGCGCCTCCTTTTGCTGGGCCTCTGTCTCACACTGGTAACATGGGCCCTCCACCATGGCTTCCTTTTAGACTCTGAGGGGACCAGCGCTAAAATGTCCTTGCATTCATCACGCAGGTCTCAACTCAGGGGTCCTTTCTTTAGAGAGATCCTCCCTGATATGTATGTATGTTTGCATACATGGATGCACGTATGTTTGTACATATAAGCTTCCCCTGCCAATCTTGATCTTCTCCAGGGAACTTATCACTACAAGAAACTGGGTTATTTATTTGTTTGCTTGCTTCTGACATCTCTCACTCACAGGTAAGCTCCCTGAAGTATGGCACCATTGGTTTAGCTCACCATTATACTCTCCACACCCACTGGAGAGCCTCGTGCTAGGGCACACAATATTCATGCTTCAAATGAATGATTGAGCGAATGCAAGGAAGTGCTGAAGTGGAGGCGGGTGCCAGGAGGGGCAGGTTTATATGAGCAGGTGTCCTCACGGGACCCTCCAAGCCACCATCCCAGCCCTGGCAACCAGTGAGCTCCTGGACCCCAGCAGGCTCCTCCTGGGACTGAGGGGGAGCGTGGCCCCAGGGTTCAGTCATTATCTGATGGGCGGTGCAGATGAGACTGCTGGGGAGGTCAGGCCTAATTGTCCCCAGAACCTGCACGTGTCAACAGAACGGAGGAGCCCACCAGGAATGTGTTCTTCATTGATGCAAACCGGCTGCAATTGGCCACACCTGCTTCTCAACGCAGGAACGTGGGAGAGAGAAAGGCATGGCTTGTTTTGGTGGTGGCCACGGAGCTGGTTGAGTAGAAGAATGCCCTTCCTCTGACTCAGAGCGGGAGGCGCTCTGGTGCCCTGCCATTGCCTGAGGACCTCGGGGGATGCGCTTCCATGGCTCCTTGCCCTTCGCCATCCGACGCTCCAGCAAATGACTTGTTCCAGCAAGTGCTCGAGGTCAGGATGGAACAGCCTCTCTTCAGTCCAAACTTCCTTTGAATTCAAAACATACAAAGAACGTTTCGAAGAGGAAAATAAAAGCATCGGGAGAGGAGATGACTCATGGAGACACTCCAGGCCTCAGAATTTCTGCCCCTTGAGTGTCTGTCATTCGCTCTGCTGGTGTGCCCACACCACATCATGCCTTTTGTCTTCCAACCCGTGTGGCAGCCCTGCTTTTCTCTGCTCAGGAGTCAATCCCATTCCCTTGACGCTTGTTCTTTTCCTCTCCCACCCCCAGTATTCTGGCTTAGAAGGTCTGGCGATTGACCATGAGCTCCTGGAGAGGACAGTCAAACCTGCCCGAGACCCTGCCTTAATGGAAAACTCTTTAGCACGGAAAACAGGACTCCAGAGAAGCACAGTTTCTGGGGAAATAATGGTGTGACTCAGTGAAGGGTTAGGGCTCGCTCTGGGGGATTTGTATGGTGCTAGGTGACATGCTTCTCCCCTCTGGTCCTTTCTCTTGATGAAGAGCTGCTGGTGGGGAGGTGGGACCTCATCTACCTGGCAGTGGGAGGCACTGCCTTACTACACTGGACCAACTGTTGGTATTGCGTGGACCATGTCATTTACCGCCCCAGCACCCATGGACACCTTTAGCTCGTCCTGGAGGGTAAGCCCAGGGCAGTGGGACTCCTGTCTGTATGATTCTATGCAGGGGGATGTTTAATGGACCCGGCCCAACGTGTGGCCCTGACATGCACCCACACACCTGACACTTCCTATAGGAATTCTGTGCACAACAGGTTATGAGTTTGGAGCCTCTAGTCATGGGCTTTAACAGGATTCAGCCTATATACCAAAGCTTTTTGTTAAAGTTGCCATTTGGTCTAATGAGCAGTTTGATACCTTGATTCTTTAAAATACTGGATAGATTTATTTCTTCTTGCTGTTGGTTCTTTCAAGCTTGAACTTTCTCAGCACATCAAAGTCTTCAGAATGCCCTCCAACTTCTGTCTCCAAAGGTGTTTTTACTGGACTCTGTATGGTAGGAGATGCTCCTCCTTCGTGAGGTGGAAGCCCATGTCTGGTCTCGGGGTTGGTGTTGGTGGTAAGAACAGACGTCACGACAAGAGTCTTCATCAGTGAAGAGGTAGCTTATGACCTTTTTTCATAGATCTCTGTTGTTCTGAGTGGGGGCAAACCACATCTACATAGCATGTAATAGTGGTTTTATCTACTGGCACCTATTGCTTTTATGGTTTTGATGAATCTTAGTAAAATATTTCAGCGTTACCAGATCCAAGAGTATTGATGTATAATCAATCTATTTATCTGTCTACCATGTGAAAAGTTATGACTATATTACACTTAGAATTAGTTTATATTTCTAAAGCTTCTCTTACCTGGTCAGTTTTGAACAAAGCCTAATTGCTTAGATGCCTTTCATGAAGTCCATTTTCCAGAAGGGAGAACCAAGTGTAGTTATCAACTTCTTGTCTCCTTGGTTCCAACTCACCAAATTGCCTCTGAGCTCCTGTGTCTGGCCTCGTGTTCCCTCCAGGCACAGGGAACCAGCTGTCCTCTCCAGCCACAGCTCGCCCCTCTGCACACATCAGGAGACTTGAGGGCTGCCCATCACTCACTCTCCATGGCTCTCTCACATCCAAGGCAAGTCTGTTGTGAGCCTGCAGGACGCTGGCTTTTCTTAACCAACTGAGGAGGAGTTCACTCTCAGTCTCCACTTTCTTACCCATTCACTCCCCTACCACAACGCTGAAAGCATTCTTGCTAGGTTACTCATTTACTCTCTTCTTTATTCCCTGCACACTTTTCCACGTGCACATTGCTAGGTGCATGACGGACAGCTTCACAGACTATCCTGCAGATGTCTCAAATTCAAAATGGCAAGGCATGGCCTCACCACAGTTCCCTATTAGTCTGTTTATCTTCCAGTATTTCCCGTGTCAGCTCAGGGTGCTGCAATCCATCCAGATGCCCTAGACAGGAAAACTGGGTGTCACCCTTGACTCCACCTCCCCTCTGCATTCCATGGAAGAGCAGGTTGGGTTTATTTGAGTTTACCTTCTAATTGACCTGTCTCCCAAGTCTATCCTTTCCTCAATAGCTCACCTGCCCCTGTCTGGATCCACATCTGTCTTGCAAGGACTATGACAATAGCTTATTATTCTCTTTGCTTGTCTCTTCTCTAAAACTCTTTCCAGATTATGAATGACTATCAAAAGTGGGACTCTCACCATGCTCTCCTTTGTTAAAATACTCCTATGACTCCTGATTAACTGTAGGTCTCACCTAAGCTCTTAGCATGACTTGCAAAGTTGGTTCCCTGACTCTGATCCTATTTATGGGTCATTTCTGTTATTCTGAGATCCAGAAGTACTGAGCACTTGTCTGCTCCAGCATCTGCATACTGGTCACGCTTTCTGCCTTGATAGGTATGATTCCCTTTGTAGGGATGCCTCCCAATTTCTTGTCTGCCTGACAAACCCTTATTCATCTTGAGAAATTCTTCCCCAGTGACACCATAATTCCCCTAAGACCAGCTCCTTCCTGAAACAGAATCATTTGCACTCCTCCGAACTGCTGGAGACCTCTTTTCCTTTCCTCATGACTCGGTTGTCATTACTTGTTTTCCTGCTGCTCTTATCTACTGGACTATAAACATCCTGAGGACAGAAGCAGTCTTTGTACATGATGGTTTCCCGCGTAGTACATTTCACACAGCAGACTCTTAGTTTGTGCTGAATAGAGGCCTCAAATGCTGTGGGCTAGTACAAAGAAGCAGAAGTCCTTTGTCCTAATCCTTAGTCCTCTAGACAGCTAATCACGATTAAAGAAAAAATATCTGACAGGGACCCATGAGACATTACAGAGCAATTTCCCCTTCTTTTCGGGTGATTAAGTGCTCCTACTTTTCATTTTTGGGCTAGAAGACCTGTACTTGGCTTGACTTGTCATTTACCTTCTCTGAAGTTGGCTGAAGGAAACAAGGATGAAATAGGTCCAAAACATTCTGTGAACCTGGGGGAGGGGACAGTACAGTTCTTTCTGCCTGTGAGCACCTGTGCTTCCTCTTAGTTATGGGCAGGAGTGTGACGTGACCCCCTGTGTGTGTGCACATAGGTTTTTATAAAGGTAAACATGCTGTTCAGGATGTGGCTTCAGCTGCTAATGGTTAACTGCTGTGCTTCTTTACTGGGGTGCTGGCTGAGGAAGGTAACAGCATTGTTTGGAATGGCTAAGTCAGGGCATGTGATGCAGCCACAGAATTAAGGTTGTGGAGTGGGCTGCGTTTTGACTCAGTGCATTTGTCTGGGTGTGAGTGGGTGGTGGGGCTGTGTGAGGGCAGGGTGGGGTTAGGGGTAGGTGAAAGGGGATAGTTGGGTGGTAGTGGATGTGAGTGTGACTGGGGGTGGGGGCTGGATGGTGACTTTGTAGAGCAGGCAGGTCTGCCTTCTGTGTGCCCCAGGTCCAGGCCATGATCACATACCTTGGGAAGCCATGACACAAGCCAGCTGACGTATCAGCATCTTCAGGTGGTGTGTCACCCAGAGTGCAGCCCTGGACAGTCAGGGCAGCATTTGAAGGAGTGCACATCAGTGAGGGGACCTGGGCCTAGAACTGCGTTTGGCCTCCTCAGTACTTGTTGTGGGGGCTGGCTCTGAGTAACACCTGAGTGGACTTTACCCTGAAGCCAGTGTGTGACTCCTGCCGTTAGCTAACCAGATTAGTCCTTGCTTAAATTCCTGAGTCCTCAAACTCTCTCCCAGGAAGATCCTTGTAAGCTGAGGCTGCAATGTGCACATTTCATGGTAAGTTCCTGCGCAGGTACCTGACTCCATACTCTGGCGACTGCTGGGGCAGGGTCACTGTCCTCACTGGTGGCAGCCGTCTTTCTCCACAACCCACCTTTATCTATGGGGTCACGTGGCTCGTTTGTCCACCCATACGCACCCTTTCTTTGGCCCCAAATGACCAGATGCTCTGCCGAGCCCAGTTATGTAAACCCATCTGAGGCTTGGTTCCACCCCCCCAGAGCTGGGGAGAAGCAGTGACCAGAGCGAGCTACAAAGTCCTGGGGCCTCAGTGCCAGGCTCAGTCCAGCCTGCTCAGTCCCTTTCACAGAGAAAATGCCGCAGTATCTGGTCTGCCATAGATAAACAGGAAATACTTAGCGTATAGGTGATCATCCTTAGCACCCTGGAGAATCTTCTAGAACAGGTGTTACTGAGATGTGAAAATCTTGGTGTCGTCATTATAATCAGAAGCACCTAATCACGACATACAGATACTAATGCAAACACCATAAACTTAGATTTTTGTTTCAAATATGGCTCAGTGTGGGCATGTTCTTCTGGCTCAGGTGACAGAGATGGCTGGGGTGTAGACTATGAGTTTTTAACCCAGGGCAGGGGTGATGGGTGGGGAACCAAAAACCAAAACCAGAAACAAAGACAATAAAACCCCCAAATCCAAACAAACAAACAAAAAATGCTTCTTCCTTCTCTTTCTCCTTTCTTCCTTGCCTCCCTTCCCTGCATCCTACCTGCCATCCCTCCTTCCTTCGTCTCTGAAAAACAAAACCAAACAAACAGGGCTCGGTGAAAGCTTTTCAAAGATCCGCCATGGTGTGCAAGCAGAACTTCCTTTTTAAACAAACCCGCCTTGGGCAGCTCCGTGAAATAGGAAAACTGGAATAAAGGTGAAGGCAGGATGGGCACCTACCCCAGGTGCCTCTCTCACAGAGCACCTCACCTGGGTAAACACACATTTGCATATCAATGTATGGATTATAGACTTTCCCTTTTCTCAGAACTAGGAGGTGCCTTGTTACACACACAGGTCAACAGCCAGGGAGCTTTCAAATTCAGGCAACGTGAGAACAGAGGGTTTAGGTCTCTGGAGCCCCAGAGCCCAGACCTATAGGGCAATTTCTATCTGCTTTCCCTTCATGCAGAGATTCTGCTTTATGACTCGCCCTCCTTTCAAGAGTGGGCGTGGCCTTCAAGCTGAGCCTGCCAGGCTTCTGAGTGAGCCAGCCAGATTTTGCAATTCCATTTGGAGCCAGTCATTTTTAAAAAGCCTGAGACTCAGAGGGGAGGGAAGATGGCTTTGATAGTTATTGATGAGCTCACCAGGTAAAGATGGAACCTTTCAAAGAGGCCAAATTAAATACCAAGCCTTGAGCTGGGGCCCCAGGGTACTGCTGTGAGGAGCAGCTGGGAAGGCTTGGAGAGTATCAGATATGTGAAGTACAGGTGAACAGGTAACCGGATCACACGCAGCAGGTGCCCAGAGGGGGCCGAGTCACTGTGTGTGATTTGTCAAGGGAAGCAGTGCTGGTGGGGGCAGAGTGGCGTCCCTCTTGCCCATCAGTGGGGCCAACAGGTTAACCCAGGCCTGTTCCTGCAGGACTGACATTTGCTGGTTCCACTCGAGGAAAGTTGATGCAAATCAGTGCAATTTCCTCTGCAGCAGTAATTAACCCACGGGAACCTTGCTGGAGCAGGTACTTTTCGGATAAAGGCGCTGGAGATGTTGGAGGGAGATTCACATTTTTCAGCTTTTGCAAAGAGCATTGCATTTCAGTGTGTGTTCTGTTCCGACTCATTACCATATGAAAACCTCATAAATTAAATTGCTAGGAAGGGAAAATTGACTTTGTTTAGACGGCCTGGGATGCTAGTCTGCTGTGAGGGAGAGAGGGACCCTGCTTCCCAGCTGGATGTCCTCAGTTTCCCGATCTGTCGGGAAGAGCTCTGGTCTCCCTGACCTCTAGAATTTGTCTAGCTTAAGGACCTAGGCTTCTATTCACTGCAATGACTCAGAGGCCTGCCCAGGGTCTGGGGAAGTTGTTGTCTATCTACCTGGGCTGGAACCTGTAACTGGGGGTTGACACATCATCTTCCTTTCCAGTGACTTAGAGAACAGGACTCCCACCCCCAGGCCCTCTGCATGTATGCCGCTGCCCCTGATTACAGGTGGTGGCTTATTTGTGAGGCAGAGGGGAGTGCTCCCAGAGAGCGGCCCTTCTGATCATTTCATCATGGTGACGTGGCCTCTGGCACAAGGTACTCAAGGCCCGAGAACCACTGGTGGAACAGAGCAGGAGAGAACTGAGGGAGGAAACCTTCCTCAGAGGTCCTGCCTTTTACTGGAACCAAATCCTACCTGTCCTCAGCTCAAGTCACTTTCTTTGTAGCTTACTCTCATTTCTATCAATCACTTGGACATGTCTTTGATTGGTTCCTAATACCCTTCAAGAATACCACTGAGAGAAGCAAGTCTGCTATCCTCATTTCAACGATCAGGCAGCAGAGACAGAGCAGGGAGGGCTCATCTCCTGTGGTGATGGCGCCTCAGGTTTGCCACGTGCCCCGTGAGCACCTGTGCCCTGCTGCTTCCTGGAG
This sequence comes from Solenodon paradoxus, assembly GCA_004363575.1. Classification (NCBI taxonomy): domain Eukaryota; kingdom Metazoa; phylum Chordata; class Mammalia; order Eulipotyphla; family Solenodontidae; genus Solenodon; species Solenodon paradoxus. The sequence goes on along the minus strand of RJWH01000596.1, from coordinate 86,033 downwards.
GGTGTGCGCAGAAGGAGCCTGTTAGGATGGTCTGGGGAGGCCCGGAGGTATAAGTGGGTCTTCTAGACTTGACTGTTTTCAGAAAGACAAGATTGTGTTTCCCTTACCTGGACAAAGAGGTTGATTCCTTGGTGGTCCTCTGGTGTGTGAATATGGTGAGCATTGTACCTAAAAACACGAGGACAGATGACGTGTCGTCTTTCTTGTTTTATAACTACCTTGAAGTTAACATTCACAGGAAGTAGTATTTAAATATTTCATTTGCACTTAAGCCTTATGCTTAACCATGAATTGAAAGGCTGTTTCACTTCATAGGAATATCAAGTCTTAGAGGTCAGCTGGTGCTATGAACTGAATATTTTGGTCCCCAAAATTCAGATGTTGAAAGCTGAATCCTCAAAGTGATGGTATTAGGAAAGGGGGCCCTTGGGAAGTGATCAGGTACAGAGACTGGACCCTCACAAATGGAAATATTGTCTATCAAGTGACCCTGGAGACCTTTCCCCACTTCTATGTGAAGACACAATGAGAAGACTCCCTCTATGAACCAGGAAGTAGAGTCTCACCTCAGCAGACACCAAGTCGTTGGTGATTTGATCTTGAAATTCTCAGTCCCCAGAACTGTACGAAGTCAATGTTATTAATAAGTTTCCCAGTTTACGGCATTTTTGTCATAGCATCTTGAATAGAGTAAGACACAACTCTAGCAAAGGTGATACAATAGCATCATTTCCAAAGGAAGCGAATTGAAATGAACTCCCTTAGAGATGTGTGTGTGTGTGTGTGTGTGTGTGTGTGTGTGTGTGTGTGACATGTATGTGGCAGTGGCATCTCTATGGTAGGCACAGATATTTTTTGGTCATCCTTTAAGTGGTCTGGGGAAGGAATAATAAAATGAACATTTTAAGCTGCAGTTTCTGTTTCTTGTCTGGAATGCTTGAAGCCCTTCCCAGCTGTCCCAAGTTTAGGCCTGGCCTTCAAGAGGTAGAAGGGTGACTCTTCAGTCCTAGGTTTCTCTGAGCTCCTCAAAGAACACACTGCGTGCATTAAAAATCACCTCTGCACTGCCTGACATGGTTGCCATGCTGCTGGAGAGGTTGGCACAGTGTGAATTAAAAGGAGAATTCTGAGCTCAGAATCAACCCCCGAGCACATGATCAGTTAGTATTTGACAAGGGCACTAAGAATATCCAGTGGAGAAGGGCAGTCTCTTCAACAAAGGGTCTCAGGAAAACTGGATCTAGACAAACAGAAAAATGAGAGTAGGCCCATATCTTACACCACTCACAAGCATTAACTTGAAATGGATCAGACTTGAACTTAAGACCTGCAGCCATAAAGCTTCCAGAGGAAAACATAGGGACAAAGCTCCTTGACATTGTTTTGGCAATGATTTTTTTGTATATGTCACCTAAAGCACAAAAAACAAAAGTAAAAATCAGTAAGTAGGACTTAAAAGTTTTTGCACAACAAAAGAAACAATCAAAAAATGAAAAGGCTACTGCAAAAAATGGGAGAAAATATTTACAAACCACATATCAGATGTCAGATAAAGAGTGAATATTCAAAATAAATAAAGAACTGTTACAACTTAATGTCAAAAAAATCAAATAATCTGATTTAAAAATGGCCAGGTGAACTAAATGGACATTTTTCCAAAGAAGACGTCCAAATGGCCAACAGGTACATGAAAAAATACTCACTATCACAAATCATCAAGGAAATGAAAATCAGTCAAATGACAATGAGATATCACCTCACACCTGTTAGAATGGCTGTTAGCAGGAAGACGAGAGGAGTGTTGGCAAGAGTATAGAGAAAAGGGAACCCTTGTGCACTGTCAAAGAGAATGTAAATTGGTTTAGTTACTATGGGAAACAGTATGGAAGTTCCTCAAAAAATTAAAAATAGAACTACCATATGATCCCACTATTCCCTATCTGGGTGTATACTCCGAAGAAATGCAAACAGAATATCACAGATATGTGCACTCACATATTTTGTTACAGCATTAGTTACCATAACCAAGATATGGAAAAACCAAAGTGACTGTAAACAGATAAATGTGTATGTAGTGGAATATTGTTCAGACTTGAGAAAGAAGGAAATTTCGCCATTGGCGACACCATGGTTGGTCTTAGGGACATTATGCTAGGTGAGACAAGTCAGACAAAGACAAACACTGTGTGATATACTTGTAAAGGAAACCTAAAAAGCCAAACTTGAAAAAAAAAAAAAAAAAAGAATAATACAATGGTTACCAGGGGATATGGGTGGAGGAATAGCCAGAGATTATTTGTAACTTTAAACTAGTAGATGAATAAATCCTGGAGACCTCATGTACAATATGAGTGAATAGAAATAACAAAATTATGTTATAGTCTTCGAAATTGCCAAGATGCCAAGTCTTAATTACTCCCTACACAAAAAGCAATTGTATTACAATATATAAATACATCAAATCAATGTCGTATACCTGAAATGTACACAATACTCATCCAGTGTATTTTAATAAAAAATTAAAATGAAAGAAAGAGGAGAGGACTTGGAACATTTGGCGTCCAGCTCTGTAAGCAGAGAGAGGCATTCTCCCCTTGATTGTGAGCCTAATGGTTACTAGGAGCTCCGCACCTTCAGCCATGCCCTGTCCCCAGAGACATTGCCTACCATACTGCATTCACATGTTGTCCTGTTCCAGCCTCCTGGGTTCCTCCATAGGTGGGACTTGACTTAGTGACAGGAACGGCAGAAACACTATTATTCCGAGACTGAAGGATTTCTTTGAACAATGACAAAGGTGTGCTCTGCTTCTGCTCCATGTCAAACACTGTGTGATAGGGTTTTACAAGCATTCCGTTTAATCCATGGGATAATTTTGTCAGATGGGATTTCCATTCTCCATTAAAGAGATGAGGAAACTGAGACTCAGAACACTCAACTGAAGAAACTCTAGGATGATTCTTGAGTATCCATCCTTTGGTGTCAAGGGTAGTATGTACAGGTCGCCTGGTGTGTTACTGTATTGTTTAGGTGCTAATGTGATTTGCTTCCATTTTCCTTTGAAATGTGTACCGTGGACTGTGTCCTTCGTTCCTTTGTTGCTCTTAGAGGCCCTGGGAGAGTGTAGGGACTTGGGTTGGGCGTCTAGAGAGAGTTGCTAGGTTAGTGAATAAAAATATGAGAGACCAGTTAAATTTGAATTGAATTTCAAAAAATGAATATTTGGGAAATACTTATGCTAATTTCCCCCCCTGGTTTACCTAAAATTCAAATTTAACTGGGTGTCTTTTAAGAGTAAATAAGCAACCCTAGTCCAGGTCAAGCTTGCAGTTGGTCTGAAGCTGAAGAAAGTCACATATGTGGAGAATGGAATTGGATTTGGTTTTTCTCGTTGACAAAGTGGGCTCTTAAAGATCTTTCTGAAATCCTTGCCCTATCTACTTGAGGTCATAAAATGACAGAATCTAGACAGCTATGCTTGGTTAATTAAAAAAAAAGTCAATTTTTAAAAATCAAGAGCTTTCACACACAAGTCTAGATTCTGACATTCTTAAAAAAATTAGATCTGCCATGCTGAGCCCTAAAACCACATGGTGACTGTCATAGGGGACTGAGCCCCAGCACCTCTCCAGGGCAGGGCATGCGCTTGCCAATTTGTCCCAGTTCTTACCACTGCCTGTGGTTACATCCAGTCCACTTGACTCACTTCCATCTGTGCTACTCCTGTAGCACTGGGTTTTTAACTCCTGATCTTACTGTAGGCCAGAAAGCCCCTTTTTGTTGGAGTGACAGCAAGAATTTTCAACGGATTGACACCACCCACGTCTCCCACTTTACAGCATCTCTTTCCCTGTCCCCTCCCTTGATGCTACTTTCCCCTTCCCCCATCACTCAAGCTGTTCCTTCCTCCAAGGAACACCAGCCTGACCCTTAAAGGCCCATCCACTGAACTGGTTTCCTTTAGGATGGTTCCAGGAAGACCCCCCTGCACCAAACTCTCTCTGGTGCACACAGAACCACATTGGTACTTAGATGAGCTTCATGGTACAGGTTAAGAAATGGAAATTATAACTTTCAAGGACTGCACAAACTAAAACTGTGTAAGACTGACTAGCACTCCGATAACAGGGAAGTGGGAATTTCTCACCCAACCATGTGCTGTTTATGAGGATCCAGTCTCATCGCTCTTCATGCCTCTAGTGCCTGGCACCAGCTTAATGAGTTCTCTCTGACTGACTGATTGATTGATTGATTACTAAAACACTCAGCACTCCTGGCAAAGCAGTTCTCACTCTGTTGAACAAATTATCTTTATGCCTTGCAGTCTCTAGAGCTTAGATTACAGAGAGCTCACTATAACTGTCAGATCATTTAGCAAGATCTTGGAAGCACTGGACGTGAGATAAAGGTCTAAGCATAGTGCCCCCCATTGGCATGTGTGGAAGCAGACACTCTGAGGCACTGGGGTAAGAGATTCCAGGTTTGTTTCCTAATTTCAAGCAAGGGCAGGCAAAGAAGAGTCCACAGCTCAAAGCTGCCTGTTTTTGTAAATAAAGTTTTATTGGAACACAGCCAACCGACAGTCATTTCTGCACTGTGCAGCTGCTTTGATGCTCAGTGTTGGAGCAGAGTAGTGGCAACAGAAACCAATCCTAAAATATTTACTCTCTGACTCTTTCAAGAAAAAGTTTTCTGACCCCTTAGCTAAACCATTCAATAACTCTCAAAGGTGTGTGTTATTGTTGCCTCTGAACAGAGTGGGAACTGGTGTTCAGGCTGGGTAGTGAGATTGCACGATCTCACCATCCCAAGTGTCACTCGTCGTGTTCGATAGCTTCATAAATGAGGTTTCCTTGTCACCAAGTCCCCCATCCCCTTTCTTTACATGTTCTTCATGATACATCTCAAAGCTTACCTCCTCTGTGAAACCTTCTCTGACTTTCTAGAGTTAGTAAGAATGAGAACCAATATTATTGAGGATCTTCAGAGTTGTGGATGAGGCTGGCCACGGCTCTCTGTTCCAGCTCACCTTTTCATGGCAGCCCTTGAGGCAGGCACTGCAGGCTCCTTTTCAAGGGGCATAAACAGGAGGGGTAAGTAACTTAGTCAAGGTCCTTGTGTTGCTCTCACCGCTCCTCCTGCACACCTGGCTCATCGCATCTGCTCAGCCTGGTGTGACAGTGTCTGTCTCCTGGGCCCTGGGAGCTCCTGGGGTCACCAAGCGCATCCAGTGACAAGGAGGTGACTCAATGTTTGCTGAGAGAATGGTGACAACTTAGACTTTACTGAGCCACCCCTGACCCTCATTTTATTGTTCAATCCATGTGATTTCAACAGCATTGAACAACTGGGGGAGACAAGATGGCCCTGTTTCTTTCTGTGCCAATACCTCTCTGCCTCTGTGTGGACTGCGTGCAGTTGACAACCAGGCCCAGTCCCAGCTGGGCACTTGGATTGTACTCTGGTCACATGGTGTGTATTCCTTTATTAGCTTTTCAAAAAGGTGCTTATGTCTCATCTATAATGGAATAAAGGTTTATGGCTGTGAATAAAAGATTAATTAAAAGTAACAACAGCAAAACAATTCTTTCTTTTTATTTCACAGCTTAGCTTCCTGCAGAAAAGCGCCCCCACATCCGAGCAGTCTGTGATGAGAATTCACACAACCTACGGGTTTACTCAGACCCAAGAAAGGGGGATGTATTGAAAGATCATTGCTCATCGATAAAAAATAGCAGCAGCAGCAACAGTGATAATGACATCGTGACTCTGTTCCTGCAGTGGACACATGGCATTTTGCATGTATGTGGTGGGACCTGGAGTCTGGACAGGGCACAGTGTGCATCCATCTGAGGCTCCTGGTCAACTGGGAGATGCCCCAACCACTACGGTGCTCTGTGATCAGGGATGTGTTCTAGAAGAGGGGCACTGCCCTGCCTCGGTGTGGAAGATACAAGGAGGCCCATGGGGGAGGGGAATAGATGGTGGCAGCGGCTGGGCCTCAGACATTAACTGGAGCCCTCAGACAACTATTGCTGTGTCCAGAGCAAGAGACGGAGCCAGGAGGATTCACATTCAGCGAGGCTTTGCTGCTAGAGGCTCTTTCTGGGGGCAGGAAGGGACCCATGCTCTCTGCTGGAGTCTGGGTCTCAGCTGCAGGTCCAGGGCAGGCCACGTGATGGCCAGCATTGCCACCATCCACACCTTCCAGGAACAACCCTGGGAGGAGCCAGAGAGCTTGTTTTCACATCTAGGGTTGCTGCTACTTTGCCGAGAAAACAGAGGGAAGGAGCATGCCTGCTGTCTGTGTCTCTTGGTCATACCGCCTCCTATGGCCCTGGCCCTGTCTCCTTTACAGGGTGGGGGACAAGGCAGCCTGATGCAGCTGACCATTTTTTGAATGGCTTATAAAGGCCTCATGTGCTCAGCAGAGATTCCTCAAGTTCCAGGAGTGGGAGAGTATGTCCTGACCGGAGTTTGGGCCGGGGCCCCGCTGACACATGCCCCTGTCTGCGGCACCCCTCCCTGGCTTTCTCCTTGGTTTCGAGGTGGAGACTAAGTGGTTTTTGTTCAGTGCTCCTGGGCCCAGTGATAACAGGGGTTGTGAATTATGGACTCAACAGCAAATGTTTTTAATCTCCCATGAAACAAAACCAGTGTTTTCTGCACTCAGGCCGTGGGTGAGGGAGGGAGCAAACAGCTGCCGTGACACGGCTGGCTGTGGCTGACGTCAATGCGAGTCAGTCCAGGCCAAGGGCGCCACTCAGGAAGTTTAAAAGTGATACCGAAAACAAATTTGCATGTTTTCCCTTCATGGGAACTCAGCTCTTCTCAGTTCCACTGAGATATTTTCACCCGTCTTCGGGCAACTTGTGTGGAAGAAGCTCGCCTCTCAGTGTAATTGGAATGCAATCAGTTTTTGTTTTACTCAGGCCCTTTAAAGTGTATTTAGGGATGAATGTTCCCTTGGCCCTGGAGGGAAATGCTGGCAGGCTCTGCGCTTTCTGCTCCTCTTAGGAAAGAGTGTGTCCTAAGGTCGCTTTAAATGAAAACAGTCTCAGTTTGGAATTTGAACACGCAGGCCAAGATATTAGTCAAAACTCTAAACTTTGACATCCCAGTCTCCTCACTCCCGCTTGGCCTGCTGAGGGCTGGAAGCCTGTGTGGGAAAGGGGGCTTCTCTGCTGGACTCCTGCTCTCCACTCACACTGCTTTCCCAAGGTGGAACCCGGCGGGTTGGGAACCGTGGAAGGGCCTAGGAGAATTCTTCTTTGAGTGGGTGCAGCGGGGAGTTGGTTTTGCTTTCCTTGAAGTTGGCTGATGTTCCAAAATGACCTTCCTCCTGCTGGGATTCTTCCAACGGCCTGTGCTTCTTTGACCCAATGCAGGTGTCCCTCCTGTGGGTGGCCACTTGTGGTTTCCTCCGCTCCCGGCCTCAAGCCTTCATGTTTACTGCCAGCTTCTTGCGGCTGGGGTCTCTTCCCCTCCAGGTGGTCCTATGGTCAGGCCTGGTGCTGCCCTTCCAGCACCCGCCTGGGCGGCCCCCATCTGGCTCCCACCTTCAGCATCACTTGCCTTGACAAACTCTGGGGTGGACATTGACCTGACCCTGACATTTTCTCCTGGTTCTACCACCAAAGCAGGAGTCACCTGTGTATTGCTTCCCTCTGGATGCTGTCACAGCTTGCCACATACTTGAGGGCTTAAATGAAATGTCCTCTCCCATAGTTCTGAGGACGGAAGTCTGAAATCAGTTTGACTAGGTTGAATTCACGTGTCAAGAATGTTCTCGGGGAAAATTTGTTTGTTGCCTCTTCTAGCGTTTGGAGGCTGCTGACATTCTCTGGCTGTGGCTTCATTGCCTCATCTTTGTGTCTGGTCATATTGCGCATTTCTCCTCTGTGTGTGGTGAAGTGTCCCTCTGCCTTGTCTTTTAAGGATGCATGTAATTGCCTTCAGGACTCATCTGGAAAATCCAAGATAATCCCTTATCTTAAGACCCATAACTTTATCACACCTGCTAAGTCTCTTTCTAAATAATGTCACATATACAGTTTCTAGAGATTAGACCTGCCATCTGTGGGACCTTTATTTAGCCCAGTGCAGCCTGACTCTCCTTGTCTTTTCAGGGAAAAGAAGGGCCCCAGCCTTTTTTGTCCTCAGCTAGAGGGAGTCACATGGTAAGGCTTCTGAGTAGCTTGGTGGAAACCCCCGACATGTTTGAAGTGAGGGGGCAGGCCCCCACCTGCTCTTCAAGAAGTACAGCATTCTCCCAAGATATGCCTCTCAGAATATCCCCTCTTCAAAATCCTGTCTCTCAATAGGTTGACTCTATTTTGGGATTTCACAGTGAAAGTAGCTTGCCACCTGAAGTGGCATTCTAACATTATTACTTTTGTGTTGGGAGGACATGTGGTAGCTGCTGCCTGGGGTCACGCCTTCAAGGTCATGTACGCTGTGGCCTGCGTAGGTGGCCCATGGGGGCTCGCAGGGCCACAGTCTTGCTCATGTTCTGCTTGACAAGCCTGGTGCCCCAGCTTCGGGATGCCTCATCTTCAGGGAGTTTAGACTTTTTTGTTTGTTTGTTTTTTAGTTCATATCCAGGGCAAGGTACTGCCTGTGGTTCTCGGCGCCCTTCCCCGAAGTGCTGGTCATGTCCAGCTCTCAAACAAAAGACTCGCCAGTGAGAGGCATCAAGAGGCCTCAGCCTGTGCTGCAAAGTGACCATGGAACTCTAGTGACAAATGATTCAGATCCACTTTGATCTTCAGGTTTCCAACTTGCCACTGGTGTGCTGATCTAGAAATTCCCTAGTTTGTGGGCTGGCAGATTGCCATTTGATCAAGTTTCAGTGTTTGTGTGAACTCAGCAGAGATGGACAAGTTGGTCTGGAAGGAAAGAGTGGAACAGATTTGTTTGGAAGGTTCTGGAATGTTCAGGTAATAAATCCTTTTATCTTTCCTTCCACCTTAGCAGTGAAGACAAGCAGTCTGTCTCTTGGCGGTAAGAATAGGGGATGAAAATCAGAAGACCAGGGCTAAATTCCCAAAGACTTGGTTAACATGAAAACCATTTGTTCACGTTTCCTATGAAAACTGTGGTTTGTAAAATAAACTGACAGATATCAGTAAAGATATCACCCAAAATGACAAAATCACCAAAGGCTGAGTTTGTTTAGGGCTCTCTCCACAGGCCTTGATAATTTTTGTTTTCCATTACGGAAGCAGTTCTGTCCCTTCCTTCTCTCCTTGTACAACAAAAAAAAATCGCCAACAATGATAGAAAAATGGAATCTTCTCATAGTCTCTCGTAATTCACCTTATTCTGGATTCTCCATGATCTTAATGTCTTTCACTCAGATGAGGGTCTATTCTTAGTAGACCCATCTCTGTTATTACAATAATCCTTGTGGGAAACTGAGGAAGACGTGAAGATAGCGTCAACAGTCAGGTTTTTCTAGGGTGATCAGCTTGAAATTGGTAATCTGGCCTTAATTTGTTAGGGTTGCCATAACAAGTACTAAAGAGTACATGAATTAAACAACAGAGGTTTAACTCCTCCCATTTCTGGAGGCTGAAGGTCTGAGAGGAATGTGCCAGCAAAGTTGGCTTCCTCGGCGGTCTCTCTCCTTGATGTGTAAACTGATGTCTTCTCCCTGTGCCTTCAAGTGCTCCCTCTTCCTCTGTGTGTGCCTGTGTCCAAGTTCCTCTTCTCATAAGGACAGCCATCATTTTAGATCAGGGTCCCCCCAAATGACCTCATTTTAACTTAATCATCTCTTTAAAGAACTTGCCTCGTTTAGAGTCACTTTCTGAGGAATTGAGGGCTAGGGCTTCCATAAATAAATTTGTGGGGAACAAAATTCAGCTGATAACATGTGGGAACCCCTGATCGAAATCCAGCCATTCTGGACCAGACTGGGTTGAATTCCGGGGGAGCAGGGGGTATGGGTTTATGTTCCTCCCCATCAGCTCCCACGTGGTGTGCCACGGGCTCCTTCCCTCTGATTGTCCTGCTTTAGCCTCTGGGCTGTTTCCCACAGCAGCTCTAAGATAGGGACAGCAGTCTCCAGGGCTTTGAGAATCCTTCTTTGCTGCTGTTAGACTCACCTTTTCCACAGAGGCCCTCCGTCTTCTTGTTACGAAGAAGGACGCTCTCCAATTCCCGCCAAGAATTTCAGTCAAGTTCAATATGAGTATGAGGACTGGCCCAGGGGAAAAGGAGACACAATAGGGCACTGGACCAGGGAGCAAGATGAAAAGTCTGGGATGCACCACACATAGGCGTTTCACCCTCAGTGCATTATTTCAACGCCAGCTCATGAGATACCGCCTTTCCGCCTTCACTTCCCACCCCTCACACTTGGCAGCCCTCTGCTCCCGGGAGGCAGTGAGGTATAATGGAAAACCCACAGACTCCGGGGTAACAGACCTGTTTTGACACATGTTGCTGCCATTTACTGGTTATGCGGCCTTGGTCAGGCTGCCTGATCTTTTTGGGCCCTGGTTTCATCCTATATAAATGATGATGGTAATATTTGCTTCATAGTGTTGCTAGGAGGATTCCTTGAAATTATGCCTGCAAAGCATCTAATGCCTGGTGGTCTGCACTGAATTGTGTTTCCCCAAAGTTCACATGTCGAAACCCTAACTGCCCACCCAATCCCTCCAGTTCCTCAGAATGTGACTATTTCTGGAGACAGGGTCTTTAAAGAGGTGGTTAAGATACAATGAAGACACGGGCAGGTCTTAATCCAATATGACTGGCATCCTTATAAGAAGAAATTGGAACATGGAAGCTCACCACGTGAGGAAAGACCATGTGAGAAAAACGTGAGAACACAGGCAGAAGATCATCCACAGTCCAAGGACAGAGATATCCAGAGAAACTAGGCCTGCCCAGACCTTGATCTTGGACTTCCAGACTCCAGAATATTGTGAGGAAATATATGACTATCGTTGAAGCTACCCAGTCTGTAGTATTTTGTTCCTGCAATCCTAGCAATAGCAATACAATCTGTCTTCCTTTTTTCCTGCCTCCTTCCCAGCTCACTGCTGCCCCCAACTAGAATATTTTGGGCTAGTCTATAGTTTGCTCTACCTGCACATTTTGCAAACTGAAGAGGGCAAGTTGAAATGAAACACAGAGCAAGGGAAAATAAAAGACTATGAGAGGAAAATATCTAGTATCTTAAAATTCACCTAAAAATTGACAACTTAAAAAAAAAAAAAAAGATGGAAAGTGACTCTCAGTCATGGTTGGGATCTTGGATTTTTATGAAATTTCCTCCTGGGATCCTCTCTCCACGGTTCTCTTGACCTGTGGGCTGCGTCTCAACTCTGGGTGATCACTCAAAAATCCTGCTTGCTTCCTTGGTGCTACTTTGGGAAATATGCTGACTTTGCAATATTGAGTCTCTTAGTCCAGGAACACAATGCATCTCCTTATTTCTTTAGCTCTTTCATATCTTTCAACAGAGGTGTTTGCTTTTCTTCTATAAAGATTTGCACATCTTTGATTATTTTGCACTTCTACATATTTTATTTTTTCATAATTTTGGTATTTTTAAAAATCATGCTTTCTTTTTCTTGCTGGTGTATAAAAATACAACTGATTTTTGTAGTTAGATTTCATGTCTAGCAATATTATACTCTTACTTATGTAGGTTATTTAGAGGGATTCCTCTGTAGAAACCATATTATATGCAAATAATAGCAACTTGTTTCATTCTTTCTAAGTCTGCTGCCTTTCATTTATTTTTCTTGCCTTACTATGTTGCCTAAAACTTTCAGGACAATGTTGAAATGAATCATGCATCCTTATCTCACTTCCAGTCTTAGAGAGAAAATGCTCAAAATTTCAATTTCTGATGTTTGCTACAGGAATAGATGTTTCTTTCTATTCTGAGTTTGCTGAAAGTTAAAAAAATATTAAAATCATAAACATATTGAAATTCAACAAATACTTATTTTGCATTCATACGGATAAGTCAAAGTGTTCCCTTTTTTAATTTGTTAATATAGTGAACTACATTACTTTCTTTTCTAAAGTTAAACTAAACTTGCATTTAAATCCACATGGGCTATTCTTTATTAGTATATTCATACATTGATAGATTAAATTTACTAATTTTTATTTATTGTCTTTGAAGGAAACTTGCAGGCAGGAGAAAGAAGAGACATTTTATTCATTTTATTTAGTTGTTCATCTTGGTTTTTCCCACTGGTCTTGGGACGTGAACCTGGCACCTTGGGATGTATGTGGACTGTGTTCAACCTCTACTCCACCAGGACATGTCTAGTTTACCAGTTGTTTTAAAAAGAATTTAAAGTCTAAGATCATGAGCTGATTTGGTCTTTGATTTGGAGATTTTCCAGATGTGCCGATAGCTTCCTTTTTTATAATATTCTTGTTGACCTTAACAACAGAGGCTATATCTTTGTAAAAGGAGTTGGGGACTGTTTCTCGTTAGTACTCTGGAGCAGTTTAGATTCCTTGATAGAACAAGCTCGTGCTTTCATACGACTTGCTGGTAAAACCATCTGGGCCTTGGTGAAGCCTGGTGGAGCAGTGATTAGGTCAATCTCTGAAGGAACAAGCCACATACCCCTGGGCTCGAGTCCCGGGTCTGGGGGGAAGCAACCAGTGTGGACAACTAAGTAAAGATAAAAGATGCTTCGTCTTCTGTTCTCTTCCTGCCTGCCTGCTTACTAGTCTTCATTCCTGCCTCTACCTTTCCTTTAAAAAAGAAAACTATCTGGGCTTAGTATTTGCATTGTGAGAAAAGTTTTACCTACTGATTTCAATTTCATTAGAGGCTATTGGATTAATAATGCTTTCCTTTTCTCTTCCCTTTAAAGCAGTTTTGGTAAGCTTGAAATGCATCTCTTTGCAAACTTAATGGCATTTATTTTTTAACGCTATCTTTTTACTAACCTTTTTTCTACAAAATACTTGTTACTTTTAAAAAATTGCTGACTTTTATGTTTTAGAGCAATTTTAGGTTCACAGCAAAATTGAATGAAAAGTACAGAGGGTTTGCTGTCCTTGCTTCTCACCCTCCCTTCCACACTATCAACATCCCCATCACGGGTACATACATTTGTTATAAATGATCACCCTATATTAACATTATCACCAAAAATCTATAGTGTGTATAAGGGTTACTCTTGGTGTTGTATATTCTATGGGTTTTGAAAATATATAATGACATATGTCCATCATTATAGTTTCAGAGTATTTTTACTGCCCTAAAAATCATCTGTGTTTTGCCTGTTCATCCTTTTATCCCTCTAACGCCTGGAAACTGGATCACTTTCACTCTTAATAATTTTGTATGTATCTCTTTTCTCTGATAAATCTTGCCATAGGTTCATCAATTTTATCTGCCTTTTAAAGACCCAGCTTTTAAAGTCCTACTGTATATTTGTCTCTATCTTATTAATTTCTTATCTTTGTTATTTTTTCTTTTAATTTCTTACGTTTATTTGGGATCTTTTTCCCTAGCTAAATTGAAAATATAACTCGTTCATTTTCTGCCATTTTTCTTTTTTAAGGTAAGCATTTAAGGCTATAAATTTCCATTTAATGGACACTGTAGTTACAGTCCACATATATATGTAATATATATGACATAGCTTGATTGAAATATTTTCTAATCTTTATTTTAATTTCTTTTTTATCCAGGACTTTTTTTAGAAGTATGCCTCTTAATTTCCATGCCTTTTAAGTTTTCTATCACTTATTGTTGATTTCTAATTTTATTGTATTCTTGCTAAATAATAAGGTTTTCAAAATGCCAAACTTTTGAAATTTGTTGAAACTGACTATAACTGAGTTTGTGGTTAGTTTTAATAGATGATATGTATGTGGTATTACTATGTAGGTATTTAGATATTGATTTCTTTTTGATACAGTCAATTTTTTTTAAGGAAAGGTCCAGGCAGGAATGAAGATGAGCAAGCAAGCAAGCAGGAAGAGAGGCGCAAGAAGCATTTATTTATTTTCATTTAGTTGTTCATTGTCCTTGTTCCCCTGACCCCTGGTCTCGAATCTGGGTCCTACGTAGACTGTGCCTGGTGGGCTTAACTGCTGGGCCACCAGGCACACCAGGTCAAGTTGTCAATTGTGAAGTTAAGATATGCTATATGTCTTCTGACTTTTCATTTGTTTCTTCCATGGGAGAATGTGCTCACATCTCCTACTGCAGTGGTAATTTTATTTCTTGTAGCTCATTGCATTTTTCCTTTATATATTTGAAGCCCACTTTGGTAATTAATTTCTAGGTAATTCATCTTACTCAGATCTCTAAGTTTCCTGACTTTATTGAGTATTGCCCTCTAAATATTCCTTACTTTCTCGATTCTCATCAAAAAGTGTTTATTACTTTAAAATACTTCAGTCAATATTTTGAGTCATTTCTAGCAATCGGGTTAGTTGTTAGTTTATCAGTCTACCATATGTTTGGACGTGACAGTCTTACTAGAAATATATTCTGAGTTCCTAATTATGCTCACTGGTTTATTGATCTTACAAAAGAAGCCTTCATGAATGTGTGCTTTTGTCCTTCAGGGACTGCCTATTTTTATATATTTACTTAATTTGTCTTATTTAAAATAGTGTTTGGAGAGGATAATAAAATAAACAGTATATTTTAGACTTTAATCAAGCAGTCAATATTACTTATCTGTAAAAATTTAACCCATAACTAATACCTGATACACAAATGAAATAAGATACGTGGAAATTATCTGAAAATGGTAATGTGCTACATATAAGTGAAAGATTATTATCTAAATAATTTAAACTCTCTTTATGTCAGATCAGGTCATGGATTACTCGTGAGGACTAAATTTAAAAGAAAATTCACAAGAAATGCCTCCATGGAAGGCCCAGCGGCTGATGAGGACCAGCTGTGTAACTGAATTCAACCCAGCACCTGTATGTTACAGGTTTTAAGAAGCTTCTGCCTCTAAATTTAACCAGATTTTCCTATGAAGCAAGCAGAGGGAGTCAGTTGAGCAATGGATCCTGTGGGAAGTTGATTTTTGAATCTGATGTCTGCTTAGTTACGATGCCGGTCTATATAGAAGACGTTTTAGAATTTACAATGATGGAAGAACATACTGATGCATCACTTGTTGTGTTTGCAGGGTTGAGAATCAGGCACAAAATGTGTTTCTGTATTTCAGGTTCTTTTGCTTGTTGACTTTTTAATGGTGACATTTCTAGACTTTGTATCTGTGTGGCATCGTCTGTGTGTCCAGCTGAAACCCCAGGAGAGCAGATGGTTTCGAATGGCTGAGAACGTGAGCTTTGGAAGTAGATCTGCTTAGGGGTAGGCTCTGTCTCTGCTACCATCAGCCATGTGACTTTGGGTGAGTTCTTTCCCTTTTCTGAACCTGATTTTCCTTAACTGTGAAGCAGAGATGTTTAGCCTTATCTTGTATAACTTTGATGACACTTCAATGCAACAAACCATTTAGTGTTTAATTCAATGATTGGCACATGGGAAACTCTCAGTAAAAAGTATCTATAAAACAACCTACGCTCAATCCTCACTCTATGTTTTGGGCAGCGATTCTCTACCTTGGCACAACATTAGACTCACTCTGGGAGCTTTGAAAAACCATGGCCCAGGACACACCCTAGAACAATTATGGCAGAATCTCTGGGTGTGGGTGGTTCCGATGTGCAGCAAAGTAGAGACCCACTGTGGGACCTTGGGAGGAGAGTGGCAGTGCCAAGTCCAGTGTGAAGATGAAGTTTCTTCAGGAGCATCTGCTCATGTTTATCCCCTAAGTATCTCCCCACGATGGTCTGATAGGGGCACCCAGGAGACGAGCTTGCCTCGGGAGGCTGCGTGGTATTAGCCCGGCTAAGGGTGGGGAGCCCAGTGTGTGCAAAGGCTCTGATATTGCAGGGGTTGGGGGCAAGGATTACTAGAGGAAGGCCATGGAGGTGCAGGACAGAAAGAGGGTGAAACCAATGGTGAGGCAGGAATGGGGTGTGGGTATGGAAACCATGCGGTGTATGATAATGAGATCACTCTGGCTGGTGGAGGGAGACAGGAGGCTATTGATGCATTTTCTGTGTTCTCAGTGAGACAGGCAATGAGAGCTCCGTCCAGGGGGCCGGGGTAGAGAGGAGTAGACATGAGAGACTTTCAGTGGGCCAGGCGATCAGGACTTGTGGGGATTTGGAGGGACAGATGAGGGCCTTGGTAGGAGCGAAGGTTTGAGGCTAGAGTGGGTCTATGTTCCCAAGAGGTGTCCAGTGTTGCTTAATGTGTTTGTTGTCCCTGCAGAGAATGAATTTAGGTGTGACCTTGGAGACCTCAGTGTCCCCATCTATGAAACGATGAGATTGGAGCTGTGCTCTCATAGCTTTGGGCCCACATTTTGCACGTCCAAAAGCTTCATGGCCACTGTCCTCAAGGACCTTAAGCCTAGTAGACTCACCCCAAACTTGATTTTTCAAGTCCAAAGTATGTCCCTCTGCTTCTTTGTGGGGTCGTGAAGCCCCAGAAGGGTGAGCATTCCCTTCTGCATCATTTAGCAGTGTTTTCCGGAACACGACCTGCGGCGTTCTTCTTTGTGAACGTCACCTCATTTGGAGAAACCCTGTGTTCTCTGCAGCTTCTGGAGCGGTTTTTGTTCTTTCGTGCAGGATGGCGGCTCCCAGCTCACTGTTCCTGCCTGAGTGATGCTCAGGGGCTTCCCAGGAGCAGACAGATATCACTGAGGTGAGAGGTAGGTGTGTCGCTGGGTCCCCTTCAAGTATTGGCTTGGAGGCAACTGTGAAGCAGGCGGAGCTTCTGCTCTGCCCGCCTGGGGCCTCAGTGCTGCCCCTGCGGACCAGACAGGGGACTCTTCTTCCTTCTGCAGGCTCTGCTCATCTCCATCACGCAGCCCTCCCTGTGGAATTTTGCTCCTTAATGTTTAGAGACAGCCATTACCTTTTGTAAGTTCATTGACATTTAAGTCTTGCATCCAAGGGTGGAATGAAAGTCTGGCTTCACATCACAGAAACTTCAAGCCTAGAGTAGGCTGGTGCTACAGACTGCATGTTTCTGTCCCTCCAAATGCGGGCACGGAAACCCCAGCCCCAGTGTAATGGTCTTAGAAGGTGGGTCTTTGGGGTGATAGTTAGATCTGGAAGGTGGATTAGTGTACTTGCAAGAGGTGATCTCGTTTTCTTTCTCCCTCCCTCCTTCCCTTCCTCCCTCCCTCCCTCCTTCCCCTTTCTCTCTGTCTCTCTCTGTCTCTGTCTCTTTCTTTCTCTGTCACACACACACACACACACACACACACACACACACACACACACACACACACACACACACTCCTGCACTGATTCTGCTGTCACCTTGATCTTGCACTTCCAGCCTCTAGACCTGTGAGGAAAAGACATGTCTGTTGTTTAAGCCACCCCGCTCTGGTGTCTCTGTTACAGCAGCCCATGCAGACTAAGACAGCTGGGCATTCTGAGCCAGAGGAAGACTTTCCTACTGTCCTGATCCCAGGTACCCACAAGGCTTCCCCTTATCCAGTGAGCACCTCTGTGCCCGTCTGCTCGGGCTGCCAGACTGGTGTTGAAGATAGGGGTTTGACCAACCGAAATTAATTTTGGAAGGCCAGAAAGCCAGGGTGCTGGCAGGTTTGCTTTCTTCTGAGATCTCTCTCCTTGCCTTGCAGACGACGGCCTTCTACCTGTGTTCTCACATGCCTTTCCTCTGTGTGTGTCTGTCCTATAAGAACACAGTCATCCGGGATTAGGTCCCACCTGACTGATGTTCTTTTATCTTAATTACCTCTCCAGAAACAGCCACAGTCTGAGGTACTGGGGGTAAGGACTGCAACAAATGAAGTTTGAGGGATATGATTCAGCCGCAAATAATTTTCTTAAATGACGAAAGGTAAATTGGGGCACAGGGCTAGATATTTAAGGAACTTATAAGCCAAATTTATAGGATTGAAA
This sequence comes from Solenodon paradoxus, assembly GCA_004363575.1. Lineage (NCBI taxonomy): Eukaryota > Metazoa > Chordata > Mammalia > Eulipotyphla > Solenodontidae > Solenodon > Solenodon paradoxus. The sequence continues at coordinate 68,054 of RJWH01000596.1, read as the reverse complement.
GCAAGAAAATAAAGAGATGGTGGTGGGTTGGGTAGAGGGTGTGTGTGTGTGTATGTGTGTGTGTGTGTGTGTGTGTGTGTGTGTGTTTTTCTTCCCTAATTGGTAGAATTGAATTGGCATCTAACTCATGGGTAGTTGACCCCCCATCCCAGGCCTGTTGTTTGGAGACATATTGAAAAACATATTTTCATTTGCTTACCAGTTTTTAAATAATTTCTGAAGATATCAGCATCAAAATAGGGTAAAATAAGATGTGATCACAAGCTATTTTTATTTTTTAAATGTGCCAGTTAAATAAGAAATTAGAGGAATGGTATTATTGGAGCTGTAATTCAAATAGACTTTGGAATAGTCCTTTTGTATGGTTATCATAAGCAGATCTCTACTAAAAAACTGTATTTAAAAACACTTAAATTAGGCACACCCTGGTAGAGCGGTGGTTAGGTCAGTTGTCTCCAAAGGAACACAGACCACACACCCCTGGGCTTGAGTCCCAGGTCCAGGGGGAAACAACCAGTGTGAACAACTAAATAAATAAAATGAGGGGCTTCTTCCTCCTCTCTCTCCGTGCTTGCCTGCCTGCTCGCCTTCATTCCTGCCTGCACTTCCCTTAAAAAATGAATAAAAAGCTCAAGGTAGTCATCATTTTATGTATTCATGTTTTGACTGTTTATACTAAAATAAGCAATGAACTTTACATATATATTGATTTTTTCCATGTTCTCAAAGGCCTGTTTTCCTTTGTCCCATGTGAGTGCCTATTTTATGCTTGGCACTTTGCTAGACTCTGATATTATCTTACCCTCATGAAGCTGAGTCTTATCAGGGAGACAGACAAGTAAGTTGCTATGAGAAGAGCTGAGGTCATGGTCAGCCCAGGACACAGGGGGAATGACAAGGAGGGTCTCTTCTCTCAGATCAGGGAGGTCAGAGGCATCTTGGTGGAGAGCACCAGGTAGGAGCGACAGGGTCCTGGGGAAGGCAGTGAATTGGTGGTGTCAGGTAGAGGGACAGGGGAAAAGACAGCAGAGGTGGGCAGAGTTGCTCACATGTCCAAGGTTCTTTTGGCAGTTTTTCCTCAAGGCCACTGATTAGTCCTCAGTTAGTGTGACCTGCCATGTGTCTGTGTCCCATTTTACTGTAAATGGTTTGTCCTCTCCCTGGGTTCAGGCATGACCTGAGTGTCCAGAGTTGACCGCTCAGTAGCTTCTGACCTCCTGAACCCAGGGAGTGGTTAAGGGGTGAGCATGTTGACACAAACTATCCCCATTAAACCCAACCCAAGGCTTTTACTGGAACTGCTTTCCTCTGGGTGCTTAGTGAGTGTGCGAACCTAGGATGTCCTACTGATGTTTTCTTTCCTTGGAGAAAGCCCGCCTAGGAATGATACCAAATGGTAGAGGCAGAGCAGGGTCTAGAAGGAGACGGGCACCTTATCTGAGCTTGTCTGAGCCTTAAACCCAGTCATGGTAACAATCACTTCCAGGCTTCTCAGGGATGGAGCAATTTGTTAATTTATTTATTAATTGCTGTAACAACTTCAGCTATTTGTCTCCAAGATTTCTGAGGAGCATGGCTGTCTTCAGAGGGGTTTCACAGAGTTCCTCCCAAGGGACTAGAAACAAACATCTTGTTGGCCTAATTGCTCAACACAAGATGTAACAGAAAAATCAGGGCCTTGGGAATCAGACAGGTTTGAAACTTGGCCTTGGTGCTGTACATTGTGTATGATGTTGGACTCATTTCTTCAACATCCTGAACCTTCAAGTTTTATCATATGCATAATGTAGTGCTCCAATGAGCAGAAAACACAGGTCTATCGAATACATTTTCATTGACTGAAGGAAAGTTGGAAATACGTGCACATTATCTTCATGTAAAATTATTTGACTCTTCTGCCTCTGCACAGAATTGTGGTAGATGAAATAGACTTGAAGAAAAATGGCCTCTGGAGGTATGTGTGGCTCTTCTAAATGGGACAAAATTTCTGAAGGGTAGGCTTGAGGAATGTGAGTGAGGAGCCCCATAGATTTGGGCATCACCCCTAACCAAACATGTCTCCCGCCATGAGCGGGCCAAGCATGCGTGAGACTCTCTCTGACAGGCCAACTTTAGGATTTGTGACTGGCGTTCCAGGAAAGCCTTTCTGGATATCAGAACACTGTTGTGTGTGAGAGGTCAGTGTGGGCTGAAAAAAAAAATCCCTTCCTCATAGTTTAAAATATCCCTTCCTCATACTTTTGACAGTGAGAGGGAAGAGGAGCGTGGTGGGGAGCACGACAGGCAGATCTCTGGGCTCCACAGGGCAGCCACTTGGAGGTTGATGCTGACAAAGAAGCAGCAGGTGGAGGTCCTCCACAGTAGGACAGTGTGTGAGAAGAGAGGGCAGGGTGACTGGGGTCAGAGGCTGCTGCAAAAATAACCTGCATCCGGCCCCAGGTGATGGCTGCAAGTGTGTCTTCCAGACTTAACAGTGGCCTCCCTCCAGTTCATTTTACTCTCATGCACCAAAAAGCTTTAAGGTTTTGGCAGCTTACTGCAGAAAAGGAGAGAACAATAGGAACAAAGACTGCTTTCAGGCTAGTGTTTGCATATATGCTGCACAGTCTAGGGGAATGAAAAACAAACACCCTCCGTTGTTTAAGAACTATGCTGCATGGCGAAGGCGGTGATTTACGGACAGGGATGAAACTTCACTAATGGGCTCCATTGACTCCAGTGGACCAAGAAAGGAAGACTTGTTCCCAAAGTCTCCCGTCGATGTTGCGGAGGGCTGTTATCACACAAATCACAGTGACTTCACAGGGGTGTGGGCTGCAGTAGTGCTGGACCCTGAAGGGACCCTGGCTCAGCAGAAGTCGAGGGGCTTGCTTGCTTGTTGGCTGCTGCCAGAACTACTTAGCCAGATTTTTCTGCCCAAAGACTAAATCCTCAGGAAGCTGTAAATATTCAGCTGTTGCTCTTCGGGACCCTGGAGGCTCTCCCCAGCAATCCTCTGTTCTTCTCCGCTTGCCTGAAAGATAATTTTCCAAGGCCTTGTCTAGCATGGCACAACTAAAACAATGTGCTTTCCCGACATGGCCTGTGTGAGGAATTTGTTCCTGATATTCAGCTGACATCTTCCTTTTCTCTCCATTTCATTCCCATTATTCCTGCAGTGCTAATACGCTTGGGGCCTGGCTGAAGAGTTCCTCTCTCTTTGTGACTGGCCCCCGCTCACACACATGATACGCATCCAGTTCTGCCAGTGTGTTCCCCCAAGGCCGCCACTGGCTTTTCTAGCTCATTAATCATCTTTGTTGCTTTTCTCTGAGTTTTTTTTCTGAGTTGTTCACTGGTTTCCTGGACAGAGGAACACAGAACAGCTGCTACTTTCACAGGCACAGAACAGAAGAGGGCTCCTCTGTCTGGTCACAGAATAGTCCCTTTCCTCCAAAGCACATCCTGGGTGGCTGCACCTGGGGTGGCAGAGAAATGCTGTTGGCTTCCGGGGAACTCCGTGTAAGCCATTTCTGTCCAGGACTCTTTCCAAGTAAAGGTTTTACATTTTTTCAGTAATAAAAGGACTTTGTTATGAAAAGGAAGTCTCTCACCTTATAAAGCAGGCCCATGACAGGGACAAAGGAAAGACTGTCGAGAGGAGGCCAGGGATGTTCAGAGGGGTGGAGCTCATTGAGCGGGAGGAATGCTGTGAGCATGCAAACTTTTTTCAAGGCAGGGACCCAGGTTAGAACCATCGGGCCAGGGTCATGGTGGGTGGAGAGAGTAGAGGGCCTCTCTCATTTTACTAGTGAGCAAATGGAGATTCCCAAGTGGTTGGGTTGTTAACCCTCGAAGCAGGACAATGGCATAATAAAATAATCAGGACCAGAGCGCCAGACAACTGGCATTGTCTCTCATTAGTTATAAGATCCTGGCAAGTCCTTTAAGTTCTTTAAATCCTTAACAATGTCTCAGTAAAGATGAGATGATGATGATGATAATGGTATGATGGTGATGGTGGTGGTGATGGTGGTGGTGATGGTGGGGATGGCGATGATGGTGGGGATGGGTGATGGTGGTGATGATGGTGGTGACGGCGGTGGTGATGATGGTAATGGTGGTGATGATGGTGATGGTGGTGGTGGCGGTGATGACGATGGTGGTGATGTGGTGGTGATGATAAAGTCAGTGGAAAGGTAGTGTCCCCTTCCATCTGTCCCTGAATTGGGGTGGTCTCAAGTGTGCCCATCTGGACCAAAGCACAGCAGTAGGAGTGCTTCTTTCCCTAGTTACTGGGTGCCCAGGGTCCCACTAGAATTTACAAGTGTCTAGGATGTTAAGGGGTGGCCGAGCAATATGGCATTGAGGTGGGGGGACTGGCAGCACAGGCAGGATATTGACCTACTTAGATGAAGGTAGTTGGTTCTTGGACTCATTGGAGATTACCACAGCAATCAGCAATTCTTGAATAGCAGTCAGGTGTCTGAAAAGTCAACTCAATTCTGACACTATCTACCTGGAAATAGCATCAGTTTCCACAGGTTAAGGCCTCATTATCCCTGGATAGTTCTCTACTTCTGATGCTAGCTGCAAGCCCAGGCTGTTACCTGTGCTTCTGACCAACCAGCTAGAGACCAGAGGTTCCCAGGATCTCTCACTAAGCTAAAATTAATTTGCTAGACTGATATACAACTCAGGAAACCCATTTACTTACTAGATCACCAATTTATTACAAAGGCTATAACTTGGGAATAGCTAGTTGGAAGAGATGTATAGTGCGAGGTATCAGAAAGGGTGAGAGCCTCCATGTTCTCTCCTGGTGTACCATTCTCCCGCTAGCTCCATGTGCTCACCACCTGGAAGCAATTCAGGATTTTATGGTGGTTTCGTTACATTGACATGACAGGTTAAATCATTGGTCATTGGCAATTGAACTCAAAGCCCAACTCCTCTTCCCTCCCTGGAGGTCTGGAAGCTCCAAGCCTTCATTCTGGTCAAGTGCCTCCATTCTTAGTTGTTCCCAGAGTCACCTCATTTATATAACAAGAGATCCCTTTAATACTCTTAACATTTAGGAAATTCCAAGCCTTTTGGGAACTGGGAATCAGGAACTGTGAATAAGGACCAAATATTCATGAGAAATACATATTTTGGTCAAACATGTACATGTATTTTACAATATCACAGGTACCTACTAGGGTCAAGCTGCATCCCCTTCACTGTGCTGGATGTGGTTCCCAGGCCCCTGCCCTGCCGTGTTGCTCTTTGCCTCTGGCACTGCCTTCTGACCTTTTGGGATCCTCAACCATTTATGGGCACACAGCCCATAAGAGACTGAGTCCTCTTACCCCAGTCTGTGTCCCAGTTTGAAGCCCCCCCCAAAAGCCCTCCTGCATGGATCCTCCTGCCTAGCAAAGTGGCGCCTATGCCCATCAGGCCACCAAGATGCGTTTGGAGCATGGGAAGACCCTGGTCTACAAGGCCAGGGAGGGAGAGTATTTTCATTTCTTCTAAATGTTTCTTCTCCAAGAAGAGAGAGAAAAAGTTCTGGTTCTGGGTACGTGTGTATTTGTCAGACTAGATTGTGTCACACTTGCCTCATATGGATTTTTCTTAGAATCAGTTGAAATGATATATGTAAGAATGCCTCAAGCACAAAAGTATGATATAAATATGAGTTGTTATTTCTTTAATATGAAAACACCGAAAGGAGAATAGTCTAGGGTTCTAGTTCTTACAGCCAAAAACATCCTGGTATTTATCAGGCATTTTTAGGGTTAGTTACAAAAGAGGAATTGGGACCAATCTTTGAAGGGTAGAGTGGGTAGTAAAAGAGGAAAAGTGTCATCTTCCAAAAGGATATAATGTAGGTTAATGCTGACCAAATGTTGGTGTTGTCTCTCTGTCTCTGTCTCTCTTTCTGGGAGTGGGCCAAATGTCATCAGTCTCAATATTTTTAATTTTTTATGATAATCCTGAATAATTCAAAATTGTCTAAACATTGATTTCATGCTCAATGTAACTGCCATGCTTCCTATAAGAGGTCTTCTAATAATTGGAAATCTTTGCTCTTTGGAGGCACAGACATGGTTTATGACATTGTTTACAATGGGATTTGATTTGCAGGATAGGAAAGGAGACTGGTACTTCAAACGTTTATCTTTTGTTATCCATTTTCTCCTCTCTGTGATTAAAGACTTGTCTGCAGCCTTACATTCTGACATCATAGCCAGTCATTCAGAGTCAGGCTCAGTGGACTTTCTCCAAAAATGCCCTTTCTTTCAGGGAGTTCATTTTTCTCCTGGGCATTTTAGGTTCAGTGTCTAGACTGGAGATTCACAGTGGCTTTCCCCCACCACACACTCCCTCACTTTGCCCAGACCCAGTTCTCACAGCCATTCCTTGAACAAATATGCTCAGTCTCTAAATCAGACTCTTTATCCCCTCCATGTCCAAGGAAACTGATTCATCACACTGAGGTTTCTGTCTGGGAACTGCTTCCAGACATCCCAAACCATGTCCTTGTCTGTGTGTGGGGTCTGGGTTTGGGTATGGTCCTTTTCTTTCTCTTTTGTTTTGCTTCATTTGATCTTCCTCTGGGATGTGGTCTCTGCTTCTTTCTGTCCTACTATTTTACACAATTGTATGCCCAGCCATAGGTTTACTCCAAGAGGAATTCTTCTCACTCACTGCAATGTGAAGCTTCTCAAACTTGGTGCTAGGTACTCAGGCACATGCAACTCTTCTCTTGCATCAGGTATGCTCAGGTCAAAGGGTGAATCTGTGGGTGTACATATGAATAAACCAAGGGCAGCTGAATTTCCAGTCATATGGTTTCCTGTCTCGAGTTGATGTTATTCAACAATCTTGGTGGCATTTTTAGGGCTTTGATGGTGGAAGGAGAAGCATTTCTTTCCATGTAGGAAAATAGCTGCTCAGTTCAGTCTGGAATTAATTTTCCTTGTCCAATTATTTTTAATCAAATGGTATTGTGAAGAAGCCACTGTGAACTTGTTTAATAACTCTTCTGTTGTGTTTTTTTGTGGCATTTTCAATGTTCAGAAAAATATTTTATGCCTTTAAGGACTCCTGACAAGATGTTTCAGAGGATTAACAGGGACCAGGTTGTAAATTGGAGATGGACCATCTATCACAGAGGAGGGGCCCTTGACAGATTTAGCAGCACTGTTGTAAAGAGGTAGGCATTGTGTTCTCCATTTTGTGGAATCAGGATCTTATATCAAGTGAAGACTTCTTGATATATAGTGGAGCAGCTGAGAATTCAGAGAGTTAGGGATAGGGGGAGATAGAGCAAGACATTCACAGGTCAAGAGAGGAATATTAAGGAGACAATCAATTTTTTTTCAATATCTTGTAACAGGCTTGGGAAGAATAACTCAACACAGAGAATATGTCTCAGGCAACGTCACAGAACATTGCCTCAAGACTGTTTGATCCTTTTTCCATTAAGAGATAGAGTCTATGTCCCTTCTCTTGACAGGGCCTTGAGGCTACTTTGACCAGTATAGTGTGAGGGAAATGATACTGCCGTTTCTGAAGCTAGGTCATAATAAGCAATGCATCTCTGTCTTGTCTGCTGGGACAATGCACCTGGGTCTATGTAGCCAAATAAGAGGTCTGATGACCCTGTGGCTGCCATTGTGTGAGGAAGCCAAGTGACATGAAGTTCTCACATGGGGAGCCACATGGAAACCTCTGGTCTGCTGTCCTATTTTTTCAGTTAGCTGAAACTAGATGTCAGATACATGAGTGGACAGGCATTCAGATGATTCGAAACCTTAGATGTCAAGTCAACCCCAGCCTTTGACACTTCGCTGTTGGAGTCCCAGATACTGTAGAACAGAGACAAGTCATTCTCTGTGCCCTGTCCAATTTCTTGGCCTATGGAATCAGGTTACAATACGATGGTTGTGTTAAGCTATTTGGTTTGGGAGTAATTTGTTAAGACAGCTATGGAGACTGAACAGACAGCTTCTAAATGGTGGAAAAATAAGGTAGATTAAGGAGTTAGAGAGCGAGACAGGTGTGGTTAGGGGCAGATATTTTAGATAGACTGTTCGAAGACTCCTCTGAGGAGCTGACACTTAAGGAGAGAATTGAATGATGTGAGCATGTGGTCATGCAACTGTCTGGGTGGTGGTGGGAATAGATCCCAGTTAGAGGGAACAGCAGGCTCCGAGGTGGGAATGAGATTATTTAAGGGACAGCAAGATAGCATGTGTGCCTAGAGCTAAGAATATGAGGTGTGGTGTGATAGGAGATGAGAGGAAATCACATGTAGGACTCTGTTGACCATAATAATGGGTTTGGATTTTAAAAGCCAGCATGAGGTTTTGAATAGGGGAGTATTCTCTGCACTTACTTCCTCATGGATCTTATCTAATCTAAAGACTTCAGGTAGCTTCTACATGTAGATGGTTTCTAGCTATATAATCCAAGCCTAGACTTCAGCTTTGAAATCCAGATTCTTTATATAGTTGTCTATTCATCTGTCTACGTGGATTATTAATAGATATTTTAAAATGTAATCTGTACCAACATCAGCTCATTTCCTGGCCCCAAACCTCTTTCTCCCACAATCTAATCAATATAATAAATATAATGGCAGCCCCATACTTCCAGTTGTTCAGGTTATCTTTGATTTCTTCTTTCTCACACATCTCTGATCAATTAGTACATCCTGTTATGTTTCCTATCAGTCTATTGCTTCCATATTCCTTCTTCCCATCTATTTTCCTGTACAAAGTATGGATGTTAGAAAGTCTAATGAAAATCTGATTTCTTTCCCTTATAGGTAAGTTGGTCTTTTTGTTCTCCTTGGCTGTCCAAGGAATTTTATTATTATTTTTTTTAAATCTAGAAGTTTTACCAGAATACAGTTGGGTAATTTTTTTTCTGGGCTGTCTTTGACTTTATACATGTAGTTTCAATTTTTTAAACTTAATTTTAGAAAAACATTCTCGAATTATAGTTTTTGTTTTTTGTTCTGTTCCTTGCTTTGCTTTACTCTTTTAGGAACTCCTGTTATACAACATTGACTCTTCTTTGCCTATCTTCTATGCTTGTTACTTTCAAATCCCTTCTCATTGCTTCATTTATTTTGATTTAACTTTTTTCCTTTATACTTTCTATTTCTCTGAAAGCATCATCTGCTGGATTTATTCGTTCTTACAACTACTGTGATCTATTTCTATTCACAGCACTTCTGACACCAAATGTGTGGGTTTTCCACACCAAATGATTTTCCAATTCTTTGTGGACACCAGATGGGCATCCTACAATTTAAATCATTCTGACACTAACTACCTGACGTTCGTCCAGACCCCAAGGGCTAAGTGCTCAGTCCCACAAGACTGCTTCTGTTTTCAAATGTCAGTCATAAGCAGTGAGTGTCCAGGTTACCCAAATTTCTGTCTGCTTTGGCTGCAAATTAGGGGTTACCACAAGCCCCCGCTCACATTCAATAATTTGCTCTAGAGGTTCATGGAACCAAGAGAAACACTTAATAGCCAGATGAAGAGGTACATCGGGCAATGCTGGAAAGGGTTCTGAGTGCAGAAGCTTCTGTCCTCAGGAATTTGGGGTACACCCCTCTCCTGGAAGATGGATGTGTCCATCAATCTAGAAGTTCTCCAAACCACTTTATTTAAGTTTTTTTTTTTTTCCCAGAGGTTCCGTGACATAAGCCATTGGTGATTAACTCCATGTCCAGTTCCTCTTCCCACCCTGGAGATCAGGAAGTGGGACTGGCAATTTCAACCCTTTAATCACATGGTTTATTCCCCTGATCACCTGAAACTATCCTGAAGCTATCTAGCTACCAAATGTCACCTTGTTACCATAAACTCAGATATAGTCCAAAGAGGCTTTGACTAACAAACAATGGTCCTCTCACCTCTATCCTTCAACAAATTGCATGACTTTTAGAAGCTCTTTGCCAGGAACTTAGAATGAAGATGAAATATGTATTTATTTTTATATCACAATATCACAACTCTTGTTTTTTGATTTAGGTTATTTGACTTTTTTGAAATGTGTTTTAGTTTTCATTTGTTTAGCAGGCATGTCTTTATGTTTTATGGACTGTTAAGGGTATACTTCTGTGACATTTATCTTTTTCACTAAATAACTTTGCTACTTGACTGATAATTTTTTGTTGAAAAATTTAAATAATTTTATTGAAGTAACACTGGCATTTAACTTTATATAGGTTTCAGGCGGAGCATTTTTTATAGACATCGTTTTCTCAAATTCTAGAAGAAATAGTTCCGCTTGACTTCTCTATCTTCATTGCTCTAGAATTTCTTCTTCTATTGTTTCTACATGGTGTTCAAGAACATGGTGGCTTACTTTCTGAGGTCTCTAGGCTGTGTTCCTTTTCCCTTTTTTAGATGGTTCTTCCATTTGTTTCCTTACTTTTTCTTGGATAGCTCTAGTCCTTCCAGACTTTTACTGAAAATCCCATAAACTCACCCATTACTTGAGTGGGGAAAAGCCTCCAGTTTCAGCTGCTGTTCTCACATTGGTTCACTCAGCTTTCCATTGAGTGCATGCTGAATATTGTGGAATTTTTAGTTTTGTCAAAGTCATGATTCTCTCCTTTACTTCCTCTTGTAAAGATATTAATACTACTCAGGTCTTTGTCTATTGGTTGTTTATCCTAAACCACTTATATTGTGAAGAGTATGGGAATACTTTTAAAATTAGTGTTGTGGTACATAGTGCCCATGAATTTTTGATTTTGCTATTCTGTTCTCAACCTGTACTATTTCTGATGGTTTGGAAAGCATCAAAAATCATACTATAATTTGCTGTAGAGCCTTCTTCAGCCTCTATGCATTGTAGTACCATAGAATGATAGTATTAAATGAACATCAGAGTGAGGAGGCTAAAACAGAACACCCAAAGTCTCAGAACTGGTCTTCTGTGGATGTCCCACTCTGACATGAAGAACCAAGGACAGTGGAGGACAGCCCCACAGGCAAAGGAGAAGCTCCAGTTCTTCGAAATCTTTAGCCCTTTCCTAAATCAAAGAAACCATCTGCCACTCCCTGGGTCTCCACACTTCTCCTAATCTAGAAGTGGCCTTCTGTTTCTATCCTCTAGAAGAAGACAGAAAGGGAAATTATTTATTTTTACTTTCAGAGTAAGGAGGAGTCGTTCCTGCTTGCCTACGGTGACTCCCTCCTGTCCTCTGAGACCCCAGGTGCCTCACTCGGGAGACAAACGTGGGTCTGCCCCAGCAACCTCAGAATTTGCCGCCATGTAAGTTCTCCATATGTATGTTATTAAATTTGGACTTTTACTGATTGTGCTTCGTGTGAATTTGTTTGTTTGTCCAGGCTGTGAAGAATCTCAGAGAAGTGGGGGGAAATTCCTTTAACCCCTGAACAAGAGGAATCATGTCATCACTTTGATAAAAATGCTTTATTGACTCTCCATGTCGCTGGTGCAAAAGCCTAAATTCATACATTGGCTTATAAGGTGTTATGTAGTCTGACTTTCTCTACTTCTCTTTCCTGTTACCTTTCTGAACTCTTCCCCTTGTTTATGCTAGAGTCACTGACTTCCTTGCTGTTTCGGAAGCATGCCAGAAATATTCTGCTTCTGGGCCTTTGTAGTTGCTATTCCGTTGGTTTTTATTCCGATATCCTTGCCTTCCCTGGTCACCCTATTGGAAATTGCAACCCTTCCCAACATTGCCTGTTTCCCCTTCCACCTTTCTTGCTTCATGTTTTTCCTTAGTACTTAGCACCACATATTTAAGTATTTATTAATTAAAAATGTCACCGGGAACATAAATGTCATAGAAGTGGTTATTTCTGCTCAAAACTAGATATTTTTGTTGAGTGAGTGAATACTTTTCAAAAATCCCTCCGGTTTCACAGTGGAAAATGGTAAGGTCTAGGGAGGCAGAAATTGAAGGGCGAAAGCAATTAGGAGGGTGCTGCAGTGATGCAGGCAAGATATTGTGGTGGAAATGGGGGCAAACGAATGTGTGCTCTTTTGAAAGAAGAATAGGCAGACTTGTTAATTATCAACCTAGGTAAGTAGATGCTGCATAATTGTTTGCTTCATGATCTATTGTAATATGTGGGCATGAAAATGACTTCATGGCAGGCTCATCACAGCCACTGGTCCCCATAAATTCTCAGTATTTCATTGAATAATCTGCCAGGTGCAGACAGGGGGAAATTCAAGAGTACCCAAGGGAGAAGATATTTTAGAGGTGGGGAGAGGAAAGGTGCTTCAGTAAGAATTTGCTGCATAATAAATCAGCCTAAGGCTTAGTGACTTAGCACAACAAGGATTTATTATTTTTCATGACTTTATGGGTCGACCAGGCAATTTCTCCGCTGATTTTGCCTGGACTCCCTCATGTGGCTTCATTCAGCCAGAAGCTCAGCTGGGCTGGAAGGTCACTTCAGGATGGCCTCTGCCACATATCTAGTTGGCATCAAGCTGGGGGCCCTCACTTCTTTACATGGCCTCTTCACTTCTAGTAGGCTAGACCGACTTCCTTACCTGGTGGTCGCAGGGCAACATTCTAAGAGGGTAAAAGTGGAAGCTGCAAGCGTTAGTCACATACTGTAACATCTGTTACATTCTGTTGGTCAAACCAAGTCCCAGGCTACCCCGGATTCAAGGGAGTAGGGAAAAAGACTTCAACTCTTGAAGGGAAGGGTTTATAAGTCCTTGTCAAGGGACATGCTTACCAAGGCAGAAAGAATTGGTGGCCATATTCTGCAATCTCCCACAGAAAGAAAACAACAAGTATTAAGTGTTAACTACGTTTCAGGCATGATGCAGGTAAGATACATATGTGATTATGCTTCATTTTCACAGCAATCCTGGGAGGAAGGCCACTGAAGAAATGGGGGCCCTAGGAAAATACAGTCTAAGAACTCAGAGCTGGCAAGGGAAGGGTGGCTTTCAAGTCCATATTTGTCTAATTCTAAAAGGCTGCTTTTATATTTTTTCTTTCTTTCCTCTTTAAGACTGAGACTGACCATGCATCTGTGATGTATGGAAGAAGGATTCTGTTGACTCTGGGAAGTTAATTTCTCCTCTGTTCACTTTCCTTTGCAGATTTAGTGGATTCCTTACCTTCTTTGGGGGATTTTTTTGGAATCACATGCTGAAAAGCTGACATTTTCTGAGTAGTTACTGTGCATGAGCCACAGTTCTGCTCCTGGAGGACCCTGGGGCACACTGTTCCTGGGTGACCATGCTACTCTAGGATTGGTTCATTGATGTACCAGACTGAGCCCCTGCCCCCAGTGTTGGCAGGGGTGCTTTTCTTTGCTGCATATTCCTCCCTAGTGGAGGCAGGTCTGAGCAGGGAGCCAGAAGCTTGGAGCCCGGATGCACTCCCAGATGACCTGAAGAGTCCTTATCTTTGGAATGTGGTGACCAGCTAGACTGTCCTGGAGAGCCTGGGGCTGTAATTCAGCAGCAGGGCAATGTCCCTCCTGGCTAGGAAAACGGGGAATGCTTGTGTGTGGATTTACCCTATGGCCTGCATTTCTTGTTCTTCTCAGGGCAGAGATGAACAACGGCATCTCCTTTCCGAGTAGGAAAAGAAGGACTATTTAACACCACCTTGCTCTGCCAGTTCTACCTACATCTAGGTGCCCAACTCCAGGCAGAGGTGAAACACATTCAGGTATCAGGCTTTTCACATTCTATTAACCACTTACCGTGGTGTGACCTGTGATAGTTTTCAAAATACTTTCCCATGCATGGTCCCATGAGAAACTTGCAATATTCCTGTGAGGTGGGCAGGGCAGGTGATAATGTTTAAATTTCACAGGCAGAACAGAAACTGTTGTTTGATTCTTTGCCCCATTAGATCTGAGACTCAAGTTCAAGTGTGTCTAATACTAAGTTCCACTTTTCTAAGAGGCATCTTAGAAACCAGGGGAGAGAATGTGGACATTAGGGCGGAGTCTGGGAGTATTGGAGAAACAGATGACATGTATCTCTCTCCAGTATCAACTAGTCACTACCTGGAAGCCAGCAGCTATGATGTAATACCAGCATTGTTCGGTGATGGCTGCCTTCCTTTTATGGGTGGGGCTGCAATGCCTGCTGGGCTGGGGAATCCCGTTGGTGACAACACAGCATCCTTTTGAGCTGACGCGGCAGCAGATGCCCCAGACTAACTCTAAGCCTGACAACATCTCTGAGAAGCATGTGAAGGGACAGCAGACGTCAGAAGTCTCCTGTAAATCACCTTCACAAAGGCTCCTTGTGGTTGACTCACTGATGACTCATTTATGATCTGGTTTCAACATTGTGAGTCAAAATGCACCACTTTCATTAAAAATAACATTCACTGGGGTCTAACGGCTTTCTTTTTTCTGCTTTTTACTGTACTGTGTGGTTTCTGGATGGGAAGATGTCAGATAGCAGGTGAGGTGTTCAGAGGCAGGCTCCAGCTGCCCAAGGGTGAATGGAATTAAGAGTCCCCAGTGCCTGTGGGGGGCTTGTACCCTCTGAATTGAGAGCGTGTGTCTTCAGTGGGAGCCAGTGTGAGCGTGAGTGGGCGTGCGTGCACTGTGCACGAGCGAGAGGCGAAGCCTAGGCACTGTCTCCTCTGGGAAATTCCAGTTCACACACAAATCCAGAAGGATGAGGGTCATCTGGGCTGCTGGCAGATTTCTGGGCTCCTCCCCAACCCTCTGAACATGAGAACCTTGATCGATTCCTCAGGAGGTTTTCAGGCACAGAAAGTTTCCAGCTTGACTTGGGTGAACACGTTGGGAGTCTCCTGCAGGCAGACCCTCTCTGCTAATGGTGCAACGAGGGGACACAACTGGACTGCAAGACTGAAAGATGGAGGGAGGAGGTCTGAGAGGAAAAGGCGGCGCTGGGGTGGGATGGGGGTGCAGCAGACCAAGGATGAAGTGGGCCCCCAGAGTCCCCGTTGGGACTGCACTAAAATCCCCTGCTTTTTTTGAGGTTCTCACAGTCTTTCTGGTTTGGGGACAAATATGTGGGCTTCCCCTCTTTGGTAAAGAAAAACCAAAAAATGGCTTAGGGGGCATTTTGCTCATTGAAAAGTGCTTGCTCTGGTCATATCTTTCTATTTTGTGTTCCTAACTGATGTTGGAAGCCTCAGGGGGAGCAATACTGACAAGAAGCCGTTGAATGTGACTTGGATGACACTTTAGAGGGACCTCCACCCCAACATTTCAGCAGTTCTTGGGAAAACCCCACTTTATTTCAGTCATTTGTCACTATGTTTTGCCAATTTTTGTTGCTGTCATTGTCAAGTTTCATTTCATGAAGATTTTCCTTCCAAACGAGGGAGAAATTTGACCCAATTGTAGTTGCAAGGTTCTCCTAGGATGTTTCCCAGCAGTGACCTATGTGACTGCCATTCTTGACGGGTTTCCCTCTCTACCTGGAAGGTAATGGAGCTGTCTGAATGAAACTCAGGTAGTTTAGGAAGGGATCTTATAAATTGTCTGCCATCTCCTTATCCTCACTCATCAGTTAACTCCATCTTGAGGCAAATAGCCACAGGCAGGGAGAAGGTCTCCATCTCCCAGTGTTTCTTGGGAGCATTGCCTGACTCACTTCCTGTCATCTGGCCCATTTTCAGTAAGAAACTCACTTCAGCTGAATTGATAAATGGAGTCTTTCCTGTTTGCTTTGGAACTGTTTCGGGGAGGAGACTTTGTTAAGAAAAGAGGCCACATAAATTATTGGCTAAGAGTGCAGAATCTGGAGTCAGAGCACTGGGGTTCAAATCTAGATTCTGTCTCTGTGTAGCTGTGTGACCTTGGGCAGGTGTCTTGACCTCTCTGTGCTTTGGTTTTATCTTCCATAAAATGGGGATGACAATAGGGGTATTCATCTCTGAGAGATTTCTGGTGATTAGATTAGCTAACATTTATGAAGCACAAAGAGCAGGGCATGAAGAACCTTGGCATGGCTAAGGCTGTGTGGTGTTATTGACTTTATTTCCTTTAACTTTTACAGGCCCAGGAGGATGAGTGAGTAGGCAGGAGAGCCAACACTCACATGGGGGAGTCTTCTCTGGTCACTCCGCTTGATGGGGGTTCTTGATGCCAGCAATGTAGAGCATGACTAGGTTCTTCCCAATTGCATGCAGCGGCCTGAATGGCAGCTTCCAAACATCAGGCCCCCATCCCTTGAATCTGTACTAATACCTTATATGACGAAATTTTGGCAGATGTGATTAAGTCAAGGACTTACGTTTTTAAAATTGTGATAAAATACCTTAACAGTTACCGTTTTAGTCATTTTTATAGCGCACAGTTCCGTGGCATTAAATCCATTCATGTTTATCCAGAATTGTTGTCATCCGTCCCCATTAACCTCCACATTCTTTTTTTACCTTTGGAAATGTGACCCCAGCCCCTGGTACTCCAGCGATTGGCGACCACCCCCCACTTTTGATGAATTTGACTACTCTAGTTGCCCTACTTGAGTGTAGTGACACAGCGACTGTCTTTTTGTCACTGACTTACTTTATTTAGCATAATGTCTTTAAGTGTGATCCATGTTGTATCATGTATCAGTTTCCTTCCTTTTAAAACTGACCTATCGTCTATTGCGTGGCTAGATCAGGTTTTGTTGATACACTTAGCTCACGATGGACACTCAGGCTGCTTCAACCCTCTGTACATTGTGAATCAAGTGCAATGAATGCTGTGTACATATATCTGTTCGAGTTCCTGCTTCAACTCTCCTAGGCATATGTCCAGAAGTGGAATTGCTGGATCAGATGATAATTTTATGTTAATTTTTTTGAGGAATTTCCATACTCACAGCACCAATTTTAAATTCCCATCAGCAGTGTACAAGTTTAAGTTAAGGATTTTAAGATAAAAATGAAGAATTTCAAGATGGGTAGATTATCCGGGATTGTTCAAGTGGACCATAAATGCCATCACAATGGTCCTTGCAGGAGAAAGAGAAAGATTAGACACACAGCAAAGGTGATATGAAGATAGAGGCAGAGATTGGCGTGATGGGGCGATTAGCCAACAAATGCTGGCAGCTACCAGAAGGGAGAAGTGGCAAGGCGTTCATTCTTTTCTGGAGCCTCTGGAGAAGACACAGTTCTTCAGATGCCATGTTTCAGCCCTGTGAATGATACTGAATGATATTGAATGTTTGTCCTCCACAATTGTGAGAGAATAAATATATTTCTTTTGGTTTAAGCTGCCAAATTCATGGTAATTTGTCACAGAAACTTAGTATACTGATCTCCCCACATTCAATATGGTTCCAATACTCTTTTTTTAAGGAAAGGTACAGGCAGGAATGAAGGCAAGAAAGCAGGCAGAAGCACTTTGTTTATTTTAATATGGTTGTACATCTTGGCTGTTCTCCTTGACCCAGGACGTGAACTTGGGTTCTGGCATGTAGGTGAACTGTGCTCTCAGATGAAGGCAGTTGACCAAATCACTGCGGCACCAGGTCTGCCCCAGTATTCTTTTAAAAAGGTAAATTGGATCTTGATCAATTTGTTTGGACACTCTTGCTTGGGTGCTTTCAATTGCTTCCCACTGCCCTTGGTATAGTAACCAACTGTTCCCCAACAGACTGCCACAGCCCTTAGTAGAGGCTACTGCCCAGCTCTCTAGGGGAATGACCTCACCTTCTCCTTGTGCTTATGCTTTGATCATACCCGTTTCTCTTTGTTCCTCAAACACATGCCCTCTCTTCACAGTGTGGTTCCCCATCTGAATAGCCCCACCCCTCTTTCTCACTCCCTGTGTCCTCCTTCCACCCCACCCCAGTTTTCACAGGGACAATTCCTAATTTTTCGTTGGCACTGAGATTTCTGTGTGTAATGCTGGTGTGTAACTGTCACTGCCTTGGTGGGGGTGGCCAGTGGCGCTCTACTTGACCTCCAGATGATGTTGGTCACTCCAGTCCACGTGGTTCTTTGGCGCTTAGTGCCCACCTCTCATCACATTCTTCGTGCTTTGTTACAGGTACCATCTGCTTTCTTTCTTCCCTGCTGGGGAATGACTCTTGAGTGCTTACCTCTTTGTCTCCACTGTTTAATACAGAGCTTGGCCCATGATATGTCCCAGGAAATATTTGCTGGCCGAATGGCCGAGCAGAGTGAGAAGGGATATGAGGAAAGACATCACTCTAAGACAATAAGGAAGAGGTCAGAAGTCACGTTGTATGTTGTCAAGGAGGGCAGTTCACAATTCCTTGTATTTACCAGGGCATGCGACACCGTGCTGGGTACCAGGGACTGGCACGGTTGCTGGAGGAGGGTCAGAATGCTTATCGTGTCCAATAAACCATCTGAGCATTGTTCATCCCTGGCCAGGGTTTGCTGTTCGAGATGCCACACAGATAATGCTGGGCCATCATGTCTTTGTCTAGAATGTTGTCATCCACACTGGCTTCCTCCATCCCCTACCCATTCCACCACATGCACACCCCCCTGACTCACCAAACATTTTGAAAGAAATAAAAAAAATTTAAATAGTGGTAAAATTCACATAATGTAAAGCTTACCATCTACATTTCCAAGTATACAGTTCATTACTGTTAAGAGCATTCAAAATTTTGTGCAGCTATTAGCACTATCTCCAGAATTCTTTTCAACTTACAAAGCTAAAACTCTGTACCCCTTAAATTCTCCCATATCTTTCAATCTCAGCTTCAGCCCTTGGAAACTCCCGTTCTATTTTCTGTCTCTCTGGATTTGATTACTGTAGATTTCTCATATAAGTGGATTTATACAGCACTTGTCTCATTGTGACTAGCTCAATGGTCACTAGCATAATGTCTTCAAGTTTATCCATGTTAGAGCATGTGCCGGAATTCCCTTTCTTCTTGAGACTGAATAACACCCCATTGTATGCATATAGCACATTGATAAACACTTGAGCTTTTCCCACCTTTTGACTTCTGTGAATAATGTGCTATGCGCACAGGTACACAAGTATTTCATTTAGACTCTGTCTTAAATTCTTTTAGTTGATTGATCATATGGTAATTCTATATTCAATGTTTTAAGGAACTGTCAACTTTTTTCCATAATAGTTGCACCATTTTTTAGTTCCGCTAACAGTGAGCAGGAAGTTCCATTTTCTCACCTCATAGCTCCCAGAGTTTCACCGGATTTTGTACACTTACACTGCATATCCTTGGTGGATCACATTCCATACCAGACCACAAATGCTTCTAAAGATGTTCTTTAAGCATCTTTCTCTTTCCCTGGGATTCTACTTCTGGTGGCAGATGGCTTCTCTTCCATTGCTGTCTTCCTTACCAGCAGGAACTCTGTGCTATTCTTACCATCCCTTGAATCATTTATTGCTTCAAAGCATTTTTTTTTTTTTGGCTTAAAAAACTTTTTAAGAGCATTCTTAGGCTCACATGAATATCGTGAGGAAGTTACAGAGATTCCTGTCATACTTCCTACCTCCACAAAAACATACCTACCCTGTTTACAACAACCCCTAACAAAAGTGGTACATTTGTTATAATTGGTGACCCTACGGTGACTCACTCACTTTCCTTTAAAGTTCCTTGTTTCTATTATTCTTGGTGTTGTACAGTCTATGGGCTTGAAAAAATGTAAAATGACATGTATCCATCATAATAATATCATATAGAATACTTTCACTGCTCTAAATGTCCTCTATCCTCTGTGAAAAATTACTTTTTTGATTAGGTATTTACTCATGTAGCTCAACATTTAAAAACATTCCTAAGTCTCCCTACCAGACAGTTCCATAGCTACCCAGAGAAGGTTCCATTCCCTAGAGAATTTGTTACTATCTTGAGTACGTATTTGGAGACAATTTATACATATAACATAGGCGAGTGAATTGATGAGGGGTGCAGTGAACCAAGAAATATAAATGTAATAACACATTGGCACCAAAAGCAGAAAACGGAAAGTACAAATACAGGGAAGAATCGGATAGGTCTGTTTAACACCAGGGTAGCTCATGAGATGAAAAAGGAAAATAACCACCTGGTTCTTCACGTGATTTGGAACACAGGAGCACGACATGGGTTGTACACATCTGGAAGAAAAGCTGTTGCATGGGAACAGTCCTTGAGATAAGGTCATAGGACTATCCGGAGGACAGTGACTCAGCTTCCCTAAAGGGAAATAGAGTCATATTCTGGGCAGACTCAACAAATGCGGCAAAGACGATAGGGGGATTTGGTGTTTGGATAAATGTATAAATCCAAGCATGCATATGTGAGTCACACATATTAGATAATTGTCAACGTGGACATATCAGCCTTAGGAGTGTTGGTCCCTGCCTGTTGGTCCCTTGGGGAGTAGGAGTTCGCAGGACAGAAGTAGGGCACTCATTTGGTGTGCTTGTGAATGTCTGTTGTCCTCTTCTCTGGGGTAGGGTTAGTTTCTGCATTAAGTAGGGCCATGGTTTTCATCAGCCCATAGAGGAAGAGAAATTGCCATCCAGACAGGTGTGGCCCCCTGGGAGGGCAACCACTACTTAGAAAGAACCCGTGTTCGTAATCTCTATACTTTACTGCTTTCTCTTGGTTGCCTCTAAAAATCCTACCCACATTAAACTCTAGTTTATTTATTTAAATATTTATTCTTTATTTCATCATTGAGGTTATATAACAAAATGCTCCTAGGGGTGAGCTCATAACTGGTGGGGCAACAGCTTTCTTTCGTGGAGTTGTGCTGTAGTTTGGACCCGTGTCTTGGGTCTTTTTAGATCTGTTGAGATATCTTTTTGCTCTTCGCAGAGACTACTCAGATAGTCATAATTCCCTTTAGAAGATGGAATGCCATCCTAGTAAGTTTTAAGAAGAATCAGCGGCATATCCTAATTTAGGATTAAACAAAATTTTACAACCCTGGATTTGCATGTTATCACATAAAACCTTCCCTAGATATTGACTCCAGCTGTACAGTGATGGGGTCTGTTTGATGCCTCATAGTGTAATGGTTCTAAGCATCTTCTCTCCTCCATCCCAGACCCACCTTCCTCTCTCCTTCTGAGCCCCTCATCCATCAATCAGGGGAGACTCATCTCATTGCAGGTTGTCATGATTATGGCATCTGTGTTGAACAATAATCAAAACCCCAATAGAATTGATCAGATGTCCCCTCTAAATAAGTATTTTATAAAATTAGAATGTTGAATGGGTAGAAGCATCAAGGGGAGGACAGAACAAACACTCCTATTGGAGGCAGGGTACTGGGGGTGTGAGTGTATGTGTATGTGTGTATATGTGTATGTGTGTGTGTGTGTGTGTGTGTGTGTGTGTGTGTGTAGGGAGAAATGTTTCTGAAGTCAAACTCATGTGAGAGAACATCTTCCTTACCATTTTCAGAGGTCATTTAGTTGGTTTGATTTCACCATACACTTTTGTGAATCTTGGTCCCATTGTCAAGTTCAGCAGGTCTGTTCGAAACTCTTGCTGACCTCTTTCTGCTCTCTTTGCAGAAACAGAATTAAAATTGACATTGCTCTCTATTTTCTTTGAATCAAGCTTGGGTCAAAAGTTGTCAGTGAAATTATAAAACTGATACATATAGGACTTCAGGAAAAAAAATACATGTTGATGCATCCTGGTAGAGTAGCAGTTGGGCACGGTTTACATATATCCAAGGACCCGAGTTCGCGTCCTGGGGCCAAGGGAACAACCAAGATGAACAACTAAATGAAATAAATAAACACTACTTTCTCTTTCTGCCTGCCTCTGCTTGCACCTTACCTTTAAAAAGAAAGAAAGGAAGGAAGGAAGGAAGGAAGGAAAGGAAGAAAACCTACATTAGTACAACAATACTTCTTTTATTCTTTAAATGACATTTGGCAAGACTGGTTAATTTGTCACAAAATAACCAGAATCCTCTTTTAAATCATCCCATGAAAACCTGTGTAATCTGGGATTCAAAGTCATATGAATCTTTGCCTGGCAGAAATGTAAATGTTTTGAGAAGGTTGTGTCTTTGCAAGTTTGAGACATAGCAGAAACAAGGAACCTGCAGATGAGGGGTGGATGATGGAGGGTCCATGCTGATGTGCTGGGAAATTTCTAATTTTGACAAGATATCTTCCTCTATCCCCCACGTCCACATCTTGTGTCACCTTCAGTAGACACCCGGCTTATGGAGACGAGGGAGAGAATACTTCCTTCTCCTGGATTCTGGCTCTTTTTGACATGGGACCGAAGGACTAGTGGAGACACCCTCAGTTTAGGACCAAACAATGGTTGTGCCATGACTATTCCCTTGTCCTTTTTTGGGTAGGGGTGGGGAGTATGGGAAACAATCTTAGGCTCTTTTATGAATTTTTTTTTTTTTTTAAAGAAAAGATGGAGATAGGAATGAAGGTGAGCAGGCGGGCAGGCAGAAGAAAGAGGAGGAAGAAGGATTTACTTATTTTATTAAGTTGTTCATCTTGGTTGTTCCCGCAGGCTCCAGGACACGAACCCAGGTCCTTGATATATCTGGCCTGCATCCATCAAAGACAATGAATTTAACTGCTACTCTACCAGAGTGTACCTCCTATGTGAATTTTAAACTCTGCATGGCTAACCATAATGGACAGCAGTAAGTATCCTGAGAACAGGACCCTGGGTCCATCATGTCCCTGAGACTAAGAAGGAGGAAAAGAACAGGAAGAACTGAGATAATTTGGGAGTTATCAGATGCTGGATATTAATGGGAGAAAAACAGGACTTCCTACTTTTCTCCATCTTGCTCTCTAGTGCACAGGTTTACTTGAATACTTTGAGGTTGCTTCCTTGGCTGGTGTTGTTTACAGCCATGTAGAAACACATTAGGGAGGTGTGGAGATACTGAATAGAGCCCTGGATTTGGGTCATGGTATCAAGTCCAGCTCTGACACTTGTTAGCTCTGAGGCCTATTGAAAAATCGTTTCCCATCTTCAAGAAGTGATGGTAACATGGGCACGGTCTATGTCATTGAGATGTGGTGAGACTCAAGTGAGAATGGTGATGAGAACTGAAGACCATTGTGCATGTGTTAGGGCTGGGTCTAAGGAATTTAGTATCGTGGTCATATATGAAAGGTGAGTAGTACTTTGAAGTGGAAACATGAAAATCTGAATAACCATAGGCTTTTAGTATGTTAGAGTTGGATGGAAGTATAGCAAATATTGACGCCAACTCTTCTATTAGACAGATAAAAATATTGAGTCTTAGAGAAGGGAAGTCACTTGAAAGGTTGTCTGGAGCCATTTCAACAGTCTGAGAGAGACCTTGTACTCCACAGTGGGACCACATCCCATGCAGTGAGATGGTCCAAAGATTCTTAAACAATTCTGGACGAGGAACACTTTGCCAAAGGGATAAAGAGTCCTAACCATACAAGTAGTAGAGCTGACCATCTGAAAGCCAGATGACAGAGCTGAAAACTCCAACCCCTCCATGAAACACAAAGGCCAAGGGTTAAGACCCAGAAGGTTCTACTGCTCCTACTCATTGTGAAAAGTCCCTTGACCTTATGAGCGTAGGTAAACTTTGGTCAACTCTTCCATGTCTCAAAGCACCCTGAAGATCAAAGGCACCTATTAATGGCGATCCTCTTGGTTGGGTGGGGGCCATGAGGAAGATGTGATTCACAGATACTACCTGCCAGAGGGCTCGCTCCCTACGGCAAATTGGAGAATTATAGGTGTGGGTGAGACTAACCTTAAAGGTTACAACTTTATAGGGCATGAATAAAGGCTGATGCATGATGCCTAGTAACAAAATAAGGAGTAGCATAAGCACTTGACCTCACCCAGTGAGGCCTTGACTTGTTCTTTGAGGCCAGGGCTGCTCACATTGCCCGGAACAGAGGAGGTAGAATGTGGGAGACAGGAGCAAATGAGAAATCCAGGTGCCAGCTCAGGAGAACAGAGGCCTCTTCTTTCCAAAGATTTGGAATGCAGATCCTGGATTCTCTTTGCTTTGAGAGACTACTGACACCTGCAACCTCAATCACATGGGGACAACTAGAGGGGGACAGCTGTATCTTTGCCACCTTTGGAATGGTGGAAATGCTGACCTTGGGGAGGAAAGTAATCTCCCACTTTCTCATGTTCTCCACTCTACAAACCTCAAACCCACCAGACCTGTGATTCTCTGCAGCAAGATATCTGTACTGGCGCTGGCTTTTGTTTGGTCTGTTTGACATGGATTTCAAACCTACTTAATAAATTATAGTAGAACATGGATTTTAGTGTTTTCACTGGAGGAAAACATTTCCTCTCTTTGTTTCTCTAGTTTGCTGGACATACTGTGGGGTCTCGTTAGAGAGACAGAGAAATAGATATCCGTTGGGGCCCAGGGCTGCAGGATTTGGGCTCCCAGCCCATTGTGTGGGTGTGGAAGTAGGAGTAGGAGGGAGAAGGCAGGCCTCTGGTTCTCTTGGGCTTGCCGTGTAATCCAGCCCACTGGGCTGAGTAACCACAGAGGAAGGTCAGTAGTCACTTGTACAGGTGTGCTGGGAAAATGGGGATCCCAGCAATTTGTTGCAGAAGGCTCTGCAGTCCATCCCAAAGCATAGCTGGTGGAGGGCATGGTCTCGTTCCTTCTAGAAGCAGCCTGAACACAGGCCCCTACACATTTAGAACTCTACTGCTGTGAGTTTTTTTGGAAAAACCGGGGTTACCCACAGCTTGTGTCAGTGAGGGGAGACTAGCTTGAGCCTCAAGACTGAGTCACTTTGGGGAGTTGAGTCAGAGGGAATGCCATCTCTGACCTGGAGTAGGGCCAGGACACAAGGGTGGAAGTTTCTAAAAATAAGCCATTCATGTTTGGGCACCATGCTTCTGTCTCCTCAGAGAACTGGCTCAAAGTGCCAACTCCTGTGGCGCCCTGTGGGGCGAGGCCAGGGACTGACTCAGGAGAGAGAAGTTTCTTCTGACCCTTCTCCTGCCGGGTTGGGTACAGTGGACCATGTGTGGTGAAGGGCCTCCTCATCGCAGCCCAGATCTCAGCCCAATGCAGGGGTGGGGCTCGTAGGAGAAGGAACTGGGGAGCAGCTGCTGCTCAGGCCAGTCCAGGGGTGTCAGTGAGGCCTATACCCCGCAAGGACTGTCTCCCAGCCCCTTTGTGGCTCCCCACACATCTGTCCCTGCAGCCCCCTCTGAATGCTGACTCCTTAACTATTAGGAGGCGGGGGCTGTGAACAGTTTTATTCCAAAAGAAAAGGATTATTTTTAAGTGAACAGTAGAGTTATTTAAAAAATCAATCCTAGAAAAGTCTAAAGAAAAAATTAAGAAATCACCTACTCTCTTCCTCCTTCTTATAACTCTCCAGGGGAAATCGATATATTTTGCTCCACAAATATGCACATTTAGTTGGCTATGTTTTCCTTTTATAAGAATGATAGTGCGTTTGCATTTTCTGACTGATTTTCTTACTTCGTAAGGTATCACAAAAACCTTCCATAACTGCAATTACAGATTTACATAATCATTTCATAGCAGCGTATAGAGAAATTATAATTCAACCTAGGGGCTCACAAACTTTCTGTAAAGGCTGGCTGAATAGTAAATGTTTTTGGTTTTGTGGGCCAGATGGTTTCTGCTGCAACCACTCAGTTCTGCAGTTACTGCTTCAAATGGTCAAAGATAATATGTAACAGAACAGGTGCGGTTATGTTCAAATAAATCTTTATTGACAAAACAGGTCCTGGACTGGCACGCACACATTTATATATCCATACCACATGTATGTCTATATTTATATATGTATGCATACACATGCATAATATGCAGACATGGGATTCTCATCCACACAAGATCTCGATTATATTGTATGTATGCATGTGTGATATATATGTGTGTATCTCTCTCTCTATATATATGTATATCGATATAAACACACATATCCATCCTTGTCCGATGGCATCTTTAGTGTAGATTGTAAGATGTGCTTTTACTGGGATTCAGAGGAAAGGTTGTAAACCAACTGTGGGGTACTCTTGTGCACTTGCATTTTTGCTTCCTCCAATGAATGCATCTCCACCCAGTTGCGCTAGAAAGGTGTGCTTTGAGGAGGAGGAGTCTCCCCTGCAGATATCACCTTACTATCAGAGGGCTCCTCCTCCAAGCAGCGTGGCAAGGAGCTCTGTTTCTGATGGATGTCAGCTGTCTGCGTGGCTTTCTGAGAGGAACAAAGCTGAAGAGCTGGCTCCTTCCAGAACACAGGGCTCCCGAGGGGATTCTGAGCACACAAGCTGGGGTCATCCAGGTGCCTCGGGAGCCCTGAACCTGGCCTGGTCTCTGAGAGCCATGTGTGGGCACATGCTTTTTACAGAACATCCATTAGAAGGTGCAGACTAGATTGAAAGCACTGAGGACAGCACCTACCCTCTGAGAGTGTTCTCTCTAGTATGAGAACAGAGCCACCCTGGCAGAGCATCCCCCAGTTGCCCTGGGTGGCTCTCAGGAGAACTGGGGGAGGGGTCTGAGGAGGGGTCTGTCCTACAGGAGGACACTGCTGCTTTTGCTTATTTCCTCTGAGGAAGTCAGTGTTCTCCGGCATGTGTCCATCTGTGGAACAGCCTGCTAGGGCTTGGGAGGGGTTAGTGGTCGTGGAGCAGTGGTGTCAACAGAAGGAAGCTCAGAGATCTGTATGGAGGGCAGAGCATGGGCTGGTGAAAAAAGAGGAGAGGGAGCAACTGGAACTGGGAGTAGAGGAGAGCTCCAACACTCATTGTCACTGCTGCGGGTGCTTGGGGACCAACAAGCTTCTCCCGTCGCTGGTGTCCTCATCTGTAACAAGAGGCCTACCTGAGAGCTCACCTTCTATCTGGTTCTGTGAGCAGAATAATTAGAACAAGAAGGTAGAAAAGTGTGTGCACATGTGTGTTTCTGTGTGCACATGAATATTCACACGTGTGCGTATAACAAAGCCTAGTCCTTGAAACTTATAATCCACTAACGTGAGGCATGCTTGTCAGTCCTCACGCTCCTGCTCTATGCCCAGCATGCCTGTTATGGCTTGTGACATGTATACACATGCTGAGTGGCTTGCGGCTGATGGGGTCTTTGCACATAATTCAATTCACCCTGGGAATCCAAGGACCTAGCTTTCAAAGCCTCCGAGTAACACTTGTCCCAGAAGGGAGATGGATTACTTAGTTAGAAAGTTTGAGAAGCCCTCAGAGTTTCAGATCAGCTTGTGTGATATTTGCCCTTTGAGAAGTGGGAAAACAAAGCATCTGAGTTGCTGGTGATTTACGATAAATCCTCCACAGAATGATGGCGGCCGGGCCCTGGGGGGTGCAGGTTTCTGTTCCCCTGACAACCTCTGCAAGCTTCCTCTTGCACCTGTGTCCTCCTTGTCTTCATGGTTTGCTGGAAGTGAAGGGATCCTGTTCTCCCTTGCCGGGGCTTGTCCATTGTTTTGGTTTTCAGCTCTGGAAAGGCAAAAAGCCTCCTTGGACTGATACTGTAGTCACTGTTCTTTGGAGACCAACATCTAAATCACTGCTTGACAAGGTAGCAGGGCAGTTTTTGGTGAAGGATACTAGTTCTCAAATGTCATTGGGTCCAATTTATTAATGTCTTCCAGGTTTATCCATTTTGTTGAAAAATTTCCTTCTTTTTTAAGACTGACTCGCATCTGTTGTACACATACGCCACACTTTATCCACGCATCTGTCCAAGGACATTTAGGTTGCTTCCATTTCTTGGCTACCATGAATAATGCTGCAATGACATGGGAGCTTAGATATCTCTCTGAGATCTTGATTTCAATTATTTTGGATAGATATCCAGAAGTGGGCTCCTATGTTCTTTCTATTTTAAATTTTTTGAGGCCCCTCCATCTTGTTTTCCATGGTGGCTACACTGTTTTGTATTTCTGCCAACAGTGTGTGAGGATTCCTTTTTCTTCACATCCTGGCCAAATCTTGTTGTCTTTAAAAAAAAAATAGCCATCCTGACATACATGAAGTGATAACTCATTGTGGTTTTGATTTGCATCATGGTTTTTGTGTGCATGTTGATTTGTTGACACCTTGATCTTGGATTTCCAGCCTCTAGAACTGTGAGAAATAAATGTTTGTTATAAGACACCCAAAGCAGTATTTTGTTATAGCACCTTGAAAACACTGAGACACCCCATTGAGTAATAGGATTGGAAACAGGCCAGTGGGTTGGTTTAGACAGACAAACATTTTAATGTGGTTTAAGGCTTGAAGTGGGGGTGGAAGAGGGTGAAAGGCAGATCAGGGCCAGTAGACGGAGTAGGTAGCAGGTGGGCTTGGCCTCATTCCATGGCGGTGAGAGGTGCTGGTGAGGGGGGTGGCAGAGGAGGCTGGACAGAGGCAGGGCCAGTGTTTGGAGACATGACACAGTGGACTTGTGTCTTGGTAAGGCATTAAATATGACCAAAGGCATATCTGAGGCCATTTTCTGGGTCTATGAGATAGGCAGGTAGCTCCGCCCTAGAGGAAACCATAGAATCAGATCGTAAGACTGAGGGGCAGTGACCTGGTCCGGAACTGACCACAGTTTGGGGAATTCAGAGGAGACTGACACAGGGTCATGTTCTGAAAGCAGAGGGATCACTAGAGAGTTGTATTCATTGCAGCTTCCTTTGGGGTGAATTCAGTAGTAATTCACAGGAACCTTGGGCTGCTGTGTGGGGAATGAGTCCATCTATGCAGTGGAGAGCAGTGAGGGACTTTCTTCAGCGTTTCAGGGGAGGACGGATATGAGGAGGTGGCTGGAAGCAGGGTCATTTGCAACCGATGTTGGAGACAAAGTCACCTTTGCTGATGTTAGCATGAGGGGCAAAGAGGAGAGTTAAGAGTGACTGATGAGTTTTGCCCTAAATAGCAGTATCATTTACTGAAGTGAGGAGTGGGGGACTGAGGAAGGGTGTATCAGTCTGAAGTTCTGTGATAAGATTGAGGCTGCAGATACAAATTTGAAGGCCATTAGGAAGAGCTGATATCTATGAACATAGAGTGAGAGTTTAGATGACTCTTTTGAGTTTGTTTGCTTGCTTTTTTTCTTTCACTACAAAGGAAACCAGAGAAACAGGGAATGTTATGGATTGAATTTTATCCACCACAAAAGATGCAGTAGTGCTAACCCCTAGTTCCTGTGGATGTGACCTCATTTGAAAATAAATTGAGGTCACTAGGGTGGACCCTAATCTAGTCTGACTGGTGTCCTGTAAAAAGAAGAAATGTGGACACAGAGACAATACCTAGGGAGGGAAGACAAGAAGGAGAGACTTGGGAAGATGACAACCATCTTCAAACCAAGGGAGGTCTGAGGTTACGAGGAGCCAGGGGAGAGGCTGCAAACAAATTCTCCTCACAGAGCCTCCAGAAGAATGAACCCCACTGACAGTTTGATTTCTGACTTCTGGACTCCAGAAGAGGGTAACAACACATTTCTGTTGTTTAAGCAGCCCAGTCTGTAGGACTTTGTTAAGGCAAAACAAGAATAGTCACATGGCGATAGCTAAGGCCGACATGGGGGTTACTGGGGTGTTTTGAGAGAAGAGGTGAAACAGCACATTTATAGGAAAATGGGAGTGACCTGGGGGATGTGGGAGAACAAAGGGCTGGTTTTCTGAAACGTGTAGATTCTCTGCATCTTGGGTCTTTGTTAGGTTGATCCATTTTAAACAGGACAGTTGCATTTTGTTTTAATATAAGTCAATTTTGTCCTGTTTTAAATAAACCAGAGCCTTTAAAATATATATATATATTTTTATTTAAAGGAAAGGTGCAGGCAGGAATGAAGGTGAGTTGGCAGGCAGGCAGGAAGAGAGGAGGAGAAGCATCTTTTATTTTATGTTTATTTGGTTGTTCACACTGGTTGTCCACCCCACCTGGGACTGGACCACAGGGCTATGTGACTTGCTCCTTCAGAGGTGATGGACTTAATTGCTGCTCCACCAGAGCACGCCACTAGGGCCGTCTCTAACACAGGGCAAATGGTACAGTTGAGTGGCCTCAGGTCTGGTCTGTTAGGGGGCCCAAAAGAAACTGTCCCTTTGACTCCATGTTAAAGACGGCTCTTGCTGGCGCTGACTGCGGTGAATCACAGGTGCTACTGCTGTTCCTGGCCCCTGTGAGGAAACGGGAGCCACATGGAAAGAGGATTTCCCCTACCCTGAATGCCTGTTTCTTCAAATGGAGCAGCGCGCTACCAAGTGGTCCAGCTGCAGGTAAGTGCTACGGGGGTTAGCTCTGGCGCTGTGGGGCTACTGGGCATTTCTGACACTGGGATGGGTAAAGCCGCATATGTTTTAGGCAGGCCTATAGGAGTGCCAAATTTGGTTTTTGACTAAGGGGCCAAAACTCTTGGCACTGGTCCTAGCTGTTTTTATGAAGTACCGCTGAACCACACATTGTTACTATGCAATCACTGATGGACATTGCATAGTATTTACTTGTTGACGGCCTGGCTGCTCTACTCTGCCTCCTCCCCTCTCCTTAGTCGTTAGCGCATAACCCCATCCCCATTTTTGCCATCTCAGTATCCTGTTTTTGTCTCGAGGAAATATGGTCAGCCTAGTCTTTGTACACACGATCCTATCGCTTTCCAGGTTCCTTTCATGTGTAAGGTCCTTCCCACATTCACCACTTTCCTCATCTCTGCATTTTCCATACCATTTTGACATTACTGGTAGAAGGTACCCACATTCTGCATTCTATACCACCCAGTGCTCTGGAAGGACCAGAACTCAGGATGCTGAGCCCAGCAGAAAGCTGAGTCAGAAAGGGACTCTGGCCACGCTTTGAATGAATGAATATGAAGTCCTTCTGGATTGTCCACATGGCACTGGCTTTAGAACTCATTTTGGAAAGTTGGTCCAGGCACACCCTGGTCCATCCACAGGTCAACGATGGGTTGTCCCCTATTTATTCAATATTTTGGGGGGCTCTAAATCTGGAGACAACTCTACCAGGAACTTTTAACTGGGGCAGATCCTGTGAACTGTGTAACCCTGAGCAAGGTACTTAACCTTCGTGACCCTTGGTTTTTCCATTAGTCAAACAGGGCAAAGAGCTGCCCTTTTTCTGCCTCACGATTGTGAAGGTGGCAGCTCCAGCTAGGTTCTGCAGAAAAAACATGTTTGTGTGGATTTATGAGTCTGTGTGGGCTCAAAATTAGAGGCATAATCAGCAGATTTCTGAGAAAAGAGATGGTATGTATAATGTAAAGAGGGAGGCAGATCTTGTCACTCAATACTCTGCCCAGAATTCGGAATTTTAAAAAACTTTTTAATACAAAATGTCAACATCATGGTGAAATACACAGAACACAAATTTGCCGTCTTAACCATTTCTAAGCGCACAGTCCAATGGCTTCAAGCACCGCTACGCTGCTGTGTGACTATCACCCCCATCGGCCTTCAGAACATACACTCTTCCCACACTGAAACTCTGTCCCCTTCAAACACCAACTGCCCACTCTTCTTCCCCCAGCCCCCGCCGCCCCCACTTTACTTTCCGTCTCTATGATTCTGACTGCTCCACTATCTCAAGAAGTGGAACCATGCAGGATTTGTCCTTTTGTGATGGGCTTATTTCATGTAGCTTAATGTCATCAAGATTTATTCATGCTGTGTATGTCAGACTTTTTCTCCTTTTTATGGCTGCATGATAGTTCACTATATGGATATATCACATTTCTTTCACCCACAGATGACCCTTGATTGTCATGAACAAAGCTGCTATGAACATGAGCGTGCAATCGGAGCTTTGAATGCTGCAGTATTCCTTCTTGGTCCCTGACTTTCTTAGTCTAGGGGTTTGATTCATCTGAAGGTACAAGAAACCCAGGATCACTTCTGCCATTTCTCCTGTACAATCTATGTTTTCACTGTTTTTTTTCTTTTTAAACATTTCCATGAGGACTTTGTTGAGTGAGTTAATCATTAGCTAATTTAGGGTTTTACGGTTTGGAATTAAGGCCACTCTTTTCTGAAGGATCATCTGTTTTATCTCTAGTTGACTTTTAAAAAATGCTGGAACTGTTTTTCTGAGTAAACATGCACTTTTTTTTTTTCCTTTGACGTTGATATGACTGAAGGTGGAAAAAGAAGACCTTTGCTTATTAACAAAATGAATCAATCTCTTTCCCCCTTGGGAAATTGAAAACAATTTAGAGAGCAGAGTAAACTTCAGATCTTCCTGTGATATGAATTTGGTTGACCTTTCCTCGAGGTAAGATTTAAAGGAGACCTAGTCGGGCTTGACAGATAGTGATGGAGCTTGGAGTAGGCTTCCATCCTTGGTTTCCATCAGCTGGAGGGGCCTGCTCACACCCCCTTCTATGGTCTCTTATAGCACCTCAAGAGAGCAAAATTGAGTCCAGAGAGGTGCAATGTGTTAACAAAGGTCATCCAAGGAGAAAGTGACTGAGGGAACCCAAGTCCTTAATTATGCTGCAGTAGACAACTTCAATCGTTAATCTGCAAAGGCTTGGTGCTTTATTGTTTGGTATCTTTCTTTCTTTTTTTTTTTTTTTTTCCTTTATATGTGACAGATGTGTTTGGGAAAATTCCCCATAAGACCAAAGACCAGGTGTGGTTAACACCTCCTTTGTCTGACCCGCCTCACCCGCCTACCTCCCCGCAAGTTTCCAGCCAGTTTGACCTAGAGCCACCATGGCTCAGAGTTTATGGTGTGGTGCTAGAGAACCTGCCTCAGAGAGTAGGCCTTGCATCTGGCTGGAGGGGGGAATTGAGAATAAACAAAACAAAGAGACTGTGTTGGAAACAGGACTGCAGAGTGCAGAGTTAGGAAGATATAGAAAAGTGGCCTCAGGCCAGCTCCTACTCTCTCCAAATATGCCAGGAATTTTGGGCCTAGAGGAAGGGAACAGTGGAAAGAAGGAAAGCGAACAGCAGGATACCAGGGCTCACTTGTAGTTAGCCTAGTTGTCAAAACAAAGCAAAGAGGGTAGCCTAGCCCCAAACTTTTAAAAACAATTGCTACTCAAATCTGGGTTGATATTGGGTGAACATTTCCATAAGCAAATCTCTTAGATATTTTAGCACCCCTTTACTGAGTAAGAAGGCAACTCTGAGAATTTGTCAGAAAAAGAATTTATTTAAATCCATACAGGGAAGTGAGCAGAGCTGAGACCAAAATCTCTTTTTTCCCAGTTACCCAGTGAACTGCTTGGTTCTGGGGATTGTTTCCCAGTTTGAAGACCAAGATCCTGACAAAGGACAAAAGGTCGAAGGGTACTCCAGTGGGGGAGGAAAACAAAACAAAAACAGGAAGAGGACTGCTCAGGGATTTTCCATGGAAAGGCTGAGAAACATGGCTGGATATAAAGAAAAAAAAGGGAGAATTAAGAGCACCACCGATTCTTCTGGAAGTCCCTTGAGATATTGTGAAATTTCAGTAGGAGTCAGCTTGATGGAGGTGTATGTGTGTGGGGGTGGAAGTGGGGGAGGGGGAGTGGTCCAGACACCCAGAAAGGAAACCAGAGCCCTAGACTCAGCACTGGCTCATCCTTGGCATGTCATCAGTTCTCCTCTGGGAAGGACAGTTTGTTACTTCCTGTGTTCCTGAGAAAGGTGTGTTCATGTGTGTCTTAATGCTGACATGTGAAAAGGGACCTAAAATAACCCATCACACACCTGCCCAGCTCTGAGGAAGTATACACAAAGGGCATTTCTGATGTATATGGGCATGTAATACTTAGAACTATTGCATGCAGATGAAAAGAACACACGTTTTACCTACCTCTCATGATTTAGACGAATGACTTGTCCTTTTGCTACCAGAATTCGGGACAGGCAAGGTCAGAGATGGGGCTGGATCAGATTGAGGGAGGCTCCCCTGTTGCCTTTTTTCAATTTGAAATTTTTCTCCACTCCCTTTCTTTCCTAATCAGGGCAGGCACAGACTTCCCTAGCGCATTTCTCTGTCTTGATGGGTGAGGGTTTTGGGGGCACAGTGGGGAGATGA
Source organism: Solenodon paradoxus (assembly GCA_004363575.1). Taxonomy (NCBI): domain Eukaryota; kingdom Metazoa; phylum Chordata; class Mammalia; order Eulipotyphla; family Solenodontidae; genus Solenodon; species Solenodon paradoxus. The sequence continues at coordinate 34,127 of RJWH01000596.1, read as the reverse complement.
GGGTCCCACAGTGGGAAGATGAGCTGTTTTTGTTTGTGAATCTGATCTTTTGTACTAGCGCAGAAGACCAATGTGCGGTTCCACATCTTATGTTCTTGTGTATACTGCCCATCCCTTCCCTTGTAGGGCGGGACTTAGAGCTCTATAGGAGGTGTCCAACACAGACATCTTGACTCCGAGAGGTTCTTTGCCAAAGACAGGAGAGGGAAAAATTTCAGCTCCTTTCTGTCCATGTTCTGTCTTAAGATCTTCTTTTAGTCCATAATTAATCAAGGAAGTTAGAATTTTCTGTGAAAAGAGAAGAATGTGTCACCCTATATGCAAATGGCCCAGTCAAGTATATTGCAGGCTACCATGAGAGGTCAAAGGTCACCCTCCATGTTCAACTATTATTTTGCTCAAAATAAACTGGCAAGCAGGAACTGCAGGAAATGAGTTGCAGCAACCTCTCGATTCAAGTGTGAAAGTTTCCAATTAGGAATTCAAAGAAGTTGTTGTTTAATGAAAAAGTGAAACGAATTCTTTTTGTGTTTTCCCATTTCCTTGGTGGTCCCTGGCTAAGAGCTGGATCTCTTGGCAAGAATATGTCTGTCCTTTAGTTCACCTGACAGAAGGAAGAGCATGTCAAGTGATAACATGAGCAGAGCAGAATCTGATGTCAGGAAAAGGCGGTTAATTGGATTTTTAGTTTAGGAGTTGTCAAACCTCCTACTGCCTGACCCAAATTTGGCCCACAGCCTGTTTTTGTAAATAAAGTTTTATTGGAACACAGCCATGTCCATTATTCATTTTCTGTCTATGGCTGCTTTCTCAGTACAAAGGCAGAGTCGAGAAGTTGGGATGGAGATCATATGGCTTACAAAACAAAAATATTTACTCTCTGTAAACTTTCTTTACGCAAAAAGTTTGCCCACCCATGCACAAGGTCAATGCTTCTTAATTTTTGTTTTGAAAAATTTTGAAAATGTGATGAAAGCTCTGTATGCACCCCCTTTTAGAAAAATACATGCGCTCCTGATTAAGAATGCTTACATGGGACTCCAGCTAGACAATTCTACAGGACTTGAAACAGTTGTCGTACATTGTGGACCTCCACAGGAGTAGTTTCTGAAGGTATGAAAGATGTCTTCTGCACTGGCATCCGCCCACTGTGCTGGTCCCAGTTGAGAAAAAGCAAAAAGAACACTTAATTACAGGTCAGGGGGCACCAAGTCTCCTTTTGGTTCTGTCCTTCTTAAGCTGTGTGGGCAAGTCACTTCGTTTCTCTGTGGCTTAGTTCCCTGTGTGTCAGATGAGAAATCTAGAATAGATAATTTCTTAATTATCTTTAGATTTCTAGAATCTTCAAGGGTCTAGAATTTATTTCTGGAAATAAGTAGATAAGGAATTAGGATTTCTTTATTTTCAAGACATCTGAATCTGCTTGGTCACCCAGAGAGGACTGGGTGAGTTAATTTGGTTAAATGCAAACACTGAAATCTGGGATTTGGTAACCACACTAAATATTGGGCAACTGTAGGAGAAAACAGTCATGCCCCAGTCTTCTTGCTGACCCTGGTCAATCATCCTGATAAATCAACTTGCCACACAGGGACTGCTTAGGAAAGTAAGGGTAGACTCAGTTCAGTCCATCAGAATTAGAAATCAACTTGGAGCCAAGGCCTCCTGGCAGAATGGTCCATAGTGACATCTAGAATGAGAACATGCAACTTATCTAGGACTGATGATGACCTCTCAGAGAGACAGACGGGTTTTACATTGCATTGCTTTTGGTTTTAAAATGAAAATACATATATATATTTTTCTCTCATCCTAAAATTGATTCATATTTCTTATAGATAATTTTAAGAAATGAAGAAAATATGAAGAACATAAAAGTCACCCTGGAATCCAACTCTGCAGGGATAAGCACTGTTAATAATTTGATAAATCCTCCAGGTGTCTTTTAGATCCATTCTCCTCATCAACACCTTTTTGTAAAAGGGATACGCATGTTGTTTTGTTATTTACTTTTCATTTATCAAGTGATCATGTGAATATGTCCTTTGGATGTAGAGTTCCAACATGTTAAACACTTACTTAGTATTTTATCTAGTGTACTCAGATTCACTGGTTCAATCATATCCAAGTCATTTCAAAATTTTTTTTAAGTATTTACTTATCACACTGTGATGACTATTTGTGCATCTACATTTTTTTCTGTTTGTTCAGCTGAATAAATTCTTCGTCTTGAAATGAAGAAGTCAAAGATTACTTATGAATATTGCAATACACAGGGCCAGTCTACCGGTGGAAAATGTGTAATGCCTGGTCATCAGGATAGGAGAGTGCCACTTTTCCCTCTGGCCAGCAGTGGCTGTTGCCATCGTCAATATGTATAGCTTTATTCAATCTGACAGGTTAAAGCTGATGTGATATTGTTGTGCTGATTTGCATTTCCTAGATCATTTTACTTTTCAATGGCACTATGGTTAAACAGAGGCAGAGATAATGACTTCATATTGGGTTCTCATAACGACATGAAAACTTAAGACTGGCATGAGAGCAGACATGTATTTATGCAGAGGACCCAGGAACCCCCGTACAGAACAGTTGGATACCCTTGAAGGATGATACTCTTGCGTCGATTTATTTATTGATAAACTCACTTAGTGACTTCTTTCGGGCACTTGTTGAATGTTACCTAGAAGACCACATGTTTCTGATCATAAAGGGGCTGGGATGACAGGAATGGCCTCTGTACCGTACCTGCAAGGCTACTTGCAGGCTGAGAGCATAATTCCCATGTCCTGTTGGAGGCTCTGCTCTTTATACCTCTTCTTGTTGAGCTTAATTCCTCAGTCTTGAGTGGATCATCTTATTTCTCTACCTCCCAGAATTGGAAGACAATAGCTTCACTTTAGCCAAAGCAATCAAGAAAGACTTTAGAAAAGTTAGAAATGGGGTGCATCCTGGTGGAGCAGCAGTGAGGTCGATTGCCTCCAAAGGAGTGTAGGCCACATACTCCTGGGTTTAAGTGCCGGCCTTGGGGGTGGGGTGGTGGGGAAACAACCACTGAGAAACTAATAAAAAATTTAAAACAAAATGCTTCTTCCTCCTCTCTTTTCCTGCTTGCCTGCATATGTGCCGTCATTCCTGCCTGCATCTTTCCTTAAAAAAAAAAAAAAAAGTCAGAAATGACTACTGCTGCCTGTGATCTAGTGCAAGGGTGGATCGGGTGAGAAGAGGACTGCTGGAGACTGAATGACCTAAAGTGAAGCTGAGAGGGAGCTCTGTCTGGCTGTCTCTGCTGTGGCCTTGTGCCACAGTGACCAGCGGGGGCAGGAGAGGGCTTCCACCGGGAGCCGCTCCTTCTAGGTCTGTTGCTCAGTGGTTTCCTGCCTTGCTGAATGGCCGTTGCTTGGTGGTGATGATTCATGGCATTTGGAAAGTGTGGCTGTGTTCTGAACAGGGAAGTGAAAAATAACACAGCTAAGGGCAGTGCAGGACAGGCTAGGGGCTGTCACAGAGGTAAGGCTTTAATTTGGAAAATGTGGGAGGTGGCAGAATCACAGTGAATCAACTACGGTGGTTCACGCCATGTGAGGGTCGCCCTGCTTGGTCTTCAGGACACCAGCTTTGCTGAGTGTCGGTCACGAAGTTGTCCCTCGGAAGCGGCTGCTGGTCTTGGCAGAGCAGCTGTGGTAGGAGGAAGTGGACCGGTGATTCAGTGAGTGTAGGCTTCCTCTCTGACTCAGGATTGGATCCGTTTCTTAGGGGGAGGCCAGGGGGCCCTGTGTGGCTTCAGCTAGATTCTTTGAACTTAGAGTCAAAACTGAGGCTCTGACCCCTGTGGTTGCTGGCCCTCTTTTAACCCTTTTGGATGAGTAAGGGGATTAAACTGGATCCTGTGGCCACCCTCCAAGTTGGGTAAGCCCTTTTGACTTGAGGCCTTCCTGTGGTTTCAGCTGATAGACACCAGTGAAGTGGGGAGCTGGGAGTCTTCTGGGTCTGTCTCGACCTCAGTAACTTCCTCATACTTGAGCGGGGAGTGTCTGGGTTCTGAGGGGCTCAGTTTAGTCAACTGTGAGACCAATGGTGGAGGTAGTTGAACTAGCTCTCTTGGAGCCATTTGTCCATTTAGCCAAAGATCTGACTGGAGAGGGCCAGATGTGCTTGACGCCAAGGAGGAGAGTCAGGATTGGCTTTTTATTCTAGAGCAGTAAGTTTTCCAAGGACCTGTTGTTGGTTCCAAGATCTGTTGCCTCAACAGCAGTCACCATTATCATCTGAAACCTGTTCTAAGGAACAGTTGATTATCCAAGTAATCATGTTTGCTAAGAGTATATAATCATAAAAGTATTGACTTCATAAAGACTTTGCAATCCTCTCAACATTGCTATAGGGGTTCTGTGTTCCAATGCCCTGAGTGCCCTAGGATAACGGTTTCTTCTTTCAGTCAGTCCTCTCTCACTTCCTTCTCTCCCTTCCATTTGCTCCTGCTTCCACAGCTGGAACAGCTGCTCTAGCTCAGGCTGTATGGCCAGCCATCAGTCATCGGTATATTTAATGAGGATTGTCAAAGCCACACACAAGAGAAATGCAACTCAAGCAGTTGGCTTGGAGAAGGGGGCTCTGTGTGACGACTATGAAAAAGAGAGAAGAGGTTCTGAGGACTCTAGCAGCTGTACCTGACCCGCCAGGCATGCTCTCTCTTCTCTTACATCATCTTCCACCAGTATTGATTTTAATCTCTTTGAGAAGTTTTCTCCACAAGGCAGGGAATACGCTGGCAGCGTCTTCTCCTTCTCACACCTCACCTCTTCACCACTAGAGAGGGACCATGAGTTTGAAACTCCCAGGGAGAAGGCTTGATGGCCTTCCCTGGGTTCAAGTGATCACTACTGGCTCTGTCACTGTGGTCAGGATCTCCAAGCAGATGGCTGCTCACATTTGGACCCGATGAATAGTGCAGGGGAGGAAGTATTTTTCCAGAAAAAGGGGCTCCTTTTTCCAACCCAACACTCCAGGCACTGACATAACCAGATGCCCAGGCCGAGGAAGCCGGCCCTCCGCTGCTCACCTCTGCCTCCTCCGGCCCTGCAGCCAGGGGCAGGGTCTTGGGGAGGTACCACCTTTGTCCTCAGAGCCCCTCTGTTTTATTACCTGAAAATCCATAAAAGATAGGGCCTTTTTTCAGTTATTTTATTTTATTTTTTTGCGGGGAGACGGGGATACTTATCTGGAACAGTAGTTATGTGATTTTCTGAGGAGACTGCCTTGGAGTGGCTCAACTGCCAGTGAAGGAAGAACAAAGGAACCATTCTCAGAAGTATGGCAAAAATGAAACCAAACAAAAACCCCATAAAAATCCCTACGAGGGCAGAGGAAATACCAGCTCGACGCTTTTGAGCTGCACACTCGGTAACGAAGGAAAGACTCAAGGATAGGCCGGTCTGAGGGGATTATGTTTGGACTTGAGGGAGAATGGAAAAGGGAGTCATCCAAGCCGGAGAGAGGTTGGTTGCTGCGTGCTTTGTGTGCTGCGTTGCCGCAGTTCAGGAACTGACCGATGACCAGGGTTCACGGGGAGCCTGAAAGAGAGAAGCTACAGGAACTGGTTTGTGCACAGCGACTGAGATCGGGTGACCGTCAGCTGGCCTGCCCCCTGCAGTCTCTGATTGACGGTCCAAGGAACTCTGACCTCTATGCAGTCACAGGAATATCTGCTTGGAAATCTCTTTGAAGCTTGATTAAGTAAACACGCACAGCAGAGATAAGAGTAATTGAGTGACGTAGCTGAAGTATTTGCAACAAGGGGAAGAATGCACTGATTATAAAGTCAAAAGACAAGCATACTGTCTTTCTGTTCCTCTAATTAGGCCTCCTTGCTGATAGTTGCAGTTTTGGGCACAGAGAGTGTTTGAAGCTCTGGATGGCATTGAAGATGCGGAGACTTTCACTCTCATTTCATGGGTGTGACAATGTCCCAGGGGCAGAGCATCACCCTGTCACCACACAGCAGCTGGCTGTGGCCTATGGCAGGTAGTCTTCTCCACACAACCTTCACTGCTGCTCGCAGGGACTTTCCATCTGGTGTGTGGCCGTGGACTGCTGCGACCCACAGCAGGCATGGGTCTCCCCGGGTCCCCCAGGGAGCAGCAGCAGGAGGAGAATGAAGGAAAGTCTGGTTTCCATCTGGGAGTATCGCACTTCTGCTGTTCTCGGCTTTGGCCAGCTGGTGGTAGAGCTGCTGGTGTCTCTGGGCACTGGGAAGTGGCTCCATGGCGCTTTGGTTTGCTGGTGACCTCTGCAGATGGAGGTGGGAGGGGGCTTCTGGATTCAACATGGTTAAGTGTGTTCAGCCCCCTGGGTTCTGGGAGCAGTTTTGATGTTTGTTCCCTCCATTCATTCTTCATTGATCCATCCACTTACACATTCACTAGGGCTGTCATTTAATCATTCTTTCCCAGTGCGATGATATGGTCTTATCTTTTGTCTCTGTAGTCAGGCACAACTCCAAGCCCATGTAGGGGGCTACACGTTTGTTAACGTCTCTTCCCTCTGGCACCTTCCTCGTGGTTGAAGTCCTCTTGGAAATCTGTGATGTGGAATCCAGCCTCTTACTTGGAGATAAGGTTGTCAGAAAGATAATTATGCTAAAACGAGGTCATTTTAAACTAAAATCTAATCTGGCTCTAATCTAGGCTCTAATTAGGCTCTAATCTAATCTGACTGGTGTCTTCGTAAGAAAAGGAGATTAAGACAAAGACATACAGGGAAGAGCATGTGAAGACACAGAGAAATGACCAGGAGGCCAGGAGGCAGGCCCAGGACAGACCCTCCCCTCAAGGCCCCTCAGAAGAATCCAACCCTGCTCACACCTTGATCTCGGACTTCCAGGCTCCAGAACTGATTGGAAATACATTCTCATTGTTTAAGCCATCCCGTCTGTGGTACTTCGTTATGGCAGCCGGAGACAATTAGTACAAACTTTCACTGAAGACACAACCAGTGTTCTTAGAGGTCTGGAGACCAAGTAGGGAAGTCTGGGGAAAAGAGGAACAGTGAGGGGTCCATCGTCTCTTTTTCATTTTCTCCTCCCCAAACCCTTTTCTACTTAGCTTCTATTTACCTCTACCCCCCGCAGAAAGAGGAAACATAGGGGGAAATGAAACAGGGGGCTCCCCAACAGATGCTACCCTATAGACGCTCTAGATTAGAATGAAAACCCTTAAATATAGAATCAGAAGCACAGCTTTCCCCCCGGGTGCCTCTCTTCCCCCACCAGTTCTTATTTAGCTCACATGTATGCATGCACATGGTACGACTGAGCAGCCGTGTGTGTGTGTGTGTGTGTGTGTGTGTGTGTGTGTGTGTGTGTGTGTGGAGAGGGGTCACAGCTGTTGTGGATACACTGAGACAGTGATAATGCAGCTGGCAGTGCATTTATCAGAGAGCTCACCAGCCCCAGTTTTCTGGTGCATGGTGTTTGGCAAGAGTCAGCATCAAAACTAGACCATGAACTACAATTCCTTTGTGACTGAAAACAAGGTTGATGTCAAGTTTCTACACAACTGCTATGGGAGGACTGGTCCTTTGATTTATGACCCTGGGTAGGGTTGGAGGCTATGAACTCTTTGAAGGAATCACAAGGACATTTCATCATCAAATACCTTGGGATCTCTGAGAACACCTCTGAGACTTCAAACTTGCTGGGCATGTTAGGAAGCCAGGTCCATTTGAAAATTTGCCCACTATGTCAGTCTTGATTGTTCTCATTTTTTGTATGGTATCTACCACTTTCAAGCAAAGACATTTTCCACCACATGACTCAACAATAATTCTGATCTTTCATTAAATATTTTTGCAATCCTAGCTTAGCTCATTGATTTTTTTTTAAAAGAACTGGGATTCTAGGAGCTTGGAGCTGACCAACTGGTCCCACGTTAAGTAGCACCAGGTCCCTAAAGGACTTTGACAAAGATATGACCAAAGAGGCTGCAATCAGCTTCTGTGTGCATTTTGGGGAGTGAAGTTTGCACGCTATGGTCACTCATCCTGACAGTGATGTTTCTGAAGTGTGGTGGCATGTCTTTCTTTAATATTGATGTTAAAACAAGCTTCCTTTCTTTTCTACATAAAGACGAATGAACATATTCCAGTGACAACCTGAAGGCCAGTCCACCAAGAACGTCATAAACCACATTGTGCTAGATACCTCCACACCCCACTTCCCCCTTCATTGCCTGGTTGCTTTTCAGTCTCGGCCCTTTCCTTCTGCTCCTAATTGCCAAGAATAATCCCTCCCTGCCTTGATAAAACTTGAGGTGCATGCTTCTCTGGCGGAGGTTATCTGTATTTTAACTGAGTGATCGCTGAATATCTAAGCTTTCAAAATTCAAAGAAATTATTTTCCACAGCTTAAAAGGAGTTAAGTATTTCTCATTGAACTGGCTGGGTAGACAGAGAGGTCTGCTTCACTTACTTGAATGATCAGGAAAGCGATCAGCTTTCTAAGTTCAGCAGGCATGCCCTTCCTTGGTATGTGTCTGGTGTGACACAGGTGCCTTCTTCTCCAGACAAAGCTGCAGTGTTACTCAGAGGAATTTATTATGTGTCAGCCACAAATGGAGATCGACTTAGGTTCTTAGTGTCATCTCTCTATCACTTCCCCTTAGCTCCAGAGCCGATTTACTAGCTAGCAGATAAAAAAGAAAGACGACTCCACATGTTTTCAAACCCATGCCCTCTCCACCTATGTTTCAATTTCATAAAATGTTGGTTCCTCCAGAGAACCCAGCTGAGCCCACAGTCATGCACGTGCTTTTCAATAACTAGATGGCTTCCTGTCTCCTCCAGCCAATGAGGATGGAGCAATGACCCTTAGATAAAAGGCTTCATTCGGCATGACTCATCCTTGGAGACATCCAACCTGCTTGGCCTCTGTTGTTAAGTGCCTGGTTCTGTAAATATTGACAGTTAGAAACCACCCCTAGAGCTACCGAGCAATGACCTGGAAGATAATTTATATGAACATGACCAGTGAGTAGGCGCTGCTTGTCATTTGCTAAGACTCAGCCACTGATAAGTATCATCCCATTACCTCTCTTCCTAATAATGGCTCATTTGCTTGTATGTGACTCATAGTTGATATAGGATGGAGTCTGATTCAGCCAACTCATAGTTAATATAGGATGGAGTCTGATTCATCCAGGAAAGTTTGGTCTGCCACAGTAGAGAACAGCATCGAGTCTACTTCAGTATCTAGGATATTGGCTTCTTAACAAGTATGGCTTTGCCAAGAAAGAAAAACTCAAAAGGAGTCGCTGTCATTAAAAACGAAAGGCAGCACGGAAGGATGAAGAGGAGAACAGCGCTTTTCACCATTCAGAGCCCATGTGTGGAAACCTGCTCCCAGTGGGCACTCCTGTCACAGTTCACCTGGCGCTCTATGACTCTGCAAGGGCTATCACTTTCTGCTCAACTCCAGACTTTTGAGCTTGTTGGCTCTGCCCTCTGAGAAGGGGCAGGATAGAAACTGGTTTTACCTTTTCCCTCTCCTTTCCTCACTGCTTAAAATTAATGCATTTTTACCCGAATGTCTACTGATGCTTTAGGACGGGTTTGGTGTGTTGAGTTTTATTACTGTGTAGGTACTTGCCATTTGAATCCTGGTCCTTTTGAATGGTCCTTGTTCGTTTCCTACCGTTGCTCTGGGCTCTGATTCTGTCCTCCCACATCAGAGACGAACTTTTCAATAAGCTGGTTTTGAACATGGGCCTTTGGCAGACTGGTATGCCAGCTAAAATTCTGGCTTGACTGAGGGTTTGGACACACACACACACACACACACACACACACACACACACACACAGAGCTGTAGTTCTCTGCAAAATCACTTGGCATTTTCTCTGTGTCATCCTGTAATGAGAACTGGGATCTACTGGTGAGGGAAGCCACAGCACTGTGAAAGCAGTATACACCAGGGCCAGCATGCATTAGCTTGATGTAAGTCATCTCTGCCACTTACTGGCTATGTGACTTTGGGCAAGTTACTTAACTGCTCTGAGCCTCCGATTCATGGGGGTAATGGGGGAAATAATACTTACCTTGCAAGATTAGTATGAGTTAAGAGATGGATCTAACACATATGGTTCCTAAAAACTGCTCAGTCAATAGCAGCTAGTATTGTCTTGAGCACCAAGCCCTGTGAAAATTATTGCTGCTCACGATTTTGGATTGCTGTGGATTCAGGTTATTAAAGGCCTATTCTTTACACCTGAAGTTTTACATGCATTGTGTCAGCTCCTCAAGGAGGTATTATTACCTTTGGTTTACAGAGCAGGAATCCAGCTCGTTGGGATTAGATCCAGGCACCTTTGACTGTGGAGAGCACGCACAGGCCAGTACCTATGCCACCTCTCGGGGACACCGGGGTCACGACTCTGTGTTTAGTGGTGGCTGGTAACTTGCTGTGTCAGGAGGACACTGGTGCATGTGTTTCATCTTTGTCCCCATCACACGAGCATAGACTGGCCTGTGTGCTGTTAGCCAAACAGCTTCACAAAGCCTTTGCTTACGCACCTGGCAGAGGCGGAGTGTACTGTCCTTTTGTTCAGGTAGACGCCACACCTGCCCAGTTACAGAGCCGTGTTCCGGAGCCTGCTGAGAATCCATATTTCTAGGGGAATGCCGATGGTGGGTGATAGGAATTCAATCTGTTGGGATGTAGGGGGTGAGGCAGGAGTGAAGGGTCCCTGAATAGTGGCAAAGAAGCTCGGTTGACAGTCACCTTGCTCTGTTTGGGGGACCAAGAGGAAACAGATGATTCAAGCAGGAACCCCTCCTTCAGGTGCCCTCCTCGCAGCCCAACTCATCTCTCCCAGGGAACATTTTACATGAGATTTTAAATTATATCTTAGCAGGGCTGCATTATTCAATGCACGGTTATGGCCTCAGGGCTATCTGGTATGTTTGGAAGAAAGGGGAATCATGTGCAGACCACGAGGGAGAGAGAATTCCCATGAAGTGGCCAAAAGTGAACAAGGAGTGCGTGTTTCCTAGAAAAAAATGGGAGGTGGAGAAAAGGGTTTCTGCACAGACATTGAAGGAGAACCTTGCTTATATTTAATACATGGAGCTTCCAGATACAAACACTTCTACTGGGTGAAACCTATGTTCACTGTTCCTCAGAGGCCCACCAAGGAAGGGAATTATTTCTGCTAAGCCAAGTCCCTAATGTCCCAGAAGGTTGGAATATACTTCTCAGAGAGCCCAGAGATTACCCAGCAAAGCTCGGGTAAGGGGTGCTCCAGAGGGCAGTCTCAGGAGAGCTTCCCCGGAATGTCTGGTTTTTTGGAGGGAAATAAGGAGAAGAAGGGTGGAGGCAGGCAGGGCAGCTTTTGCTGCCTGGAGATCAGATCTGGGTCCTCCTCCCTTAGGGGTCTCTGCTCTGTGCAACAAACAGCAGGAAAGCAAATGTTGGCCCTCAACAGTGACCCAGGCAGAAATGACAGTGGGGCAAGACTAGGCAGGCAGGCCTACAAAAGAGCCCACTCTGAGCATCCTGAAGAATGCACAGCTGCTCTCGATTCGATAGGATAGGTCCCTCCTAGATCCTTTGGGTCTGGGATTCTCTTCCTTGGTGTCCCAAAATGTTGACATACCCTCAAGCTAGTTCCCACCTCCTGAGGGTGCCCGAAGAACTAAACGAGATGGTGCCGTGTAACACACCTGCAGTATCTGGCGCACGGGGCCTGCTTCATACTGGGGCTTGCATCTGAGGCTGGAATTGTCACTGGACTCCCGGGCTGCATTTACACTTCAGAAGTCTGTTCTCCTTCAAACCAAATGGTTCTTTCCAACAGGCACGACCCCCCCACCCCATCCCACTCTTTTTACCTTCCAGAAAGTTTAGGCTACTTTTTGCTTTCTTCCTTTTTTTTTTTTTTTTTTTTTTTTTTTTAGGAAAGGAGCAGGCAGGAATAAAGGCCAGTAGGCAGGCAGGCAGGAGGAGAGAGAAAAAAGAAGCGTCTTTATTTTATTTCTATTTAGTTGTTCATACGGGTTGTTTCCCCGCCGAATCTGGCACTCGAACGCAGGGGTATGTGGCTTGCTTCTTTGGAGGCGAATGACCTAACTGCTGCTCCACCAGGGCATGCCATCCTTTGTGCTTTCTTTGTATTCTAAACTGATTTATTCCTTATTCATTCACATGCTCTTTCATTCACCTTCCCAGCACTCAGGCTACTGACCTGCTGTTTGCTGGGCCTGTGTCTTGCTGTAGCACTGCTACCCGCTTATGACACTTCCATGTACAGCCCGCTCCCTTCTACCATCCCCCAAATATACACACGAAAGAGTCTTTTTCAGGGTTGAGGTCTGCTTTCTAAATAGGCTCACATGAGCTCACTCAGTTATTTCGTGCAAGCAGTTTTTCATCGCCAACATGCTTTTCACAGGCTCTTCATGGCTCTAGAGAGCATTTGGAAGCTCTGACTTACAAAGCCCTCCTGTTCCCAGGTCCTCCGAGGCCCCTGCTGTCCAAATCAGAGAAGGGATGAAGGAGGAGCCAGCACACGAAAATCAGGCTCATGCGTACCTGGGGCCCATTCCCTGCCTCTCCTGCCTGGGACCAGGCTTGCTGATGTGAAGTCAGGGGCGGATTTCTTCTTCTAAAGAGCTGCCTGGGCAAAGACTGATGCCAGGTTACTCTAGAAACCAAGTCATTTTGCTGAGGATACACGTCAAGTTGTCCACTCCACCACTACCACTGCCATGTGACTGCCCCAGGGACCCTAACAGGGAGTGTCCAAGAATTCCTTTGTTGAGACAGCCCCACAGACAAAAGCAATTTAAAGGGAACACAAAAATATTTCAGGGTCAGGCTACAAAGGCTTACCTCGCCTTGGAACCCCTATTCTAGACAGTTCAACGTTAATGTGGGGGCAGCTGTTGATGTCTTTGATGAGCAGGGGAAAAATCACTCTGGTGGAAGAGGTCTAGGGGTGTGAGCAGAAAGCATTCACAGCAGCCACACCCCTCATCTCCCCCCACCCCGCAAATAGCAGGAGCGCACAGCGCATGCTCTCCAGGATTCTATTTCAGGCTGACTGGAGACAAGAATGTGTTCTTTGCCACAGGAAGACTGTTCCCTCAGACACAACTGCTCATCGGGCAAGACGAAGGGAGGAATGCACGGCCACAGCAGGTTACTGTCTGCTTTCCAGCAGCCTTTCCTTCTGCCTTCACTGAGTCACATGTATTTTGGCTTACTAATTTAGACGGTGGCTGAGTATCTTCCCCTCTCCCCCACCCCCACCCCGGCTTCATTTTTCAACATGTGGGAATTTTTCTGAGCCTGTGAGCTGTGTTACAAAACCATGAGCGATTTTCAGAGCTCCCCTATGTCATCCATCTCCTTGGCATAAAAAAAAAAAGGAAGGAAGGAGGAGGGAGTACAAAGAGGAGGGTGTGGACAGGAAAGGAGAGGAGGGAAAGAGAGAAGGAGAAAAGGGAGAGAGAAACATGTTGCTGACGTCAGAGAAGGCCACACTGCACAGGATAACATTACTTGGTTCCTCAACCACCCACTCCCTCTAATTTACTAGAAACCAAACAGCCTGTTTTGAAACCTGTAGCCTGCAGTCTGTTATTTTGTTTTGTTTTTGCTATTCTCCCTGGACCCAAAGGGCCATGAATTGTTGGGAGTTTGAAAGCTACCTGATTCCCTGAAACAGAGGGGATTTCCAGGAGCAATAATTCAGCCCGTGCTTGTGGAGGGCGCGCAGCTACAGTAAATTGATCCAGCTGCTGGCAAGCTGATGGAAAAGTGCCCGGGGAGGGGGCCTGGGGGTGGGGTCCAAGGCCCGCAGCTGCAGCTGGGGCAGCTGCTGACGCGCTCACGTGACCTGAGTCCGCTGAGCTTGCTGGGCGAGCCCCCACGCCCTCCCCCGGCGCGTGCACCCTCTCTGCTTCCCGGCGCCCTCCACACCCCTGCCCCCGGCACTTACCCTGCGTTCTCAGCCGCGCGCGCACCCTCTCCCCGCTCTGCCTGCCCGGCGCGCCCCCTGGCTCTGCGCACCCCCCACCCCCGCCGCCATCGCCACCTGGCAGCCAGCGCTGACTTTACTGGTTGAAGGCAGTTCTCCCGCACATGTGGCAACCTTTTTCTTGGAAAATGCAGGACACGGAGAATGATCGTTGGCGCGAGGGCGGGGGGTGGGCTGTCTCGTAAGATCCCTCCAAAGAAGCCCTTGCCAGAAGGCTCCCCCAGTTCTTTTGTCTGGGTGCCCAAAACCTGTTTACAAATAAAATCAGAGCTGGCAGCGGTAACCTGTAGGTAACCTGAGGCTAAAGAAATACCAACGCCACTACCCAGATGGTAGAGTTCAATCTGTTTTCTGGCCAAGGTCGCCCCAGTTAATTTTTATCCCAGTAAAAATAATAAACAGGGCATTAGCAACTAAATGTTTATCAATTTGCAGTTCATTTCCAGCCAGATCATTTCACTCGTGCATGTTTTTACTGTTAGCTGAGGCGCTGGAGAGCTTTTCATGAAACCATATGTGGTTATTGACGTCCTAGGCTCTGTAGCATGTTTATGGCGCTTTTCACCTTAATTGGATAATAGTATTTGGCTATTTCAGCCGCGGCCCTCAAATACTACATTTTAACGAAGAAACTGCAGTCAAGGAAAGTTAAATGAAGTCCGGAGCTCACAACTGCAGTTCAGGGATGATACTAAACAAGGGTCCCCCGGTGTTTGTTTTGCTTTCATGTGCAGCACAAACCTGAACAGGCTGCGTTTGCTGCGTTTCTTTTCCCCATCACATGGTAAGTTAATACCGGAGCTGGGAGCACAGAACTATCTAATGGAGTCAGGAACTTGGACTAGGAAGAGGGTTTATGAAAAGACATAAGCTGGGAGCACACGTGGTGGGATTGAATATCCAGTCCCTCCAGCTGCCCGTTCAGACGAGCCTCTCTGTGAACGCTTTGGCTAGTTTTGTTATGTTAGTGGAATTAGAGACCATTCGGTGGTGTCATCTATTGTTTATCTCCAGATGATTATAACCAGAAACAGTGATTCAGCAATGATGAAATGAGGTGACTGCTGTACTGTGAATCGTGCAGGCCCTGGGTCGCCCCCAGCCTCTCGGTTCTCCTTTATTTGAGTGTGGAATGGAAGCCTTGATTTTGCCACACGATTCAGGGTGGATCTAACAGGATTGATTTGGGGAAAGGGAGAGGGAAAAAAAAAAAAAAGCTTCTTTAGGCAGCAGCATGGACCAGAGTGAGTTAGGCCTCTGTTCCATTTTTATCTTCCCGGGAAAATAACTCTTTTTGAAGCCTCACTTTTTTTTTTCTGCGATGATGAGGGGATATTGGGACATCCATCAGCGGGCTGGCATGCACATAAGGGACTTATGTCCTTAGGGCTTGGCATGGTATGTGGCATCTAGTAGACACTTGAGAAGTACTCTTGTGTGATTCCTTGTAGAACAGCGGTTAGGTCAGTTACCTCTGACAGAGCAGGCCTCCTAACCCAGAGTTCATGTCCTGGGTCCAGGGCAAACAACCAGTGTGAACAAATGTATAAAAATAAAATAAAGATGCTTCTTCCTTCTCTTGGTCTCTTCCTGCCTGTCTACTTGCCTTCATTCTTCCTGCCCCCACCTTTCCTTAAAAAAAAAAAAAGTACTCTTTTATATGAAGAATAAATTTAGCAGCACCTGGTAGGTAATGGGTTAAAGATACTATAAATGCAACTCCAAATGTGAGGCAATGCTCCATTTCCCAATGAGCAGGTTACAAAAGTCCCGTG
Organism: Solenodon paradoxus; assembly: GCA_004363575.1. Taxonomy (NCBI): domain Eukaryota; kingdom Metazoa; phylum Chordata; class Mammalia; order Eulipotyphla; family Solenodontidae; genus Solenodon; species Solenodon paradoxus. The sequence goes on along the minus strand of RJWH01000596.1, from coordinate 18,319 downwards.
TGTGTGTGTGTGTGTGTGTGTGTTTCTTGGCCAGCTTGAATAGATACACTTTTAATGATGCAAGTGAAACAATCAAATTTTGAGCTATAAAATTTAATTTGATTTAATTCCATGCATACTTAAATTACACACAAATATCCTTCTTTAGAAGTGTTGCCCTTTTATTCACTTAGGAGCGTGGCTGTGGCTGTGTAAGGAGAATGTCCATGCATTTTAAGGATGCATATTGCAGTATAAAGAGGTGAAATGGCATAGGGTCTGGGATTTCCTTTAAAAGAATCCAGAAAAGAAAAAACGGTGAAGGACAAGGAATGGGACAGGTGAAGCACGTGGACGAACCTGGGTGATGCGTACCTGGAGTCTCATTTTACTACATGCTCTTCTTTCATAGTTTTGAAACTTTTTATAATAAGAACTTTTAAAAACAAACTTTAAAAGACTGCTAATAATGTCTCATACTCCAGGCTTTGAAGAACAGCTATAAAAATAAGGCGCGCCCTGGTGACCTCGCAGATAAGGCCCCTGGATGGGCACGTCCCTAGGACCCAGGTTTGAGACCCAGGGCCTGGGATCGGGGAAAACATCCAGCATGAACAACTCTTCCTCCTTTCCCTGCCTGCCTGCCTGCTCGCGCTCATTGCTGCCTGCACCTTGCCTTAAAAAAAAAAAAAAAAAAGACTACAAAGATTTAAAAATTTGTTTGATTAAAAAAAAAAACACAAAACAACCAAAGTGATTCTTCCAAGAAATCTCTATAAACATTTCAGATTATCATTGATTGACTTCCTTTCAGGAGATTTTGTTAAACAAAATAAAGAAACCGACTGAGCACTCTATTACATGAAAAACTTACCAGACACAAACATGAGAAAGTCTTATATTTGCCCATATGTATTCTTTTCCTCTGTGCTTTTTGAGTCTGAGGGGACAGGCCAGGTAAGGACCCCAAATGGGGAACTTCCGCAGTCATGGGAGCACCTATGGCAGTGTCCTTTTTCAAAAGTACCCATTACCTAGTGCTCTTGTTGGCATCTGAGCTGGAAAGCCCAGGACAGCAGGGAACAGGCGGTCAGTAGTGTTGTGAACAGGAAGAGGCAACGTTTTCTTCATCCGGCAATGCCTGTCCCCTGGAGAGAGGGCACAGAGCCGTGGGCCACACGGCCAGAGTGAGAGGGTGGTTGAGCAACTGTCTAGGAAACTCACTCTAAGTCAGGAGTCAGGCAAGAATGTTTAGGCCTCCAGCAAAACCTGCATGACCGCAGTCTGAAGGGATCAGAAAACCGTTTAATATTTATGCTAGTTTTGTAGCGATGACTTTTCCAAAGGAGGAAAGGAAACATTATTTTTAAAACATTTTTGAAGAATAGGATGCCTTCCAAACAAAATAATAGAGTATTTGCCAGTGAGTCTTACAATTAAAAATGTCTACTTGGCCCGTGTGGAAAGTCTGAAATTCTCTGGAATTCTTTGATTTTATTATGTTTTCCCCCCAAGGATGTATTGTGCGATACCACGGTAGACCAGCCATAATCTTGATTTACTTCTGACACTTTTTGGGACCATTCACTTGTACTCAATGTTTCACCTGAGAGAGAATTTTTAATATTTGGAAAGAACACAACCTAATGGCTCTAGAGTGTCTCTCTCAACATTTCAGCACTTGCAGATTTATGGGAACGCGGAAAAAGAAAATAAGATCAACAAAACACCGGTGTGCTCAAATTGAGAGCAGGTTCTTTTTGGAAGATGTGTGTTTTTTGATGAGCTAAGTGTTGATTCCAACCCCAAGAGACTGAAAAGTGTGAGGTTAGATAAGCGTCTGCTAGATTCATTATTGCCATGCGGATTCTCTGAAGTGAACTCAGAGGTCACTGGCTGTAGCTGGAGAATAAAGTTCACTGGTTGTTCATTCTCACCGTGATTGCGTAGTTACTGAAAACAGAAGCTGCACCACCTTCAGGAAGCCCTCTGTTCACTTCAGGTCTGCACTCTGAGGGCAGAGGCTTCTAGCAAGGCAGCTCAGGATGGATTCTGCAGGCTTTGCTTGAGCCATGCCAAGTGGCCATTGGCCAGAGTAGAAGTTAAACCAGGAGATGGCTATCAAATGCAGTTGTTGGGTTTGGCACATCTCTCTCCAGCTGCTGTGCTGAGTAGGAAAGAGAGACGCCCAAGTTTGTTTATGAACGTAGCTTGTCAGTTCTTCAGTGTGCTCTTTAATCGGAATCTTTTTATTTGCTCAAGAGAAAAACAAGTCTGACTTGCATACCATGGAGATTGCACACCATGGAGATCTTTCCCCATGCCCCAAAGAATCCCCTACCCATGGTTTTCTACGTTGATTTTTCCAGCTATCTCATTAGGTGGTTTGGGAGGCCTTTGAGTTGTGTTAAAGTTTTTCCAATAGAATTGCCATACATACTCTTACAGTGAATAGAATAGTTTTCCTCTGAATTGTGATGACTTCTTACACACCACATGTGCGCGGGCATGTGTGTGTATGTGTACGTGTGTGTGTGCATGAAAAATAGTCTGGCTGTATTAGAGAACACTGACCTGACTGCAAAACAGTTTCTGTTGACTTTTCTTTGTGGTGATGACCCTCTTTCTGGCCACTGAATAAATGGCATTTGGACAGGATCTGACACAGATCTTTTAACAGTAAAGCTTAAAGTATAACTAGTATGTTTTCCTTCTATGTCAGCATTTGGCAAGTCAATACTGTAAATCAGGATTCTGGTGAGTAAATGGAGGTCTGTAGTGAGGGGAGTGGAAGACTGGAGTAAGCAGTTTTGAAATTCCTGCCCATAGTTGCTCTTTGTGATAAGATAATTTGAGTAACCTGAAAGACCTGTGGATTCACAGGTTTCAAAAACAGGAAAGTCTCTTGTATAAAAATCCTCTAAAGCAACATGTGGGCTTAGAAAAGGAGCTGGCTTGCGGTTTGGTGATTGTACTTCCTTATTGATATAATGGCTGGTGACGCAAGGCCTGCTGGGATTGCAGGGTTCTGACCGCAGGTCCGGCAGTTACCCTGACAGGGTTCTGAAACAGGCCTGGGGCTTTCTGGATGGATAAGAATTCTAAAAATTTCCCTTTTCATTTCCTCTCTTGTGTGACTTTGTCATTTAAAAAAAAAAAAAAAAGTAATTGTAAAGGGAATTTTGCCCCTGCTCTTCCCTCCCACTCCCCAAAATCCCACCCTGAAAACCCCAAGCTAAAAAAAGATCATGTATTCTTGCAGACTTTTCAGTGAGTCTGTGTTTGATTAATTTGCTTTGAGGCCAGCATTATAGCGAGCAGATCTTTAAAAAGTGTGCTATTTTAAAAAATGCTCTGAAACCTCTCCATCTCCTTAGCTTTGGGAGTTGCAAGCACAGGTAAATGCTGCATCCTTCTGGAAACCTACCCTTCTCCTAGCCCCCTGGGAGGCTCCGTTGGGTAAGTACTCCCTGTGTCCCTGAGTGTGTTTGGAAATAAATGAAAACATATGCCATTCCTGTGTGACACAGCTAAGTGACCACAGTACAGAAAGTTCCATTGGCTAGACGTAGGGGGCTCTCTTAGGCCTGGAAAATGTTCTGCATTACAATTGACCTTCAGAACAGGGCTCCTACTCTCCCAAAGCCCTGGAGAGGATTCGGGCCTGACAGCTCAGTGGACTGAACTTGCTTGTAGGTGGCTGCTTCTCAGGCTCTACCTCCAGGGAAGAAAGAGGGCAAACAGGTGGAACCCACTTCCAGCCCAAATTCCTCCCAGAATCCCGGTGGCCAAATTCTTCGTTACACATTTGAAGTGTGTATGCAGATGTATGCATGTGTATGTGTCTTTTATCTAAGCTATCTGTGAATGATAGTTCCTTCCATTTCTCAGTGAATTCAGAGAAGATAACATTCGGAAGGAGTGTGTATTTCAGGGCTGCAGCAAGTTACCAGTAAATATGCTGTTTCTTACCAAATGAACCCGTCTTGCTGATTCCTCTCTTTTGGCTCTGATCATCTGCCTAAGTGATTACACATCAAGCTTAGACTTACTTCTCTCCATTCTCATTCTCTTTCTCTCTCTCTCTCTCTCATAAGCCCAATACATTTGCCCCAATCACATCACTGAGGTCACAAGGAAATATAATCAGTGTAATCATGTCAACTGTGGAAGCTAATAAGAAACAAATCTTAAAGTTACAGCAAGAACAAGAACCACTTTCTAAGTTAAGCATGTCTACCCTACTGCATGTGTGCATGAGTATCATGTGCGTGCATGATACCGTGTGAATATATCTATTGTGTGTGTGCACGAGTATAGCATGTGTGCAAGAATTGTGTATGTGTACTGTATGTATGCATGGGGAGCACTGTGCACATCTACTGTGTGTGTGCCTGAGTACCGTGTATGCACGAGTATGATGTGTGCATGGGTACTGTGTGTGTGCTTGGGTACTATATGTGTGTGAGTACCATGTGTATGTACAGCGTGTGTATGAATGCACTGTGAGTGTACCTGGTCCTGGGCATATGTGTGAATGTGCACATGCACGATCTGTGTGTATGTAAGTGCACATGTGCGTGTGTACTGTGTGTGTGACACAACAAATATCCCAGATCTGTGGGGAGGAGGGGGATGATGGGAGGGGCAGGCCTGCTCAGGAGCAGGTCAGGCACTTCAGTGCAAAGTGCTTTTCATCTGTTTTGCTCTCCTCCTTAAACAATAAGCACTAAGATTGCAGAAAACAAAGATAGGTGAAGAGTATATATATGTGTGTATATATATATATATATTTATATTTATGTATGTTACATTTCTTCTTCCTGCCTGCCTCTCCAGTGAGTTCTCTTTAAGCGTCTTTCTTCTTTAGCCTCAGGAAAGAAGAGTCTTAGCGTGAAAGATGGGGTGAGGGTTTAACATCACACGGTTATTTTTCACTTTGTGTGTGCATGTGTTGTCTGTGTCTCCGAAAGACAGAGAAGAGAAGCAAGAAAGGGAAAAACAACAACCAGGGAATCAGATCAGAAAGATAGGATGAATTTGTGTTCATAAAATACAACTTTTATCTCTCTACCCAGGACTCTGCCCCAGTTTCCTGTCTCTAACCTCGGTGTCAGTGCTTGACCCACTTCTGGCTATTTTTATTTGTTTCTTGAAAATGCTCACTGTGTGATTAGAATTGACTCTTGTCAACTTTGCTCTTATCCTCCCAGCCATCTGAGTCCAAAGTGCAGCCCTTCCCACCGCTCTACCAATAATTATGGACGAGTGCGGAGCCAAAGAACAGCAGGGCTGTATTGGCGATGTGACAGAGACGACCCCTGTCCTGGCCACGAGAGACACGAGGAAAGCAGCTGTTACCTGCGGGCACACTCTGCAGCCCGTGTCATCACCTGTTGTCTGGTTTCCTCCCCAAAGCATGCGGGCTCCACTGGAGACAGCATCTCCATCCCTAGGATTCCTGGGGGGCACACCGGTGATGCTGGGGCTGTCACCCCAGGCATGTGAATGTGCGGTCACTTATCTCAGATCACACCCTGTGTCAACAGTGTAACCGGGAAGTGGATTCGGGGTCCGGCATCCTATGGAAAGTTGAGTGTATTGACTTTTCTCTTAAAGCAAATTTTGATTTATTCCTTAATAAGTTACCATGAAGGATATAGCTCTGGAGAAATTTGAGTTGGCACCCAAATCTAAGTCACATATTGATAAAGGAGGAGAGGAAACAGTGAGTCTTTTGCGTTTCCCCCCAGCTTTATCATTAACTCCAAGTTTGGAAATAGATTTGCTTTTTAGAAGCGTCAGTTTCCAAGTTTTCAAGAAGGTTGTCTTTCTCTCTTGATGAGGTATTTTGACATTCTTACCTGAAAGCTGAAGTAACCAGGGTGTCCCGTGGCTCTGCTGAAATTCTGCAGGGGTTGTGTGACCAAGTAAACTTTAGCTTCAACCTTGACTTCAGCCAGGTGTAGGTCTCAGTTTCACTGCTTACTGAGCCACCTGGGGAATCCCTGCCTGTCTTTGGCCTCAATTTCCTTTTCTGCAAAATGGGGATGAAAGTATCCCCTTCAGAAAGTTGTTGCAGGATTCAATAAGGAGACAGATGCTGTGCTTGATGGAGAGTAGAAAGTAGTAGATGCTCAGTATACAGGCTGTTTGGATGCTGTATTACTTAAGTCATCTTTATTGGGTGGATTAAAACTTCTGTTTTCTCTTTCCAGAAGTTTCTCCAGGAAGTCACCCGTGCAAGGTAAAACATGTAATTTCATCATCTCTGCTTTTCCTACTTGTTTCCACATGAGTGGATGGAGCCGCCCTTCAAAGACTGGAGTAAAGAATGTTCTTGCCTCCCTGAAGATAAGGACTGGGATCCTGGGAGTGGTCAGGGGTGAAGGTTTCCTTTCCTTTGTGCTGACAGCACTTCCTCATTACAAATGCAGTGATCTGCAAAAAAGGAAGAAAAACACAGGAATTGAAAAAAGACCTGTCTCAACGGTCCTTGATGATCTTTGGGACAAGATTTTATTTAAATCTGATCTCTAGGGAGAGGGAGATCTAACAGGCCTCCCTCCTGGTTACTCCAGGAGTAGAGTTGTAAGCCAGGACACTAATCACCTTGTGTGATCAGAGCATCAGGATCAAAAGGAGAGGAGAGGGGCCACCTAGGAGGTGAGGCGTTCAGGATGGGTGTGCCTCAGGTGTGACCAGGAGGGTGCACTGTCTCGAGAGTTGACTGCTTTTTAAATTTTTCATTGTTCCAGTGATTCTAAACAATATCTGTGATAGAATCCTGTGTCAATCTGGCAGCCACACATTCTGCTCTGTCTCGGTGTACCCTGGGTGGGCAAAGTAGAATGGAGACAGTGTGGCATGAAGTCAAAGGAACCCGAGCCATTTCTTTCTTCTAAAAAAAGCTGGAGGAGCCAAGTGCTGAGGCATCCTTGAGGGGCACAGAATGATTGGAGAGAGATGGTGAGGTGCGTTCAGAAGGAGGTTCTCTCCTCCACCAGTCTGTAAGCAGAGCGAGGAGTGCAGCCCACTGCGTAGCTGGGGTGTGTTTGTGTGTGTGTGTGTGTGTGTGTGTGATACTTGGGAGATAATCTGATATATAGACCTTGCAGCAGAGCAGACAGTCAGGCCTGGAGGTTGAGAACACGACAAAGAACTGCAGCTTAACTGCAGGTAAAGACTCCTTCCCTTTCCCAGCTGATGAGGAGCTCCTCTGCTCCTTCCATTTCTGGTGGAAAGAGCTTTAAAGACTCCTGGTTAACGTGATGCGCTCGCTAAACTGTCATGCCAACTGACAAAGTGTACAGAATTATGTCTATTTAATAGATGAGGAATTTGAGGGTTAGAAAGGACAGGGAACCTCTCCAGTATGACCAGTGGGGAAGTAGTGGGTCTCTGAATTGTTTGTCCTGAGTCTGCTTACTCTCCCTGCAATCAAAGGCTGAGGTGGCATCCACAGAAGCAATAATTTCCTTCCTGTGATTTGTGCCATGCCAAAGAGCATTTGGATTGGGGATAGGGTGCACGGAGCTCCTGTAAGCTCAGGAGGCAAGCTTATTATAAATAAGTTCAGCACAGTCCAGAGATAGCACCTTTGAGAGTGCTATCTGGGAGGATGCGGTGTCAAACATGTCCTGGAGGAACAGGGGCTGTTTCCAGAGGGGCTGGGTCTCTGTGTGTGCAAAGCCTACCAGAGCAGCAGAACGGACTTTTTGAGAGCAGTTTGCTTTAAGGTACCCTGGAGGCACATGTTCTTTATTGGATTCCTGGAATCCATGCTCAGGGGCAGGCCTGACCGTGGGACCCGTGGGCTGAAGCACTTCCTCGTTGCAAGGGCTTTTTGGATATGGAAAATTTGAGAGAGACTCTTACCACCATCTTTTTGCTCAGGATTTCTCATCATTCCACACCTACTTCTCAAGACTCAGGCATAGAGGAAGCTCAGAAAATGGCGCCTGTGTCTAAGTGGGTTCTGCCTGATGTACAGAGTCTAGTGTGATGGATGACGTCCTTGTTTTGCCTCATCATAGCCTGTTTACCTGGTCTCTTGAGACGTGGGCACCTGGAGAACCTCCCTGCTCACAGACTCTGAGCAGTGGGTCTGATAGACAGGCTTCTCTCAGTGTCTCTGCGTCCAAACGGAGGAAGCCAGGAGCCTGAATTTGTTGGGCCTCACTGGATCCGGTGGTCTAGCTTTTGCCTGGCCTCCTTCAGAATTTGAATTCTTTTAAATTTGCAAGAGGGGTCTATCTCCAAGCAAGAAGGCCTGGCCTGGCAATTTATGTCTTTACGTGTCCTCAAATCCGCCTTTGTTCTGCAGAGCGGTGCGCATGAAAGGCTCCTGGGCCTGGAGAAGTGCCGATGGCTGACTTGCACAGGAAATTGAAAATTGGAAACCCGGGGTCTGCCCCCACTCTGCCTCTGACTCACACTTAAACAAACCCTACACCCGCCCTGACCTTTGCACCCTCCATCTGTGACAGGCCGTACCTGCCAGCAGCCCACTCTTCCCGCCAAAGTCCAGTATTTGGCCCGCTTCCTGTGGGAGACAATCCTTCAGGTTCAAACGACACTCAAGATGTAACCTGATTGTTTCTCTCTTCAACGAAGCATATTCTTATGTTTTTCCCTCCTCTTTCCATGTTCCTCCATTATATTCATCCATGCAGGGAAGATGGAACATTTGGCAAAATTATTTTGAGCAGCACTCCAACCTGTGATCGTAATTTCAAATCAAGGAATTTGCTGAGCAGCTGTGGGAAGAACAAAAGGCCTGGGAGTGATTTAGGACCTGGGGGAGGGGAGGCTGCATGGAGCCGAAGGCCTGGCTGGTGGAGAAGCAGCCAGGGAGGAAGACTGTGAGCACTTGCAGAGGGTGTGGGCCTGGTGGGCCTGCCAACCCAACTTCTGTGACTCTGTGTAGCGAGCGTTCCTATGCTGACCACACCCCACTTGGCACTTGAAAGTTGATAGCAGGGGTAGAAGACTGAGAGTTAATGTAATTCAATGGCTGAGAGCTTCAACTCAGGACAGAACTGGCCTTGAATTTTGGCTCTGCCACTCAGGCACCTCAGTGGAGTCATTTGTAAAATGAGGACAATCATAGCAACCACATCTTAGGGACTATTAGGATATGTCTGTCTGCATATAAATTATATCCTTATTTAGTTCGGTTACTAAATAAATTCATTTGGCCCAGTTATTAACACATTCTAAGTATTCAAAATGCTATTACTACTGCCAACATGCAGGAAGTGGACAATTTGTCTTTGCAATGGGTTCATTCAACCAGCATCTATTGAGCACTGCGTCCCAGGTACAGGATTGGGTATTGTAGGGGTGCAGTATGTAAGCATGGGAATTAATATTATACTATTAGAGAAGTAAAAGATACTTTTATGAGCTAAAAAGCAATAATGACTTCCAAGAATGTTTATTAATTTACAAAGAGCCTTTCTTAGCAGATGGGTCTGTAAGAAACAGCTTAAAAAATGCAGAGCGTTAAAAAAAAAAGGAAGTTGTCTTATTTCTCATTGTTTTTGAATTCAGTGCTTTTTGATGAAACTATTCTCTAAATTAACTTCATTTCTGAAAATAAGTGCTGCTTCATACCCGGGAACTTCAATCAGATAATTTGAGGATAATCAAACTTATTTGCAAACAATCTGGTTTGTCTAAGTGATTTTCTAAGAGTGACATATATCTGCTCAGAAATATCATCTGTCAGGAATGATCTAGTTCTGCTAAATTACAGTTTTAAGAATTAGAAGTTTTTCTATCTAAGCTCTCAACCTTTCAATAGAATTTCTAATGGATAATGGTTAATTCTCTGCTTAAACTGGGAATGGGGAACTCATGACTTCACAAGGTTGGTCCGTGTAAGGTTGAGCTCTCTAAATATCCAAGATGGATTCCTTAAAAGGAGAGCCATTTAAGTGCATTTACATAGCCCAGGGAAAGGGCAAGAGGCACTTTTGTTGTTTTTCCTTTCATCTTGCTTTCCATCTCTGTAGTTTAGTTTTGCTTTGACTGCAAGTCCATCTTCCCCCTTTACCCTGAGTTGCCACCCACCCTTTGCCCCGAGGGGACAATAGCCAAGTCACTGTTGGGTGGCCAAGCATACTGCGCCTTAGAAGTCCAGGGCTGACATTCAGTTTATTGCTCCTTGCCGTCTTCTCTGGGGTGGCTCAACCAGGCTCTGCTTTCTTGGAAAACAACAGTGAACTTTGTGCTGCCAAAGCCTTATTTCTCAAACTCTGATATTTGCTCACTGGCCCTCCTCCCTCCAGCTGTTCCCAACTGCTGACCACTTCTTACGCGCGCACTGCTAGCTGCTTCCGCTGTTCCAGAACTTCTTGGAAGGCAGCCACTAGGGGCCAAGGCAGATGTCGTACCAGCGCGGTTTCTTGTGGCCTTGGCTTGTGGTCTGACTCGATGACTGGATTATTTGGAAAGAGTGAAACCAGTGGGCTAAAAGTAGAGTGAGCAGAGTAACTCCACCAAGATGCTGCTTTATTTTTCTTCACACTTCTGATTGCCTGTAGAATTGTTAGAATGAAAAGAGAAAAAAAAAAAAAGGCAGCAAGTTGAGAGCAACTAAAGTAAAAAGAGAAAAATGATAAAAGGGAAAGGTTTATTTTTGGAGCTCTCGAATACTGAAACTCCTTCTTCTGACTTTCCTGCTTGTATTAACCTGCTGTTTGTTCTCCTAGGAGCTTTCAGTCTCTGATCTCTCCAGCGGAGGCTCTCATCCCTGAGACCCTCTGGCTCCTAGAGTAAAGCCTTTCAGTGAGGTCCTCTCCTGAGCTCCTGTTCCTCTTATGCATTTACCATCTATCCTTCCTACACCCCAAGTCTGGTATCTGCTGCGGAGGTGGCTTCTGAGAGTTGCTGGAGAAAACCAAGACCCTGGCTCGACCACTTCCACACTGAATTATGAGTGACTTCCCTGGAGGTCTCTACCTCATGACCCTCATCTGGAATCTGAAATGGGTTGTGTTTGGCTGAATGAGATTTGAAATAATTTGATATCATTATCAACATTTAAGAAACAGGATATCACAGGAAAATCCAGATTTTTAGCTTAATGGGTAAAGTTGGCGAGCTGGCAGGACTGGATCTTTGCTTACTTTGGAACTGAGAAGTGGCCACCCCCTCTGCAACAGCGGAGAACGTCTTCCGACAACAGAGCCTGATATTCGATGCTGTTGATCTTTTTCCTACTGCTCAACTTACTTCCTTCATGAAAGGCCTGCTTGAGTCTTCTGGGCTTTTGAGTTGGCCGTTCTTAGTCAGAGTTTTTTGTTCTTAGAGTTTTTGTTAAAACAATTTTTCTCCTATTTCACTAGACTCACAGCCCATCATACTCTTCCTTCTTCCTTTCCTCGCTCCTCCTTCTGACTCGCTCTTCCTCCCCCTACATTTTCTCTTTATCTCTCGCTCTCATCACTTTTTAAAATGTAAATTAAAACCTACCTAGAGAAGACTGTTCAAAGCATCTAGAAATCAACGATTTATCACAAAGTCAACCCCATGTCATTACCATCAAGTCAATAAGTATAACTGCTACACTCTAAAAACTCGCCTCATTCATCCTTCTTAGATTCTCCCTCCCTTCTTACCACAGGTAACCACTGTTCTGATTTTCATGGTACAAGACCTTGCTTTTCTTTATAGCTTGACCATTATTAAATGTTAAAATGTAGTTTTGCTATTTTTTCAACTTCATATGAATGTAACTACACAGTGTTATTCTTTCATGCAAGTCTCCTTTTACTCAACATTGTACTTGTGAAATTCACACATAGTCTAAACATCCTTAGTATTACCTTTGACAAATGTGATGTGTCTGTCTCTTCAACTTTGACAGGCATTGGGCTGTTCCCAGTTTAGGGCCAGTACACAATGCTGTTCTGGATGTTTTTGTGCTTATAAACTGTGACGTAAGTATATACATTTCTGAGAGTATTATTTCTAAGCTTGGGGTTTTCTTTGAAAAAAATTAAAAATTTTGTATTCATTTTATCTGATAGCTGTTCAACTAGTTACGATTTGTATTTTTTCTTGCATCAATTTTGATAAATTGTATTTTTAGGAATTTATCCATTTATCTAAGTTTTAAATTATACTGGCATGAATTGTTTATAATATAGTCTTATAATTATTTGGAAGGTAGGCTCTGTTGTGATATCTCCTTATCATATCTGACAGTGATTATTTTAGTCTCTTTCCTTCCTCTTTTTTCAATATTTCTAGGGTTTTATTATTTTTAAATCAACTTTATTGTTCTTTCCAAAGAGCCCAACTTTTGGTTTTATTGATATTTCTTGTATTTGTCCTCTGAGTCATTGAATTCTGAATTTCTTTTTGTTTTTTCTCATGTTTTGGATTCAGTATTTTTCAGTACTTTTTTCTAATTTTGGGGGTATGGCTGCTTGGTTCATTGATTTTAAATCTTCCTCATAAACTAATATATGCTATGGAAATTATAATCATCTAAGCATAGCTTTAACTTTATCCTAAAGTTATCTTAAACTTTATCTTCTGTGTTTCAATATGAAATATTTTCATTATTATTCATTTGATTTCTCAGGGGTAATTTAGAAATTTTCTGGAATTTCAAATACATGGACATAATTTAATCATATTTCTATTATTGATTTTGTGCACAGTTGTATATAGAGAACATATTTTATATAATTTCAGTCATTTGATATTTAAGATTTGCTGTATGGCTTAGCCTTTGATTTTTGAAACTGTTCTTGTGTTCTTGGAAGTAGTTATGTGCTCAGCTCAGGTGTCTATTTGTATCTACTAGGCTGTAGTGGCTGATTATGACATTTGACATGTGTCCTTCTGACTTGTCTGCTTATTAGGTATTGAGAGAGGTCTGTTGAATTTTCCAATTATGATTGTGGTTTTTTTCTATTTGTTATGTGTTGCCTTTGACTTTAGTATTTTGAGGTATTTGGTACATATAATTTTAGAATGTCGTAAGTTCTTGGGAATTGGAACTTTTAGTACATGAAATATTCTTTATTTCTGGTACTATTTTTTGCTTTTAATTCTATTTTGTCTATTCTATTTTGTCTATAATCGATATAAGTACTTCTGTTTTTTTGGTTAGTGTTTACACTGGATATATTTTTCTACCCCTTTAATTATATCCATTTTGTATGTTTGAATGTTATAAGCTTCTCTTTTAAATACAATATAATTAAAAATACTACTCCAGACTGACAGTCTATGTCATTTAATTAGGGCATTTAATCTGTTTATACTTAATGTAATTCTTCAAATGTAAATTCTATTTGAATTAAAACCTATCATGTTATTAAGTGCTTTCTGTTGGTCCTAGTTATATGCTGTATTTAATTGCTTCTCTTCGAGTACTTGTTAATATTCTCTATCTTCTCTCTACTACTTTGGAAATTATATTCTTTTGCTATTCTTTTAGTGATTGACTCTAGGATTACAGTATGCATTCTTGTATACTAAGGTCTAATATCAAGTGGTACTTTATGCTCTTATCAGGCATTTTAAGGACTGTGGAAAGTCTAACTCCGTTTACCTCTATCACAGATTTTCTATTATTATCGCCATATATTTTAAGCAATATGTATTTTAAATCCAATGAAAGTTTTGTATTTTATATAGTCACTATTCATTTATATTTGCCAAATATATTTCCTATTTTTAAGAAGCTTTTTTTTTTTAAGAAAAGAAGGAAGCAAGATGGGAAAGCAGCTATTATGTTTATTTTATTTTTGGTTCTTTTCCTCTGGCCCCAGGCCTTGAATCTGGTTCTGACCCTAGATCCTTGGGCTTTACGTGGTCTGCTCCCTAGCTACTGGCTTAACACCCGAGCTACCAGGGTGTGCCAATACTTGCTAGTTTTTAAATGCATTTATTTCCATCATCTCTGACTTTCCACCTGGGACTGTTTTTCTTGGACTCGACTAAGAGTCTTTAAAATTTCCTTTGGTGTGAGTGGTGAATATTCTCACTTTTGGTTTATAACTACCTTTAGTTTTTTCTTACTCTTGAAGGATATTTTTATTAAGCATAAAATTCTAAGTTGACAGTTACTTTTAGCATGTTAAAACTATTCCAATTATCTTCTCGCTTGCATTATTTCTATTGCAAAATCTGCTCTAAGTCTGATTGTTGCTTTTTTGACAGTAAACTGTTTTTATTTTCTGATTTCTTGTTAGAAAATTTTCAGAAATTTACTTTGGTTTTCAGCAATTTCCTTATGATGTACCTAGATGTGAACTTATTTATATTTGTCATTGTTATGACTTTTAAGAGCTTCTTAAATCTGTAGCTTTATGTATTTAATTAGTTTTGGAAAAATTTCAGCTATTACCTCTTCAAATGTTGCTTCTTTTTTAATCTCTCTCATATCTCTCTAAGAATCCAATTACATGTATATTGTACTTTCTCACTGTTACTTCTCTCATCACGTCTTTTCATTCTTTTTACTTTCCCAAGTTTCATTTTATATATATTCTCTGAACTAACATCCAACTTAAGTTTGTTTAGTGTGCTGTAAAATTCATCCATGACTTTGTAAATTTAGTTGCACTTTTTAGGTCTAGGTTCTTTTTCATGATTTCCCTTTCTCTTCTGAAATTCTCAGTCTTTTCTTACTCTTCTTAAACATAGTAAACATCGTTATTTAACAGTCTTTGTCTCAGCATTAGTATCTCCAGACCCTATGAATTTATTTCTATTGTTCGTTGTTCTGCTAGTTTTTATTCTTGTTATCTTAATTAGCATTTTTTGCTATTATAGTGGATGTAGTTTCAAAATTATTTGTGGAAATAATTCGAGACCTAGGATAATGTTATCTTCTTCTAGGGAAAATTTACTTTCCTTTGTCAGGAGTTCAAGGTCATCAGCGCTCTGAAATTAATTTAATCCTGTTTCATTTAATCCTAAAGTAGAATTTCCTGAAAGTCTTTGGTTCTTTTCTTTCCTCGTCTTATTTCTTCTCTTCAACAATTTTATGCCTTTATAAATTCATGGCTTCCACATTCCTTTTGTTTGAGGCCACCCAGACCTAACTGTCTGCTCTGTCCCCCAAACTTCTCTGTGGGGTTCCAGTTCTGTATTTCTGAATGACTCCTGTTTTCTCTTTGCATGTCCTAGAGGTCCTTCAAAGATTTTTCTAATAAAGAGCTCGTATCTCTACCCATCACCTTCCTCTTCTAATTCCCATTTATCAGTTATGTATCGTGACTACATTGCAATACTATTTTTTTCCCCCTCTTCATTAAGTGCCTTTCCTTTCATCTCAATTTGTTCAAATCTCATTTAGTTTTGAAGGACAAATTCAAGGAATATTTGAATCATGTGAAGAAATACAGATTTCAGCAGAAAGAGATAGGATTCAAATCTAGGCTCTGTCACTAATCTTGTGATCCAGTAGAAGGTGTTTAACTGCTGTGAAGTTGAGTTTTCACATCCTTAAAGTGGGAGTAAAAGTGATTAACTCACAGGTTATTATAAAGGTTGATGATTTATTTAATAATATGTTATGTTTCTTTTACTTGCTCATTGAGAGCAATATTCATTTCTAGTTAATATATCCCAGGTGCTTATTAGTTTTTAAATGTGTGGATTAATACTCCACAGTTTAAGCACTATGGTATGATGTCAGAATTTATTCACCAATTAAAAAGATCAAACTTACTTTATTTTGTTCAACTGAATATTACCTGATTATATAAAGTCATTACTTTGACACTTATTTTATTTCTGTTCAGTTGAGTGACTTTATTTAATGTCAAATCATTGCTCATATGGATGAAATAATCACGAGCCTTTAGGGCCACATGGCCTCTGTTTTTGTTCTCACAACTGCAGAAGAGTTTGGATAACTGTGGGTCAAATGGTATAAACAAATGACCTTGCCTGAAAAGATACCCAAATCTCATCACCTCTCTGAATTTTTGCTTAATTTATCGAGGTAACTGCTTCGATTTTTCACTTTTCCCCCAACCAATCTATGTTGACTAGTCTGATGGCTCCAGACAGTCATTTGTTCCAACTCCCCTACTCTCATTTCTCTTGAAGCATCTTTCCTTCTCTGTGGCTTTAAATGTGGGTAAGACTGGATATACTTGTCCTGGAAAACCATCCCTTGACTGGAAAGTGGCCCTTTTTCAAGGGTGCTTCAGGCCCAATAAACCTATTTGTCAGCATGAACGTGCTAAGCACTCACCTACCTCTTGGCCTTTTAGATACTGCTAAAATACATTTACAGAAGTTCCGACAATTTGATTTTTCATTTTTTGCTCCTAGTTAAGTGTAGACCACCTGGTTGAAGCTTGGTTCAGCTCTCTCCCAGTTCTCTTGGCAGGCAGTGTCTGACAGCTAGAGGGTCTTAGCTCCTTTCCTTCCTCCCTACTCTTCCTCATTAGGTGAATTCTTCAAACGAGAAATCAGTGAAGGAGAGATAGAGTATGGGCATACACTGTGGAATTCCCACGGAATAACCGGGAATTATTTTTCATTTTTCATGACAAATCACCAGAAGGGTACATAGAATAATAGTCTTCAAAGATATCAGATCCTAATCCCTGTAACCTGTAAATATTACTTTATTTAGCTAAAAAGGACTTTGGCAAGTGTGTTTAAGCTTCAAATGAAGAGACTGTTTGGATGATTTGGGTGGTTCCAAATTGCCACCAAAGGTGGTGCAGAGGGAAAGTAGAGAGGGATATTTAACACATAAACATATGCATAGGCACATATGCATGTGTGTACACGCATGCGCACACACACACACACACACACACACACACACACACTAGAAGTGTATGTGAAAATGGGGGCAAAGATTAGTGATGTGGCTGCAGAACAGTGAATGCTGGCCGCCACCAGCCACTGAATCAGGTGAGGGGTGATTTTCCCCTAGAGCCTTCACAGGAAGCACGATTCTGGCGACACCTTGGTGTTGACCCAGCAATACTGATTTTAGGCTTCTGGAGTCCAGAATTGTCAGATGATAAATCAATACTTTCAAGTGACCAAGTTTATGGTAATTTGTTACTGCAGCCACGGGAAGCTAATGCAGCAAGTAATGATGGTAGAGGCAATCGCCGTACAATCACTGTTAAGCTGGACGCCCGCAACCCCCAAACCCACATCTGGAGTGCTTTCAATGCCGTGTCATAGTCGTCAACAAATATTTATTGAGGAATCTTTTGACCCTTGTTCTGCTACAGAGCACAGAAGCCACCCTACTTAATTTAAGCAGAAAGAGATTTATTGCAAAGCATGAAGTGGCTAGCAAAATAGTTGGGCAAACAGGTCTTAGGATGAGCTTTCAGGGATGAGTCCACTAAGCATTCTGTTTCTGCCACTCACCGGAATTTGACTGCCTAACTGCAAAGCTGCCCTATAGAGACTGCAATCTGCACCCCCAAAATCAATGTTTCCTACCAAACTTCTTGCCCCACTGAACTTGGCTCCAAATTCAAGTCTTGTGCAACTGACTGTTATTTGAGGAATTTGTCAATTACAACCAATTACAGCTGAGCTTCAGCTGTAGGAAGTCTGGGAAAAGTGATTTTTAGTTTTCTAGTTTTTGCATGATAGAAAGGCAGCTTCTGAAGTGATGGATATTGCAATCCCAATGTCATGAATGTTGAGCTAGACAATCCATGATTTATATGCTAAGCACTGCTCTACGCAAATAAAGGAGAGTCTCTGCACTCATGGGGCTTATTTTCTCATGGGTGCAGACCGCAAATTCATCAGCAAACACAATAATTTCACATACTGGTTAAGTGCTAGAATGAAGACGGAGTAATGAGACAATGGCAAGTGCGGGGTGTTGGTTGCTTAAGCTAAATAGTCAGAAATGCCCTCTTGATGTGACATTTCTGTTAATTTCTGAATGATGAAGAGCTGCCATGCAAAAGTCTGAGGGAAAATGTGCTTCAAGAGAAGGAGGAGCAAGGCCCAGAGATGGGCCTAACTTGGTATGTTTAAAGGAGAGAAAGAAAACCATCACAACTGGAATGGGGTGAATGGAGGGAGAGAGGAAAGAAATGAGGTCAAAGGGCTAGGCAGACACTAGATCTTGGGAGAAGTGTGGATTTTATTTATTTCATTATACAAGTTTGGTTTTATTCCAAATACCACAGGAATTCACTCTGAAGTTGTAAGCATGAAAGTTATAGTATGTTGAATAGTGTCCTTCCAAATTCATGTCCACTAAGAATCTCAGATGTGACCTTATTTGAAAATGGGATCTTTGCAGATGTAATTAAGGTAAGAATGGAAATGAGGTCAGACTGGATTAGGGTGGGACCAAAATTCA